>JAYEVE010001030.1:0-552530 GCA_036346375.1 Guadua angustifolia | reverse complement strand
TTCTCCAACATGAAGAGACTTGTTTAGTTGGAAGATTTGAAATTAACCGGCATGAAGTCTCATGATTGTCATGTGTTGATGACACGATGCTCCTATCGCAATTAGAAGTATTTTGCGGTCAAGGTCCGAGAGACAATCACTAGGCTGTGTTATTTCTTTAACACAATCGCCGAAGGTCATCGATCCCGAAGGACTAGATGCTCTGCAAGTCGAGGTGGTGATGACTCGTAATCTTGAGATGTATTTCCTCCATCATTTTTGATATCATGGTCCATCTCATTGTTCACCTTGTGACAGAGATAAAGATATGCGGGCAAGTGTTCTCGTAGCATGTACCCGTTCGAGAGGTACATGGAATTCTCAAGTCTTACGTCGAATCGATCTCGTCCGGAGGGTAGCATTGTCGAAGGTTATGCAATGAAGAGGTCGTCCGAGTTCTGCGTCGATTACATGGCCCAGGTCGAACCAATAGGTGTGCCTCGATCTCGCCATGAGGGGATGCTCCAAGGTATCGGGACCATCGGAAGGAAAGCAATCACGCCTGATTCGGTTGCGTATGCTCGAGCCCATTTCACGGTTTTGCAACACATGGTCAGTAGTGTCGCCTATATCGTCGAGTACAAGCAATGGCTAAGGCAAGAGAATCCAAAGACGGCAGAGTCTTGGATCACGAGACAGCATAACCTTCAGTTCAACAAATGGTTGAAGGAGCGACCTATCACTGGGAGCTCGTCAGATGACACGCTGACATGGTTGGCAAAAGGACCAACTTTTACAGTTGTCACATGGAAAGGATATGACTTAAATGGGTACACATTTTACACGAGATATCAGGATATGAAGAGCACAAACCAGAACAGCGGTGTCCACATAGATGCATTCAATAATACCACTGGGTTGACGAGGAGCTCCTACTATGGGTTCATAGAGGAGATATGGGAGCTCGACTACGTACTTTTCAAGATTCCCCTATTTCGGTGCCGTTGGGTCCACCTCCAAAGACGTGAAGGTTGACAAGAATGGCATCACTCTCGGGACCTCGAGCGTGTCGGATACCAAGATGAACCATTCGTACTCGCTAACCAAGTTGTTCAAGTCTTCTATGTAACCGAATTCGTCTAACAAGAAGCGCCACGTAGTTCTTCAGGAAAAAGGAGAATTGTCGGAGTTGAGAATGTAGTAGATGAGGAAGAGTACAATCAATTTGATGAGTTGCCACCTATCGGAAATGACATCCTGGTCCCAGAAGAACAACATAAGGAAGCAAGCTACACACGCGTCGATCATCATGAAGGGCTAATTTTCATACAAAAGAATAAGCATGTGGTGGCGTAGTTATGAGAAGGGTGCATTGTCATCATGCTTACTAATTTTCATGTGTAATAATATTACATTAATGCTATTGTAAAGATGATACGACCCATCATGCTTTGTACATATGATTGTGATGATCTTTGTAAGTAGCTTGAAGCATCTGAATTATGTATATAGGATTGTGATGATCTTTGTAAGTAGCTTGTGAAGCATCCGGATTGATGGAAAAGATGCAAGTATAAAAGCACGTATTTATTCCTTAATATCAATATGATTCCAAATACATGATTCAAAGATGACCATTCGGACATAATTGATGACAAGAAATAAATTATGTAGACTATGGCAAACAAGAATGTAATCATGTCTACTTTGGCAATATGGAAATAGTTGTATGTGATTGCTCTCAGATTTTAGGGTTTGAATTGAGGATTAGAATCTCCACATCAACCACAAGATCTATATTCTCGTTAAAGACAACTTTCCCGGAAGATACAACAAAGTGGCACAGCACAAGAGTCGATCGAACTGAACCGACAAGTGAATGTCGATGAATAGATATATCATGAGCGGTTCTTTAACATAACGATGCAGGATAAAGATTTGTCACTGACGGTTATGTTACCTAACCGTCTGTGATATCTCAACTATCGAGACGGTTCTATTATATAACCGTCCGTGATATTCTAACATCACGCACGGTTCTATTATATAACCGCTCGTGATATCTCAACATCATGCATCGTTCTATTATAGAATCGCTCGTGATAATACATCATGCATCGTTATATTTTAGAACCGTCGTGATGTGCTCTCTCTATATATCTCCCGCGTGCGAGGCTCATTCACAAGGCCAAACCCTAACCCTTTGAGACGCTTTTGTCTCCCGTGGCGGCCTCCCCCTCGGCGTCCTCCCCCTCCCGGCGTCCTCCCCCTCGGCGTCCTCCCCGGCATCGACGTGCTCCCCCTCGTCGTCCTCCCCTGCTGCGACGTGCTCCCCCTCGGCTATGTTCTTGTGCATCTCGGGCTTCAACCGTGATTCTCGCGCTTTGCCTCGGCTTTGTTGGCTCGGATCCAACGCTACGTAAGCAAATACGGTGCCCTCTCTGTGGATCTGAGGATCAGTGAACCGATTGAGTATTTCTGGGGGACTAGCCATCGAGCTAGAGGTCGTTTCTCGATCTGGAGGCACTGCCTGGTCATTTGCTCTATTTTTCGGTGTTGCTCTGCTAGTTAGTGAGTTCTGGGACACTTTCTGTGATTATTCTCGGTCTTGCAAAGGGGCCAGTCGATGTGCGGCTTAGGGACCTTGCGTGTGGGCTTAATGTTCAGTGATGATTTAGGGGATGGAATAGACTAATTGTGACAACAAATCTTAGCAAATAATTTCACTTTCATATATATATATATATATATATATATATATTTGATTAGCTCTATTGCAAACTTGTCTTTATATACTTAGTTAGTGAATATTCATCGCATCGCTATTGTCATCTGTCTTGCGGTACGTTTACGTAACATTTCACTATCTTGTTTCCTTAGCATTACTTGAGCATGTTAATTATCATGTCGAAGAAGCTTGCTTTGAATGATTCACTATTCTTGTGCATATAAGATAACCAATTGAGTAGATTTATACTTAACTCCGTCAAGTATTAAATCTGTTATTGAGATAAAGTTATCACAATCTAGTCTATTACTTGTCCATTGTGGCGAGGAGTGCCTTTTAAGGCAACCCGACATCTGAGAACATTCAAACAATCAATATGAGTTTAATGCTAAGTGCTTTATTCGTAATATCTCGCATATGTTCATATGTGAGATCCTGAGCTTCGTTCTATTATTACATTAATGTCAAAGTTCAATCCATATGTATTATTCTCGCTTGTCTTTGTGTGGATGTCCTAGTTTTAGGGAGGTCTTTGCTGAAATTTTTATTAAGTTCGCAACCTCCTAGTTCGCTTCTTTTGCTAAAAGGCTAATAACAAGCCATTTAGGCTAGTTCTTTTAAAAGGCTAATAACAAGCCATGGTATCCATAAACTTGTTTACTCTAATTTGATTTTATTTGTTCTTCTCTTTTAGTTCGCTGAAACTATTTTAACTTATAAAGAAGATGTCGTCCTCTAATCCATCGCCTCAAGGACATGATGTGCCCTCAAAAGAAGAACCGACCAGCTACCGCAAGAGGACCAAACAAAAGGCCAATGACCGATATACCATTACGAGATCGATCCAAAGGATAGGCCCCTAGAAAGCCAAAAAGGCGTAATGCATTTGGAGTATGTGCGGATAGTAGCACGGGACGGGTTCGATCACGCTATCTTCCCGGAGGTTGGTGACTATTGAGGCTCGCAATGCCTTGCCGACGGAAGTTCTTTCATCGCTCAACATTCCGTAAGAATTCGCCCACTAGTGCGACGGTATGCACCGCTAGCGGCAGAAAGGCATGGAAGACCTTCAAGCATACGCCAGAGACTACGCCAAGAAGAATATAGATCCATACTCTAAGTATGGGTTCATCACGTGGCGGCGTTTTGTTGAGATGAAGACGACGATTTAATTGCAAGGCCAAAGTGAAACAAACAAGGCCTTGTAGGCAAGGAACACTCACCCCCACAGACTAAACGCAATCGCTCGCTACGGGGAAGAGAGCGCAATGGGACAGGAGGACGAGGAGGTATCTCGCCATTTCCGGCAATCACAGATCCACGTGCGAGAGAAATGGCTAAGAGCGAGGTCTTCGCCACGTTCTCCGCAACCGCCTCCTTCGTAAACCCATGGACGAGGAAGTGCATAGCGCCTGTAATATATAAATCGAACTACCAATTTTACGTAATTAGTCCATGACTTCATAAGTGAAATAACTTGTTCGGATCTTGCGGTAGCGTTGAGTACACAATCGGCCGATGGCTCTTTTTGCCGACAGGAGAAAGATGCACCGCTCCATGGCCTTGGGAAACAAGGAACACCACGTTGTACAAGAGGCATAGGGTTTTTGTTCCATGAAAACTGGATTCCTGCGACTTCCACATATACCAAGTAAGAAGAGAACTAAAGCGAGCGCAAGTCAAATCTTATAAAGAATTTGGAGGACAAGTTGAGAGGAGAGTTGAAAGAAGAATTGAGGGAGAATCGAGAGAAGAATTTTATGAAAGGATAAGAATCCTCGAGGAAAGGCTCACCAATCAAGAAAGAAATACTATACAAGCCCTGTAAGTATGTTCATAAGTCACCCCACCGCTGAAGAGCAGTTTGTGCATCCGTTCCTCCAAGTGACATAGATGAACATAGCGGGACTTATTCAGATGTGACATTAAGGTGGCCACGCAGGCAATCTCCAAGTGAGAATTAGCAATGGCACTGCTCCTCCGACGGCTGCTTGGGGCATGGCGATCCAACCACTAAGGGGACCATGGTGCACGGTACCATGATAGCGCCGGTTTCACCAAGGTCAATGTGGACGGAGTATTTGATAGTTTCAAAATTGTAGATCTCTGAAGCCGCCAAGCAGCGAGATCGTGAAACTTGGGGATGCCATTGGCACATTCATCCAATGGCCTAGCAATGACATCTCCTGGTCGTCCCTTACGTCATGCAACAACATGACGATCCGATTCGCTTATTGTATCATTGTCGATCGGTTGGCTACCAAATCAGCGATCGTCTGACAGAGACTCCACTTGATGTACATAATGTTGACCTCTTTCCTGCCCATTCCTCTCCGTGAAGGGTTCATACAAAACAAAGAAAGGCAAGGAAAAGCGAAGAAAGAAAGGCAAGAACAAGTCGACTATCCATCTGCCGAGTTGGCTAAACAATACAAGCTAGGAGAGCCGTTACTAACGAAAGGCAGCGAACTTCACTTAGTATATCTTGCCAACAATTGCATAAGTGGTACACCCAAGAAGCCGGAAAGCCGATCGTGAACGTACAACAAGTATCGGCGTTAATTTCAAGTATGAACATCTATTCAACGACTCACGGGGGCTTCTTCACGGTCGATTTTCGGACTTGTTCCATCCTACAACCTCGACGCCATCGGCGCCAACTCATAAGATGCTGGACCTTGTAAGTGTGTGCTATCACGCTACATTCGCTCTAATAGTGATAAATGTCCTCCAATATATATATAATTAGCCTTTGTATATATAGATACATGCAACTTGAAGCGACACGGAAGAAACTATCGATCGGTTTCTCGACCCACATATAGTCTCAAAGCAAACAATGGATGAGGATATAAACATGGTCGAGAAATACGTGATGAGAGGCATTGCTAGCACAAAAGATAAAGAACTCATACTTATACCCCATAACCCGGGTAAGTGCTACCACATGCTATACTTTAGTGCATCTTGTGCACACAACTCTGCTTTCGTTCATTGTCCATTGTGATATACCGTGTAGGTTTCATTTGGGTTCTAATTGTAATTGAACCAGCCACAAACCGGTTAAGTACCTTGATTCCGGACGTGGCGAAACCACGACTTGACACCTATCGCAAAATTACTCACCGGTAATCATGTTTCCTAGTACATGGTCGTGTAAGTTGTTCCGTGTTTATATTGCTATTGGAATGGCTTAGGTTAACCTTTTGCAATCTTGTAGAGCGTTCAAACACGTGAAAGATTGGACTAAACTACAAAGATGATTTGAACTTTTCTAGGTATCCGTTATACACAATAATTCTATTTCAAACCCCTAATAGTGACTCTAGAACTAACCGTAGGTTTTATTTGCGAAGCCACCAAAGAAGGTCGTGAAATAACCTATGTGGATTTTATGTTTGCCACAACATGCAAACCATCGTCGCTAAAAAAAATAGCGATGCAGGTTAAAAACTGCGTTGACTCAGTCGATTTGAGCAACATTAGAGGGAAAGTTTGTTTCTTCCTGCTCACGGAAGTAATACATAAAGACGGCGCATTCCACGCAAATGATAACTTCTGGAGTTGTACAATTGTTAAATGGTATTCATTAATTCGGAAAATATGTCAAAAACTTGCGGTTATTCTTGTTTGTACGATTCATTGTATTGTCACATGATATTATCCTTAATACATATTTGCTCATCTTGAATGCAACAACTTAACAATGTCTTGCTTGTTGGAACTAGATGTTTTTCCTACACCCTCAGCAGAACTTCCATTATTTATGGTTTGTTGTTCAAATTTCCATCTACTTAGGTATTCTGCGCATCAATATTTACGAGACACGGCCAGTTATAGATGTTGTAATTGAATATCTGCACTTCCTATATGCATTGAGGCAACAGTTTGTCTCCGATCAGAATAGACTTAAAATATAAACATTTGTAGCGCTTTTTTCTCCCTTCTTATGATAATGTTGATGGAACTCGACTAATAAATCAACCAAGACCTGCAGGCAGCATGGCGAGGTCTCGGCAACCATAGTGTGCTTGATCGAACCTGACACACTGGAGTGTGTGATCTGCTTTATGCCATATGAAGTGGCCTTGCGCAGAGTCACCGTCGTGCCACGGTGCAGAATACCCGGACGACATACTCTTGCGTAGCGTCACAGACTTATTGTTACTGACGGTTCACAAAACCGTCTCTGATGACGTTTACGAACCGTCTGTGATGATGATTTCTGTAGTAGTGCATGGGCCGTAGGAGCCGACATAGCTCTGATACTAAATGTTGGCATCAGCAATGCCAGGTCAACAACGCACGCTTTCACCTGGACTCACACACACACGAGCTAGAAAACAAAAAAGAAAGGTGAACACAGAGAAATTTTGTGCTGAGCAAATGCTACTACTTTTTTGCTATATCTCAATGCTATTTAAAGGAAAAAACACACATGCAGTTACATGCTAATTAAGGCCATTAGAAACTCCTACATGCAGCCACTGCATGCTAATTAAGGCCATTAGAAACTCCTACATGCAGCCACAAACGGCTTGATTAACACGTTAATTATGGCCTCGGAAACGGACCACGTTTGGAGTTAAAAAAATGACACAGGATTATGCTAATACGAGTAACAAATTATAGGGATTTGATCCAATAATTGGAGGCCAAACACTTTGCTAGGTGTTTGACTTGGTGTTGGTTGGTCAATTTTTTGAACCAGATGACCCAATTAGAAGTATGCTGTGAAGAGATTTTGGAGGAAGGGAGAGGCGACTCTCACGAGGACAACAGGAGGCACCTTCGACCTGGCGAGATGGTTTTACCGTTGCGTCGCGAGGAGATCCAACGTTTTATTCTGGGTTCGTCGGAAATATCTAACGATAGAAACAGTGTACAACACCAACGCTCAAAATCTTTTCTGTTGCGACTCTTCCAAATATGCCAAGTAGATACGATGAATATGTCCATAGAAAATGTTAAATTCATTTGATACTTTGTTGATTCCATCATGTGCAGAAAAGGAAGAGGAAAACCCCACTGAAAATGGAGCATGCCCTGGCATCTTCTGCTAAATGAGCATTCGAATGTTGTTTTTATCTAATGTTTGCTGAAATGATTCAGTTTTGGAGGTTATGGTGTAAGCTCCATAATTATGAAGCTGATTTTCACTCTTTGGACCAGCCAAAAATTGCAGTTAGACTTTTGCACTGGTAAGTTGTCAAAACTGGTTTGACTGATGAGATCATTTGCTTCGCAGCTATCTAGATTTGCATGACATGTTCCAAGATGCAGAAATGGCATATTCATGTGTGTTCATTTATTCTATGCGCTGTGGCCTGTGATTTGGTTCGTGTGGAATACTACCATCTCTGCACTTGTCAACTGTGATTTCAGTAATTTCTAGATATATTAGTCAACTTAAATCGTGACTTACTTGGATTAAGGCGGTAGAGTTGACTGGACTCTTCCAGCAGATTGGTACGACTCAATTACAGCCCAAGCTAATTTGATGTCTTGAATGATCTACAATGCTTCAGAGTTCTGACCACATTTGTGCGGAGCTCGAGACCAGCTCACCTGTCACATGGAGTGTCGAACTGTATGCTCCCTTATCAGATCTTGTTTACGTAATTATTTTACTAGGTTCTGTATTCGTCTTAAATTTTATTGTCTGTAGTCTTTACTGATTTCAGTCAGGGTTCAGATGCTAGTTGTCCCGACTGCGAAACATCTCTTTTTTATGAACCTGTTCTTTAGGTGGAGACTGAATCAGTCTCTATGGTCTAATGCATGATCAAATAAGTGTGCAAATTTGTGAGACCGAATCTGTCTCTGTATGGTCTAATGCATGACCAAAAAATTGTGTGCAAATTTGTATACAATCGTATGGATGTTTTTTTTATTATTATTTTTTTAGACCCAAATTGTCAAACAAGTCTGTCAAAATTTTCAGTTTTTCGGCAGATTAAAGTGAGAGCTGCTAGTTGCGTCTTGTAGCTTTTGCCGCTTCGGTAGGAAATGAAATAGAGGTCGAACAGATTGTTCAACGTTTCAAGGTAAAGAAAAGCACCTGCTGCAAAGCAAAATGTCTCGGAAGAGGTGCACAAGATGTATCTGAGGTCTGATCTCGAATACATCACCTGTGTACCTCAATGTAAGGCCTTAGTACCTAAGTTTTGGGGGGTGTCTGATTAGAAGCCACACTTTGGTATGCTTATCTGATGCATTTTTTTTTTTGAATTTTGGTGGAGCTCTAGTCACTCACGCAAAGCAACCCGAGCGCTCGCGCTCGCTCGTTCGCTGTCTGATGCAAATTTGATTAAATGTGGCTAGTGTTCGATTCGTAGGCATAATTATAGCTCACAATACTCTCTTAGAGCATGTACAATGATACATGTTAGTAGTCTCTAAACTTTGCCATGTAAGATAAAAAATGATGTGGATGAGAGAGTGTGTATATAGAGAATTGAGCCGTCTCTTAGGGCATTTACAATGCTGTTTCTTAGATGGTTTCTTAGCATGCTATGTAGGATAAAAAGCTTAGGTGGCAATGAATTAATGCAGAGAGAGAAGGTTAGAGTTTCTTAAACTAGAA
Source organism: Guadua angustifolia (assembly GCA_036346375.1). Classification (NCBI taxonomy): domain Eukaryota; kingdom Viridiplantae; phylum Streptophyta; class Magnoliopsida; order Poales; family Poaceae; genus Guadua; species Guadua angustifolia. The sequence goes on along the minus strand of JAYEVE010001030.1, from coordinate 543,237 downwards.
ATGGTTTCTTCATTAAATGATTTGGCTAAGAAACCATAAAAAACTGCATTATGCTCTCCTCATCGTTTCTAAACATCAATTAATACACTATCTCTCCTCTAAAAAAACTGCATAGTAATTAATATTAGAAACAGTAGGTAGAAACTATGTATTGAGAGCCATTGTTTCTAAACATCAATTAATACACTATCTCTCCTCTAAGAAACGATTAAAGAAATGATCCATTGGAAATGCCCTTAATCTAGAGTCGACTCTAGCAGGAGAACCAAGACAAGTTGTGTGTAGGAAGAAACTGTCTACTCATAAATGAGTTGTCTATACTATTGTATGGGTTATCTCTAACGCTGTCTATAAATGACATGTCAGCTTGTTATAGACAGCAGCTGTCTATACCATTGTACATACCCTTAGACCATTCACAGTGCATTATATCTTGTCACAATATCCAAAGCTGCCATGTCATATGATATTATAGAAAATACAACTATCCCAATGCATGGTATTATGGATTGTTTCTTAGTCCCCACAAGATAATTAAATGCTAGATGTGTATGAGAGTATGAATTGTGGGCCACTTAGATGATTCAAGTTTCAATGTCTATGATTTCGTGCCCAAGTGGTATCTTCCTCAAGATACAGTTTTCTTCTCTCTCCTCTAAACTCTCTTGCCACATCATAAAAAATACTTATGTGGCATGTATTAAATGGGTATGTTACCATGCACTGGGAATAGCCTTAGCCATAATTGCAGCTATTGTTTGGCTTGCTCGCGGGGTAGTGGTACATTCAATTCTTTTGTCGAATTTTCCGCAACAAACAGTTGTCTACCAAAAAGTGTGGAACCACACTTTTTTTCAGTAAAGTGTGGATTCATATCCAGCAGGACCTTTTTAATGTACAACGGTCATTCGGTTGTCGATTTATTTCACAAATATTTTTAACGTGATAGAGCAATAACATTTATCACAGCACTACATATTTGGTTTTCTTAGTTTCGCCTACAAAAAACACACGGAGTACAAACTAATACAGCTATATTAGACTAAAACCACCATTTTAGTCTAGCCCAACATATGCCAGCCAAATTGCACCACGGTGTTACCCAATAAAAAACGTGGCATTTTAGCATTTTACTCTATGCTGCCCGTCTAATTCGTTGTAAGCTGTAGGAACTAAATACATTTCTGTCTGTTCCCATTCTCTACTGTTTCCCTTCACTCAAATTGACATGTCTTCTACTCAAACATACAACGAAAAAGAAATCGGAATATATTAAAGATAAGGTGAATGAAATAAAAAAGGGGGAGCTCAATCTCCAAACTTTTCGTAAAAAAAAATGATAGATAAATACACATTAATCACTTATTTAAAGCGCTCAGATGAGAAACATTCGCAATCAGTAAGAACGAATACAGGGCTGATGCCAAAATGGAGGTCCCGACCTTATTGGATCTAGGATCCCCGGCAGTAAGAGAAAACGATGGCAAATAAATTTAAATAGCTCTGCAGCTTATGATGACGAAACTTCCAATGTGGAATGTTGATCCAGCCAAGAGATTATATCATCGAGAACTTGAAAGATTGTCTCGTCCGGTTCACCTTCCAAGATAGAATGGTAGGCATCTTTATAAATCCGCAGAGTCTTGTCTGAGCTCTTTGCTTTTTCATAGAGCGCTTTACTCACGCCTGGGTCAGTGACCAAATCACCCTCACCATGCAAAATGATAATGGGCAGAGAAACCTAAATGGGAAAGGTGAAGCAGGCTTCAACATCAAAGAACTGAATTGCCTCAACATGAAAAACAGAATACCTTCAATGCTATAGTGTAATACGACTCTTTAAAAAGTTGTCTTTCAAAGACAGCATAGTTCATGAAATTGGAATCTTACAAGGACAAGTGTGTGTAGCAAGGACAACAGTTTTTATTAACTGTTGTCATAGGCCTATCTGATTAAACCTTTCTACTTTCAGATTTTTTATGCTCAAAAGCATGACTTTTACACTTACTACAACAAACCATAATGACAAAAGATCAGCTCATAAAGAAAATTTTGAACTATCGAATTAGGACTTAAACTCGAAGCATCCAACAAGTAATGTGAGGGTAGAAGTGTAATGGTCATGTGCGTGTTAGGGGCAGTTAGGGAATTGTAATCTAGTCCAATGAAGCTGGAAACGCGGAACGTGGCAAAGTTCCTCATCCTGGGAACTTCGTCCCGAAACGAGGAACGGGAACAACACGGTACGTCGACTCGAATGCTACTGGAACGTCGATCCTAAGAGCAGGGGACACGCAGATGGATCGTCGAATCGAAACAAGGGGAACGCGTCGCACGATGCCTAGAGTCGATTCTAGTCTAGGGTTTGCACTCATATACACTATATATATTAGCCCCCTTAGGCTCTTGCAACACAACTAACAATTCAGACCCAATTCCTCTCTTCACTAAATCTGACATAAAAATGGGTAATGTTATAAGCAACTGTATAGAACTTAGATAGCATGGTTGACATGTATAACAGAACCAACTGGAGCAAAGTAAAAATAAGCCACATACATCTTCTAGACGACTCTCTATATCTTGTGTGGTTCTCAGCATCTCCAAAGCTGTTCGGAGACGTGGTTTATCCTTGTAGGCAATTACGTTGTAAGAACACTGCATCGAACAGAGAGTTAATAAGAACATTCTTTTCACACGGCATAAACCACGGCTAAATAAATTGAATAAGGAAATTTTCAATGAAATAAACTAAGCAATGGTTCAACCACAAAATTATTCCACAAGTAACAAACCTAACAATACCTTCTTTTGAATTACATTTTCATACATACTTCAGGAAATAATTACCCAAAACTGGAAGAAGAAATAATAAAGGAAGATCGTTTGTATGTCATAAGTTTTATGTTGTGCTAATTATTGAAAACGGATGAGAATGCCCTTTCTTTTGGGGGTGGGAGCATGAAGCGATATTAAATGGATCTTTTTAGTTTTTCCCATTATTTTCTTCCAAAAAAAAAACATATCTGGACTGAATAGCTGTGAACAAATAATGTGCAAATCAGTTGAAATGAAACTAAAGAAGAAAAAAATAAAAAAAATGAATGAATCGAAGTATCAATTCTAGAAAGTCAGTATGTCAAATAGTATTGACCTGCTCTTGTTTTTTCTTCTCTTTGAACGCCAACTCTGCCAAATCTTTCTGTGGAACAAGCTTCCCTTTTGGAATAAGTCTAGCCAAAAAAATTAGAACTTGCTGAACAGGCCAAGGCGGAACCACATCATCTGCTATCTATAAATAAATGAGTTTGAGAATATGTGCCCAGACATAACTGCTATAGAGTCCAACACTCCTATATGGATAGACTACCTTGCACATGGGTGCAACTAGTATTGCACCATTCCCTTGTTCGGTTGCTTAAAGTGAACCATCAATGCAACTGCTCCACCCATAGATTGACCAAACAAAAGCTTGGAAGACCGCTATTTTCAGGATTTCCTGGCAACATATGAATTGCATTTTTACAGTGAAATGAGTAATATTCAGATAGCATGTATTGTCTTACAAAAAAAAGGAATAAAATATGCCCAGATATAAATTCAATTAAAGATAATAACAGGAAGTTTCTTGAAAAAAGATAAGATCATTTATGAAGTAGAAAATGGAAAAACTTGATTGACAAATTTAATCACTATTTCAAAGAAGATTCACTTTTACCAGTTTGTCAACCATTCTACAGTTTGGCATTGTGGAGGTTGTATACGGCAGCATGTACTTAATTCAAACTGAAACCATTTACACGAAGCTTAGCCCATGCAAATCTCTTCTTTGCCATTATCAAAAGCAATTCCACTGTATGTATTGACAAAACAGTTAAACATAGCAGATTAACTCCTATACCACAACATTCGCAATCAATCTCAATTTTTTGTAATAAATAGTACCACACTGGTAGCGCTCCACAGAATGGTACTGGCTCCAGTCCAAAATAGTTTTTATTTTAGCTCATTAGTTTTGGTTTCCAAATACTTGACATTTTGATTTTTCTTAAGGCAACACTTTGCACTTATTAATATTGGTTTTAGAGATACGAGCATACAATTAATAAGAGTAAACTATCTCAAAAGCTAAAGCATTAATTATTCCCTTGTTCTTTGCGCGTGGAGCTAAAACAAGTATTTTAGATCGAAGTTAGTACATGTTTCTTTTAAAATTCGGAAGAGAATAAAACAAAATAAAGCAACTTTTTAGCCACAGTTTGTAAAGCTACAGAAAGCAACATATTTCCAGTACAAGAAGCGAAAGATCACACAATATGTACATTTTGTTAATTTCTAAAAACTCAAAAGTGAAACAAAACTTATAGTAGCTCTACCAAAAGATGCAACTGCATTATGGTGATACTTAAGGTGGTTAGCAAACAGTTCTGCATGTTACTTGTGCAGAAGATCAAGTTACTCAACTTGGTGAAAGAAAATACATGTAAAATTGACATATGAACCTCATGCATTGCAATTTTAACAAAAACAAAAAAAGCATACCTTTGAATTTGGACAAAATATAATAAATTTCCCAACTGTTTCCCAAAAACTTGTATAGAAAAGGAGACAACATGAGAAACAACTCAAACCAGTAACAAAGTAATGACAGCATACCTTTGATCTTAGCAAAGTGTTCAGCTACATCGTCAACAAGATTATCAAAACTTGGAATATATCCATGAAGTCCTTCTGAAAGACCAAAACCAGGGTAGTCCAATGCAAATACTCCATATCCAGCTGAAGCGATCTTCCTACAAATCCCTGAAAGAAAACAAACTTCCAAAATGTAGCAAAAATGAAGTATCATATCAAATTGAACATTACTAGCATCAAAGGGCAAAGGATACCATCAAGGAAAAATGTACAGGTGTCTCCATAACCATGGCAGACACAAACAATAGCTCTCATGCGGTCATTTTCGGGAAACCAACATTTTGAGAAAATCTCCACACCCCTGGAGTTCAGCTCATATGACTGTTGAAGAGAAAAAAAAATGTCACATTGCAACGATGGAGAACATATAATCAACAAGTTGGCATAAATTTCTGAAGAGCCAAGGATCAACTGCTATGCCATCATGGCTTAGGACTTGGGAGTATCAATGAGCAAATTAACATTTTTGGCATACAATCTTAGAATGTCTCACAAACCAGCAAAGAATTATCTATGTAATAGTCAACTTGTGTTTAAGCATAACTACCAGTGAACTTTCATCCTTCACAGCAAAAAATTCTTCTATTGAATAAAAGGAGGAACTAGTGAATATCTGACAATACCCAATGCACATCAACATTGCCCTACCTTTTAAAAAAAATACTGAAATTATCCTATCTCACATCAATATTTCTGCATAGTGCTTATTACCTCAAATCAACTGAATAAAATACATCACTACGCCAGCTGGATTACGAAGAGTGGAATCTCTTGAATCCCTCTCTTTACTTAGAGCACACACACTAGTGGAAAGAAGATGGACAAATTCTACATGCCTAAGAATCTTACACACAATGTAACAGAAATTTATGTATTGCAGCACTTAAGTGCATGGATCTACTTATTATGACGAAACTGTATAAAACAACGGCTAGACTAAGAAACAACACCTCCTTTGTGCCGATGCCACTATATTGCTCCTGCATCATAGAACAAATGCAAGTAAGAAAAGCCAACCATGGCATGACATAACATCAAAAGCATAGTTAGCATAATAAAAGCGCCAGCACAAAGGAAATTAGGAATAGACAAAAATGATAGGTCTGCTCATAATGTTTGAAAATTTAACGGAAGATTGGAGTGGCATTTTACTAAGGTTTGAACTTTTTCTGCTACTTTACTAAAGTGGTGGTACTCTTTCAGCACTATGGTGGCAATTTTTCCTTTCTCTAAATATTGCTCCACATGGACAATAGTTCGCTCTCATACGTGCTACAAATGCGCTCAAGCACCTCAAGAATGATCTGGCTTTATTCAAGGCCCTAGCATGCTTGGACTACACAAAATTCAGGCTCCAACTTCCGAGAGATGTAAACCAAAAGCAGTCGACCGACTATTCATAACCCATAATCCCAAACTAGCCTTTACACCTCATACAGTGTAAAAATCAGTAGTAAGTCTGGACTCTGGAGCATCCTAATTAAGTAGTACAACATATGGCCATCTCCATGGTGACCGGACCAATCACAAAGCTTTGTGTGGGCACTAACACTGACCCAGGTTTGGACCATCCTGACACAAAGCTCCAAGCTCTAGATCATCCTCAGAGAGTTCCTTCCTAAACACATACTCCTAAAGGGCTTTAAGTCAAAACCTGACCATATCTAGATTGTCCAGATACCACCAAATCAAAAGCTAGCACAGGGATACCATCATAACAGAACCATCCTGACCACATCAAGATTGTCCAGACACCATCAGCAGTCAGCACCTTCGTGACCCCATTAGGACAACAACATCCTATCTCGATTCTGGATTGTAAGGCAGGAAAAAAAGGGGGCACGTACGGACCTTGAAGAGGCAGTGGTCGATGTTGAGCTGCACGTCCTTGAATGCCTCGCGTACGCGGCGCCGCTCGGAGGCCTGGTCCAGGCACGCCCTCAGCACCATCCTCTCCAGCGACGGGTCCACCCCGTCCCACCTCCTTGGCGGCGGCGCCGCCGCCGCCGACGTGCCGGCTGAGGTCGCCGCCACCGCTGATACCTTGGCCTTGACCTGGGGCATGGGGGGTTCAGTTGAACCCCCAAGATCCTTGGGAATCTAAACTGCAAACAAATCCTCACAAACTGAATAGAGAGCAAGGAAGATTTGGATTCACAACAAAGAAAAGATCCCCAACAACAAAACAAACTCTTGCAGCAATCAAATCCTTCCAAACTAAGCTAAGGTTCTTACCAGAAAGAGAAGAAATTGATTCCAAGCTCGAATGGATCTCCACTCCACGCCAGTCCAGCACGAGTGGAGGTGGGAAGGAGGGCGCTCTGGACGAGAGGAGAATTGAGTGGAATGAGGAGGCGTGCCTGGTTTGCTATGTCCAGACGCCGACGGTGTGGTCGCCGGTGACGAGGGCACAACAGATTGCGAGGAGGAAGGCCGCGAGGCGGCGAGGGGAGGTCGACCTTCGCGGAAGCCCGTGGCTACGACGCTATTTATTGCACGCTCGGTGTTCGGGGAGGTGTTATTTGCCACTTCAAACATATGACTTTGCAAATTTGTCCATATTTCATTGACTCAAATGATTTCATATATCATTAGCTCAAATGGTATTATAATTAAAAAGTCAATCTTTAAAGTAGCGAATAACCAATTTTCTCGTAAAAGAGGAGAGCGCGCTTCCGACTCCCTCCTGACTCGTTCATTCTTTTCTCGACGGGACGAGTAAATTTCAGAAAACCTCAATTTTACGCTGACGATAATGAGCGGATTTTAGAACCTAATTTTATAGAGATTAATTAATAAAATGCTCTCATTTATATATATCATTGATAAAATATTTCATGATATCTCACTGATATCGTGAGACAAATAAGATATTTTATCAATTATACCAAGTAAAATGGGATAAATGATCAATTCCTCCATTTTATAGCTGTATAAAACATCATGTTTTTTTACTGATAGAACAAAACCGTCCTATGATCGGTAGGTTTCGTAGCCATGTCAATAGACTGGGATTTTATGGTTAATCCACTCCACCCAACAACCTTCTATTCCTAAACATAGGTGAGCCATGATTTTACTAGAACGGTGTTTTCGAAATCATTAACCCGTAAATTCTAGGGTTAAATGTCACTAAACAAGACATATGGGTTTTTCTGCAAATGTCAAAATAAAACCTGGTTTTTTAAATATATTCTTTCTTAATTGGTGTTGTTGATTCGTTTGCGCTGTATAAATGTGGTGTCTGGTTACGGGTCAAACAGGATGTAGTAGTTATTTTGCTTGAGTTACACGAAATGTACCCATGGGTTGATTATCAAATTAATACTCCCTCCGGTTACAAATAGTTATCATTTTAAACATGATACACTCAAATTTTTGAATTTAAATATTAAAATTGGATACATAAAAATCATACATATACATGTCTCAAAAAATACTTTCATAATATTATAATTTTATTGGGTTGTATATTATAATAGAAATTAGGCTATTCCCAGTGCTAGTTTCATTTGAGTTTCAATATTATTAAATGCTATGCGACATAACCAAAGATAATGACATGGCAAGAAATTAATGATGAGAGAGATGAGGAGAGTTTCATTTAGATGAGAAGAATTTCATCTAAATGAAACCTGAGATACACGTTTACCTAGATAAAGATGATGTGACAGTCTTGAAAACAGTGCAATGAAATTGTATACTGGGAATAGCGTTAGTGATTAAAGCTGTGTTTTGGAGACCGTATCGATGTTCAAAATGACAATTATTTGTGACCGAAGGGAGTAATATTCTAGCTTCGTGCCGATTCATAAATTTAAATTCAAAATATTTTTAAACTAATCCTTTTTTGATATGATTTGTTTCCTCAATTGTTGTCAGCGTCAACGGTTAATTAGATTCGAGCCTTTTTTTCTGTTTTTCCTAGTTAAGGGCATCAAAGGTTCACCAACTTCAACAAAACGGCTAAATCTAAGCGGGAGACATAGCATGAAGTTTATATCATCGGAGGGCTAGAAATGTTTTCAGTAATCAATATTAGACACTATCGACGGCACATATTTGCCTTTTCCCGCGTCGATGTAATTCAGCTATGTAATGCTGGAAAACTTGAGGTAGTTAAGCCAAGGATGTCAAATGAGAAATCAAGAAGAAAGAAGCATATTATTAGTGTTCTTGTAGCTAGGGTTTGCTTCGTTCTTATCCTGATTCCCCAATCATCATATCCAAAATTCGAGTTGATTCAATTGGATCCTGACAGATCCTCGTCATCCGGTGGAGGAACCGACGTCGCTCGGTGACATGGGCGGTGGGCGACAGTCATATTACAAACAGAACAATAATTAGGGACTGAAATGGAAACTTATTACAATTCATTGCCACTAAGTTGCAAGTCCAAGACATTAATTATATATAATATACAAGTACAACAAAAATATAATATAAAAGTATTAATTACTCCAAAAGATCGCACCTCCTTGTAGTCTTGATCATACAATGACCTTCACCCTATGCCTCGTGGTCGAACCCATTAGAGCCCGTGTCCCAACCATACACTTGTTTACAGAGTATTTCTCTAAGTAAAGTGGAATTTAGCAAGAGCAAGTGCCAAAGTACTATGTAAGTATTAATAACAAAATGCACCGTATGAAAGTTTACCAACCTACATCTCATAGACTTTCTCCTTTCAAATCCATTTTCAGGAAAATAGGGTTTTATTAGGAAAACGTGTGTTTTTAATTTTAATTATTGAAATTACTCCTAGCACCTATATATGAGGTAGACTTAGCTTCTATAAACTCCAATCCAGGAGACATGTATGAATTCATGATTTTACCCTACATAGATTTGTACCACATTACCCATAGTAAACCCAACTTCAGTTAAGAACCCATAATGTTTAACACTACTAAGATATTAGATCTCTAGCCCTAGTAGCTGACAAGCCGTGGTGTCCTTCACCATGTTTCCCACCCACTCACAACCTACCAATTGTACCATGCTACTGCAGCAGCCCCGATACTTAACCCTAGGCTTTATACATACATAGTCTGAAAGAATCAACTATAGCTGATTTTTGGTGTCACCTCACTAGGCCTTCTGGCATACCCAGCTTCACATGCGTAGTTATCTACTCTTACTCAATGTAGAGATCATAACATCCTCATAGGATAACCATTTCTAATCGTTTCCGCACACTATGGTTGATATGAATTATACGACTCATTGCTTGAGTGTAGTTGTTTATCCTTATATTTAGCCTACGTAAAGGACCCCATCAACGATACCCTTCTTACGACACTCTCTACCCACCACATATATAGATACATTCCCCGTCATATCAATATCTATTATTATCTCAATAATTCGTCAACAAACGATTCCTTCAACTACTTCCGATTTATGGTTTTTTAAAAGTATTTTCCGATGCATCGGAGATATCATATGTAACCAAATAAATTTATCAAAAATCATTAAAATGTGATCAAAGAATACTTGCCTAAATTTGGATTCAAAAAGGCGTCCTCATGTGGATTCTGAAAGAAATCACCAGTCAGATTGGATTGTTATCCTAAAATTATAAAATACCACATCTTAAATGATTATTAGATTTTGCATGTTTTATGGTGTCCAAACCGGCATTAATATTTATTATTCAATTTGCATATATGACATCTTAAGAAAATTTTAATTATTTTGAATTTTATACATTTATTTAAAGCTTGGCATTTTGTTTATTACAATTACTATGTTTTTGGCCATTATTTTAAAATTTTGTTGCCACCTTGATGAAGAGCACATTTTTATCTATTTTTAGAGTTTTTTATTTCCTTTTTCTTTCTTCCGCCCAAGCCTTATCCCTTCCCATTTCCTCTCATCCCTCTCTTCATCTTCCCCACTACTCCTCCTGATCTGGCTATCTGGCTCTTGATCTTTGGCCACTGATCGGTACTCCTGCTGGCGTGCCTTCTATTTGTGGCTGGGCCCACCACTGGCCCTCATCCCCTGCCCTTGGGCCCCTCCCTTCATCCCTTCTTCTCTCGCACTCGGACTAGCCCTCGCACATGGTGGCCCTCACGCGTGGCCCACCTAGCTTGCATGCACCTCTACGCTATTGGGCACCACGCGCTTGGTCTTCCTCGCCCGTGAATGGGCCTACATCACCTGAGCCCCCCGTGCCTTGGACTGTAGCGTGCCCCCAGGTCTCCTCATTGCCACTGATTTGGGCCCAGTTGGCTCCCCACGTCACCCTGTGTTGTATGTTCCCAGCACTGCCCTACGCCTCTACCGCACCTTAGGTGCTACCATGCCCGTGTAGGGCCTTCTCTCAGCCTCCCTTGTACCATGCCACTGAGCTCCCTCCCTCGAGTCGCCAACTTGCCCAAGCCAACCCTAGCGCCTCCCTGTCGCCCATGCCGCCTCGGGTGGTCGCCCCTACCAGCCCCGGGCTACCTTCCTCTCAACTGCCTCACAACCATGCGCACCCCTGAGCTCCTAGCTAACCCACGCTCTAGCTAGGGTTTGGTAAACCCTAGTTTGTTCTCCCCATTTCTTTTCACTCAACTTCATTGTGATTTTGCATATTGGTGTGATGATGATCACAAATGAACATCTATATTTTTGTTGAGTCGATGATGACTATAGGGATGGTTGTAGATTTGGCGGTGTTGTGATGACACCGAGGAGCCTCTTGTATGCCGAGGAGTGCGGTGGTTTCCTAGTAAGCGCAACGCCGCCTCTACAGCGGTCTCTATTGAGACCATTGGCTATACCTACGGTTTTTAGCTTTCATACTGATTTTTGCTACTGTCAACTATTCTGATGCTATGGTTATGCGAGGGTTGTACCTGTGATGTGGGAGATGAAGAAATGTAGGGTAGTGATGGTGATGGTGCTGTGGTTGTGTTGGCCTTGCTCTCTCTTGCTCTTGGTTGTGGGTTTGTGATGGCTTTGCTTCAAGTGAAACTTCTTGGTGCTTGCTCCTTGTCTTGGTGTCCATCTAGGCTTGTGCTGTCTCTCAGGATTTGGTTTGTGTGTGTGCTTCTTCCTAGTGGTTAGTGGCTTGCTTGGCTATGTGCCTAAGAATGGATGGCTTGGCTATGGCTTATCTCTTGGAAGCTTGCTTGTGAGGGCTTGTGCTCCTGGTGGTCTGGTTTGGAGAGCTTTGTGCTTAGGATAGTTTTGTACTTCTTAGTGTGTGATGATACGGGGAAGGTGCTCTCGATAGCTTGCCCTTGTTCATTTTAATAGATGCACTGTTACCTTTTTATTAAGCATATTTTTATCTTTTCACTGCGAGATATTTTGGTACTATTCATGCATTGCTACTATTACCCAATAATTACAGGTTTTTATATGCTGAATAATGAAACCCTAACTAGCGAGAGGTGCCGACTGGCCCTAGACGGTCTGGTATCTCGATGAGCGTACCAACATATATGGGTATGATGATAACTCTAAAAATTTAATTATATTGGATCTTTGATCTATTGTTATATATATGTATGTGGAGAAAGAGAATCAAGAGTGGGAGGCGACGAGATTTGAGAGGGAGAGCTGAGCACATCGGATCGAGGGAGGGAGAGGTCGTGTGGCATCGAGGTGGTTTGAGATGGAAGATGTCATATTTGGAGTGGTTTGGGCTGTGTGAGCCCATGCGAAGATGAGAGGAAGGGGCGATACGATCGGGTTAAATCCCCTTTCATCTCAACTGTTCATGCAAGATCCAACGGATCATGTGCTCTAGAAGAGAATGGACGATCGCCACTAACTTCTAATTAGAAGTAATAGAGATAATTGGGCAAAATAGGGCTTAGTAAATGATAATCCCCCTTCATTAGTTGAGGTAGATTAGTTGCCCTAAAATGGTTGGAGCATAGTAGTGATGGTACGTCAATTGCACATTATATGATCTTTAATCCTTAGCAGTTGAAGATTCTCCGACGACGATACAATACAGGGTCTACACCCTCAAAAATTTAAAAAACACTAAAAATCATCTCTTTAGTAGGTTAAATATGTTGATTAAATTAGTTTCGATTTTAGTGATTTGGAATTTTAAGACCTTAAAACTATTTATGTTGTACTTCGAGCAAATTTTAAATATATATGTTAAATTTATAATGTTATTAAATTACTGTACAAGACTATATAGTTTTACATACCAAAATGGCAAAATATGCACACGCATAGAAAATTTTCCTGATCCGCCACGGGTACATTAGTTGTAGCTTCCAGAGTTCGCCGTTAAGAATGTGAGCAGACATAATCCAATATCAAATCTCCACCGCTTCTATTCGATCCAACGGTTGCCTCGGCACTGCAGGGGATCCTAGTGAGTCGCAAATCCCATCCATCAACACAGCAACGACAGCAATTGAAGGAGCAGAAACAAAGCCAAGAACAGCGCAGCAAGGGAGGAGGCGGCAAGGGGGGCAGCCGACCGCCCAACTCACCAGCCGCTGCAAGATCGCAGATCCCACGCAAGCCCCAGGAATCCCTCTTCCCTCCAAGATTCCAACCGCTCCTAGCCCTCGGACCCTCCCTTCCTTCTCGTCCCGATGCGGCTTGCCCTGCGGGCGGATCCGCCGCTCTAGCCGTCGCTGTTGCTATTTGATTCGGGGGAGGAAGCGGAGATGAGGTTCTGGAGGGACGGCGGCGCGAGCAGCAGTGGCCGGGACCTCAACGGCGGGCCGCCCTGCGGCCAGGTGCGCGTCCTCGTCGTCGGCGACTCAGGTCAGCCAGTCCTGTCCGGATTCAGTGAGGTTGACGAGGGGTTAGCCCGAAATGTCGCGCCCTTTCTCCTTGACTATGACGTGCGTGAGATTTGTGGCATTAGTAAACAAAGCAAGTTATGGTTAGCAATAGGTTTAGGGAGGATTATAGAGTTGACAAGCAAAACACAAGCTTCACCTCCCAATGGTGGGAACACTGTTTTAACTTTTAATTCGTCCTAGCCTCTTTGGAGACTTTGAGTGGGGCTACATATGATAGTCAACCAAATAACCAATCAAGAATTAGCATTCTATTTTTCGGGACTCAAGTTAAGTAACTTCTCTTTCATCTGGGCCGTGTAAATATATGCTGTCCATAAGGTTGCTTCCCCATATGTTCAGCTGCAAATTGGCTTCGCAAAGAACATTTCTTGTCGATTCCAAATAGGATAATCATACCTCTAACTGTTAGTACGTATGGATAAATTTCATCGCTATTTCTTGCTTAGATTTTGACTTATGTATCCTTGCACTTCTCAATTTGATGATTCCTTCCACTTTTATGCTGAACAGTGACATAGTCTGATTGCTGGTTAATACACAATCTGTTTTAGTTATGAGCTCAACTTGTAAACAGCATGTGGAATAAGCTGTCTTTCACTCTTCAGATTAAAATGCAATACTTGAAAAGGAAGATGTTGTGATGCCATATTGTCGCACTGCATATTTTCCTATGTGTTTGTAACTTACTACCTGAGGTCATGAATCATATGTGCTTGTGATCTCTGTACCAGCAGACTTCACATACCACATATCTATGGGCTAGGAAAATGTTTTTCAGATGATGAATCGGATTTGCATGAACTATGGGGATCTCTTTTTAGGACAGCTTGGATAATGTGCAGATGATAAAATGACGTCTGCGTTTGTGGAGTGTAGCCACTCCCTTTTTTAAATTATTTACCTTCCAGTGAATACAGCACCTCAATTTCTTAATGTCTCATCAAGCTTCTGATTTATTTGTGTTTTTCTTTTATAAGAATTTATGCTGTACACACGATTTTTTCAACCATTATACTGTTTTTATTGTTTCAGTCTTTTCTTGGTTTAAAAAAAAGGTTCCTGTTAGTTGTCAAAAGATTTATTTGGGAGATATTCTTTCATATGCTTGAATCTCAACTTTGTGAGCCCAAGCTATTTTTTCAACTTGTCGTACACATCAGTCCAACTATTTTAAATTGTCGTTAATGGTTCTGCTTGCTTATTCTCCTGTTGATAACACGACACACCAAAATATGAGTTATCTACAAGAATTGATGAACTATATATATCTCTTCTTTATTGTATGGGAACAAATTCTGCTGTATCTCTTATTACCAGTTTATGCATCAAAACCTGTTGAGTAATCATATGTTCTACCAAAAAATAAAGTGCACAATTCTTAAAGTAGTACGGTTAGTAGTAGGGGAGAATTGATCATTTTTCCCGTTTTAGTTGGTGCAATTGATCATTTGCTCTATTTGTCTCACTAACATGTGGCCTCAGAGCCTTCATGTCAGTGAGACATCACAGGGCAAATGATCAATGGCACAAGAAAATGAGGGCAAATCATCAATTATTCGTAGTAGTAGAGTGGTGTGTGGTTGCATATCAAGCCCACAATTTGCCTTTAAAAATGTTCTTTTCAATTTTGGGATATCATTAAAGCATATCTCATATGTTTCCTGTACTCAATTAATGGATTTTCAATTGCCCTTCGATGATGGATGTTGCAGGCTACTAGATTTGATACGATCCTGGATAGGTATTAGTTGAAATGACGAATAAACTTTAGGATTCACATCTTGGAGCAAATTGTAGAGATGCTCAGATAATTTATAGTCTACCTGCTGTCATTCAATTGCATGGGAGATGATTATTTCCCTTTTTTTTTTCAGGTGTGGGGAAATCTTCGTTAGTGCATCTCATTTTAAAAGGTTCAGCAATTGCTCAACCAGCCCAAACTATTGGATGCACGGTTGATGTTAAAGTAAGTAATGGGTGCATGGCATGCCTTGTTTGTAATTTGGAAAAATATTCTCACACAAGGTTTCACTCATCATTTCAGCATATTACTTATGGAAGTCCAGGGAATTCGTCTAATAGCATCAAGAGTGATGCTGAAAGGAACTTCTTTGTTGAGCTTTGGGATGTTTCAGGACATGAGCGCTACAAAGAGTGTCGTTCACTTTTTTATTCGCAAATTAACGGTATGTGCTTTCTCTATCTTCTTCTTTACTAGCATACTAATCTTTGTTCTGTCATTTTTGTAGCCATCGTAAAGCTTGTTTTTTTTAAAAAAAAAAATTTAGGACTTTTTCTCCCCACTAGTCTTGCTTTGTAATCTGTATGGTGTTAACTTTTGAGGAAGTCACGATTCAATTGGATGTATAGCCCAAAGGGCGTATGTATAGAGTACAAGAGACACAATCACACAACCCTAGGCTATGACGACAATGCCATAAATACCCCTTTAACACACACACACACACTAGTGTACTACTACCCTTTAACATGTGGCACAATATCAATTTGATCATTTCAAATTTTAATTTCCTCTAGAATTGTATTGACTTGCATATTTGCTACTGATTGTTGTTTAATTCATAACTTGCACAACTTCTTGGAATTCTGTGACTTAAGTTAATTCATGCTCTGTTTTTCCAGTTTAGTTATTTTCTCAGCTAGAAAATTTTGTACATGTACACGTAATTAAATATGTTTTTGTTCTTTTTTCACATTCTTAATTTGAAAAAAGTTTCCATGCTTGTATTCTGTTGTCTGAATAATCTTGGATATGTAGTTCACATATTGGTTAGTAAGTAGATATTACAGATCCTGTATTCATGTTTTCCAAAATTATTTATCAGGTGTCATATTTGTTTATGACCTCTCTCAGAGGAAGACAAAGACAAATTTGAACAAGTGGGCAGTGGAGGTTGCTGAATCTGGGACCTTTTCAGCTCCCCTTGGGTCTGGTGGTCCGGGAGGGCTTCCTGTTCCTTACCTAGTTATTTCTAACAAAGTGGACATTGCTCCAAGAGATGGTAGAAGAGTTAGCAGTGGAAATCTTGTTGATGTTGCTCGTCAGTGGGTTGAGAAGCAAGGTCTACTTCCATCGAGCGAAGAACTTCCACTCGCAGAGAGTTTCCCTGGCAATTCTGGTCTGCTCACGGTAAAGCATTTGTATTAACATGCCCCTGTTCGCATCTTGCATTGCTTGCTATTCATGTCGTACCCTTTGACTCGTCTATAATATGATGGTCCATAGGCAGTTTGACTAGTGAATAATAATATTTACTCAGTCATTTTCTCTCTCTGTGTATACGCATTGAGGCTATATTAGGACTTTTGGAATGACATGTTGACCTTTGAATACAGTCTGCCAAAGAGGCAAGATATGACAAAGAAGCCTTTGTCAAGTTCTTCCACATGGTTTGTGCAAAAGAGTCGTTGTCCATTTGATTAACAAGTCTTGTTATGCATTATTATTTGTTAATGCTGTTGAGGTGCATCTTTCAGTTGATAAGGAGAAGGTATTTTTTGAATGAACTTCCTGTTCCTAGTCCATGGTCGCTCACTCCCAGAGATGATACCATTCTTCCTGTAGAAACTGTGAATGACGTTGATGTGTTCCAAAGGAAAAGGTGAGTCTCCCTCCATTTGTTACTGATAACATGCATGTGCACTTGATAGATTGCAGATCCTCTTTGTAGTCAGTTGAAATTCTTGATGCCAACAGGAAATATGAGAGAAACAATAGGAATCATTTCATTATTAGTTTCTTTTGCAGCATATTGTTGACACATTTATTTCTTAACCTTGTGCAGCTACGGCGGCCAGAGCTACAAAGACAATGGGGTTGCCCCATTGCCTGCGCAGCGGAACCTAACTCCACCCCCCACTCTCTATCCGCAGCAGCCAATGTCTTCGTCCTCAGAGAACTACAGATATCACAGGTTCTCCTCATCAGCAATTCCTGATGCGAGCAGTGGTAGAACAAGCCGAGCAGACATCAATATATGATCCATGTGCTCATGTGCATTACCACCTGCAATGTGCAAAGGACATGATGCCTGGGCTTTTGAATCCCAGTTTGTGTTACCTTTCTTGCAACGTGTGATTGTTGTCAAGGTGCAACTTTTTTTATTGTTCATCTCTGTGGGATCACTAATGAGGGATTCTTTTATATCTTCTTTATTTGTTGAGTTGTGTGATTGTAATGAAGATGACACAAATGATATATGAATCAATAGAAGGGTTTTAGGGCGATTTGTTGTGGCGTGGTGTTATCTGAAATTATGTTCTGTAATGACAATTTTGGATCAGGTTGTGTTCAACTCTTTGAAGTAATCTGGAAGAATTGGATTAGGGCTCTGGGACTACAACTGAGTTTCAGCATGCAATTCGAAGAAAGTTATTTGGATCCTTTTGAATGCCAAGTTCATAACTTCATCGGATTGGCAAATAGATTTGGGTTGGAAAGCAGTATATCCAGGGGTTATATACTTATATTATCATTTAACAGAATACATGGATGATTGGATAGTTTGGATAAAACCACGCCCGTATTCACCTGCATTTGTCACATCATGTTCTCTGTGTATAGCTGTTTGCTGATGCTGTGTTAAATTTTTGTATTTTTTTTACCGTTGTTTTAGTAATCTGTCCAGAAAATAACTTCAAAAGTCAGCAGTCATTTTTACACATGTAACAAAATTACAACTACAAAGAAAACTGCTCCCTTTCATTAACGAGTACAAAATTACAAGAGTTCATTAATTGCCTTTACTTTTCTGTGATGACTGATAGAAAGCTACTTTG
Source organism: Guadua angustifolia (assembly GCA_036346375.1). Lineage (NCBI taxonomy): Eukaryota > Viridiplantae > Streptophyta > Magnoliopsida > Poales > Poaceae > Guadua > Guadua angustifolia. Next base: position 524,965 of record JAYEVE010001030.1, on the reverse strand, counting down.
AATACATTGCTAGCGGAGATGACGTGGAACGACATACACCAGTGAGATTGATACCATCATTACCATGTTTACTTATCTAATCTCCTGCGCTTCTTGATAGTTAAGGCTGTATGCTCATGCTGAGAGATATTCTCCTCTTCACAGTATGTAGCAATGTTGACAAACCTTCTGTAAGGGGGTATCCGTGATTCCCACGCGACAACCTTAAAATCCTCCTTTGGTAGAGCAACAGAGCCAGCTAACAGGTCCCCAAACGTCACCTTGGGCAACTCCCACTTCGAATCGTCATCTTCGCTATGAGGAGCCATGAGGCGAAGTGGAGTAGACGATGATGCAAGTTTGGTTATATCTACCTGGAGATCTTTTTCCATAAGATGCTTAGGATGTTCGCCGAACACCGAAAAGTTGTTCTCTACCACTTTTCTGAATTTGTTAAAGATGTGGAGCCAATGGTTTACATTTTGATTTTTTCTGAAGATATCGGCATACGCATTTGCCGTCACGAGTGACCCTCCCAACAATGCTGCTAGGTCATTTGCAATTGACACTAACCGAGGGTGCTCCTCCTGGTTTGTGCTTCCGAATGCGAGAGCCTTGAAGAGGTAGCTATACTCCTCAAGCGGCAATCTGTTTAAGCGAATTGGCCTTGCTGTTCCAAACCTTGTCAGCTTCTCAATCCGACTTATGATTACGATCTTGCTTCCTCTGCCCATACGTGTGGCTGATGAGTAAAACTTGTGCCAATCCTCGTCGTCAATATCTGAAGTAAATTCAACCACCACCAAAGTCCTCCCTGGAATGAAAGTTTCATGCTCCGTTTTCCCAATGTTTTCTCCATTCAAGCGCATGATTGAACAGAAGTGCGACCGGACTTTCTCATTGTTGCACACATGAGCCACTAGAGATTTCTTGCCGACTCTACTGGTGCCAATTATCGGGAGAACAGTTGGAGCGAAAGGAGAAAGATTATCTTGCAGTAAGATATTCATAACTTGCTGCTTTTCTATGTGACGGCCAAACATAAAGTTATCGACGTAGAGGTACGTGTCATATGGGCTGCGAAACATGCGTTCGCATCCGCCTAGAAGAAACACAAACTCTGTCATGTTGGAAACAATGGTTTCTAAATTATCCAATGTACTTTCAAGCTCGTGACTACTGGAAGAGCTCTGTGCGGCATGAAAGCGATTAGTAGAATCGGTAATTGACAAGGTGTTGGAGCTACCAACCTCCTCTTCAACCCTCGAGCTGCAAAGGTTCCTCCTATACTTGATGGTGTCTAGGACATGGTATCCGTGGTACATAGCCCCCAGAAGCTTCTTGAGCTGCAGTAGCATCTTGGAGTTGGTGATGTGCCGCCCCTCAGCCTCTTCGACGATCATGTGAACTCTAAGCAGGAGATGTTGCAGCCTCTCCATCTTCTTCTCTAGATTGTCTTGACTCTCCAGGAGATGTTGCAGCCTCTCCTTCTTCTCGTACTTGCTGATCAAGAAGGATATGAATCGATTAACTAGGTCACCTGCAATTGCAGACACAACCATCTCCATCCTCGAGCCTTTCTTCGCGTTTGTGTTTCTCTCGTTGTTTGGGTGTGTGAGAGAGGAGAATAGGGAGGAATGGAGAATTGAGTTCTCTAGTCTTATCGCTTTACATTGACAAGTAGTCAGTCTATTGCAGTCAATGGAACAGATGGCCACTGAAAACATGAAAGCTTCGGAGCTCATCATGCAATACTTTATTCCCAGGACGGAATCAGCATATGTAGCGTTTACACGGTACAATCAAACAGATTACATGCATGGCAGTTGACTAAAGATGGAAACTGAAGATATTCCTGTTGGTTGTTGCCGTGTAGAGGTGAAAGCGAGATCCTGGACAGACGAGCGATATGTTTCCATATCGCCTAACACCCCCCTGCAGTCGGAGCGGGAGCTTCACGGATGCTCAGGCTGGAGCGGAACTCACTGAAATTGACTGCCGGAAGGCCCTTCGTGAAAATATCGGCAAACTGCTGAGTCGTCGGGACGTGGAGTACCTTCACATCGCCCAAACCAACACGTTCACGCACAAAGTGGAGGTCGATTTCATTGTGCTTCGTGTGTTGATGCTGGATAGGATTGTTGGAGAGGTACATGGCGGAGACATTGTCGCAGTAGACAACGGTGGCTCGGCGCAGAGGTCGGTGAAGTTCATGAAGAAGTTGACGAAGCCAGCAAGATTCGGCGACGGCATTAGCAACAGCACGGTATTCTGCCTCGGTACTGGAGCGAGAGACCGTCTGTTGCCGCTTGGAGGACCAAGAGATGAGGCTATCGCCAAGGAACACGGCATAGCCAGAAGTTGACTTGCGAGTGTCCGGGCAGCCTGCCCAATCAGCGTCCGAGTAGGCGACAAGAGCGGTGGGATCCGTGCGGCTCAGGCGGAGGCCGAAAGACATCGTATCCTTGAGATATCAAAGGATACGCTTTATCAGATTGAGGTGGGGCTCATGAGGATCATGCATGTGGAGACACACCTGTTGGACAGCTTAAGCAATGTCCGGGCGAGTAAAAGTCAAGTACTGAAGAGTGCTAGCAATGCTGCGATACTGAGTTGGGTTCTCGACAGGGGGGCCAGAAGCAGGAAGTTTAGCACGAGTGTCGACAGGAGTGGCACACGGGTTACAGGATGTCATACCCGCACGATCAAGAATTTCAGCAACATAGTGACGCTGGGATAAAAACATACTAGTAGCATCACGAGTGACAGTCAGGCCAAGGAAGAAGTGAAGAGGACCCATGTCACTCATGGCAAATTCTTGCTGGAGAGAGGTAATAGTCTAGCGGAGACGAGCAGTAGAAGAAGCGGTGAGGATGATGTCATCAACATAAAGAAACAAATAAATGATATTAGAGCCGCGTTTGTAGATGAAAAGAGAGGTGTCGGCCTTTGAACCAACAAAACCAAGGGACAGCAGATAGGAGGCAAAACGGCTAAACCAAGCATGCACGCGGTGCTTGCTTGAAATTGTAAAGGGAGCGATTTAGGCGACATACATAATTAGGATGAGCCGAATCAAGAAAACTTGCAGGTTGTTGAGAATAGACGGTTTCGGCTAAGGAACCATGAAGGAAGGCATTTTTTACGTCGAGTTGGTGGACTGGCCAATCACTAGAAAGAGCCAAAGTGAGAACAGTGCGAATGGTGGCGGGTTTGACAACTGGATTGAAAGTGTCGGAAAAATCAATGCCTTCGCGTTGAGTGAAACCGCGAAGAACCCAACGAGCCTTATACCGCTCCAAGGACCCAGTCGGGTTAAGTTTATGCCGAAAAATCCATTTTCCTGTAACGATATTGGCACCTGGAGGACGAGGCACAAGATCCTAGGTGTGATTGGCGAGAAGGGCATCAAACTCAGCACGCATGGCATCGCGCCAGTTGGGGTCTTGAAGAGCGGAGCGATAAGATTTTGGAAGTGGAGAAATAGGTTCGACATGAAGATTCATGCGGTGAACGGGTTGGCGGAAACCAGTCTTGCCGCGAGTGCGCATGGCATGCTCGTTTTGCACAGGCGAGATGGGCGCTGCAGTGGTGGGAAGAGATGGTGCCTGAGGTATAAGCGGCGCAGGTATGGGCAGCTGGGCCGGAGGTGTCTGCGCAGGACCATGCATGGGCGACAGCGGTGCGCCGAGCTGTGTGGGCATGTTGACTGGCGAATGGGTCGATGGCAAGGTCGGCACGGCATCTGGAGAGAGTGTCACAGCAGTCGGCGCGGTCGATTGGAACGGCGATGCAGTCGGTAAAGACCGTGAGACCGGCGTCGAAAACACAGGCAGCGTCTGCTGAGGTGAGTCGGGTGAGCAAAGGAAATCTAGTTCGTGAGCACAAGGAGCAGGTTGCCGTGATGCAAATGGAAAGGTAGACTCATCAAAGACGACATGACGGGAAATAATCACGCGCTGAGTGTTGATGTCAAGGCAACGGTAACCTTTATGGTGTTCTGGATATCCAAGGAAGACACAGGGAACAGAACGCGCGGCCAACTTGTGAGGAGCTGTAGAGGAAAGGTTAGGAAAGGGGGTATCCGTGATTCCCACGCGACAACCTTAAAATCCTCCTTTGGTAGAGCAGTAGAGCCAGCTAACAGGTCCCCAAACGTCACCTTGGGCAACCCCCTCTTCGAATTGTCGTCTTCGCTATGAGGAGCCATGAGGCGAAGTGGAGTAGACGATGATGCAAGTTTGGTTATATCTACCTGGCGATTTTTTTCCATAAGATGCTTTGGATGTTCGCCGAACACCGAAAAGTTGTTCTCTATCACTTTTCTGTATTTGTAAAAGATGTGGAGCCTTCTTTTCGCTTTGGCTCGCGCTACAGCAGGTACAATTGCAGCCACAGGTTCAGGATAGCATCACTTGGAAATGGTCGACAACAGGGGATTACTCCGCAGGCTCTGCCTACAGGGCTCAATTCGTCCGGATCCACATCCGACCCCTCGCACAGGATGATTTGGCAGGCCTCAACAGAAGGAAAGTGCAGGTTCTTTGCGTGGTTATTTGTACAGGACAGACTTTTGACCTCAGACAGGCTCGCGGCCAGGGGGTGGCCGCATTCCGCCATGTGTGTTCTGTGTGGCATTCAACCTGAAACATCCAACCATATGTTACTGCTCTGCCCGTTTGCTAGACAGGTCTGGCGGGCTATCCTGAGGTTCGTGCAAGTCGGCCTTGACGTGCGAGCTCCGTCGGGGCATTCTGACAATGTGACTTGGTGGACGGTCACGCGGTGCCGGCTTCCTCGTCACAGACGGAAGGATTTCGACGGGGCTGTCGCGTATAGCCTATGGAACATTTGGAAAGAGAGAAACAACAGGATCTTCAGCAATTCTTACCGCACGGTGCAACAGGTGGCCAATGTCATTATTCAGGACATCCGTGACCGGCAGATGGCGCTCGGGGCGAACTAGTGCACGACACCGTCTAGTTGCTAGGGGCCTCTAGGCCGGACCCCGTTCCCTTCGGGGATGTATTTCCCACCTTTCTTTCTCCTCATCTTTTACCTAGTCTCTCCCTAAATTTACTCCTTTTGGTTCCGTGAACTGTTTGTATTATTCCTTTATCTTAATGCATCCGGCAGAGCTCCTGCCAGTTCTTTCAAAAAAAAAAGATGTGGAGCCAATGGTTTACATTTTGATTTTTTCTGAAGATATCGGCATACGCATTTGCCGTCACGAGTGACCCTCCCAACAACGCTGCTAGGTCATTTGCTATTGACACTAACCGAGGGTGCTCCTCCTGGTTTGTGCTTCCGAATGCGAGAGCCTTGAAGAGGTAGCTATACTCCTCAAGCGGCAATCTGTTTAAGCGAACCTTACTGTTCCAAACCTTGTCAGCTTCTCAATCCGACCTATGATTACGATCTTGCTTCCTCTGCCCATACGTGTGCATGGCTGATGAGTAAAACTTGTGCCAATCCTCGTCGTCAATATCTGAAGTAAATTCAACCACCACCAAAGTCCTCCCTGGAATGAAAGTTTCATGCTCCGTTTTCCCAATGTTTTCTCCATTCAAGTGCATGATTGAACAGAAGTGTGACCGGACTTTCTCATTGTTGCACACATGAGCCACTAGAGTTTTCTTACCGACTCTACTGGTGCCAATTATCGGGAGAACAGTTGGAGCGAAAGGAGAAAGATTATCTTGCAGTAAGATATTGATGACTTGCTGCTTTTCTATGTGACGGCCAAACATGAAGTTATCAACGTAGAGGTACGTGTCATATGGGCTGCGAAACATGCGTTCGCATCCGCCTAGAAGAAACACAAACTCTGTCATGTTGGAAACAATGGTTTCTAAATTATCCAATGTACTTTCAAGCTCATGACTACTGGAAGAGCTCTGTGAGGCATGAAAGCAATTAGTAGAATCGGTAATCGACAAGGTGCTGGAGCTACCAACCTCCTCTTCAACCCTCGAGCTGCAGTAGCATCTTGGAGTTGGTGATGTGCCGCCCCTCAGCCTCTTCGACGATCATGTGAACTCTAAGCAGGAGATGTTGCAGCCTCTCCATCTTCTTCTCTAGATTGTCTTGACTCTCCAGGAGATGTTGCAGCCTCTCCTTCTTCTCGTACTTGCTGATCAAGAAGGATATGAATCGATTAACTAGGTCACCTGCAATTGCAGACACAACCATCTCCATCCTCGAGCCTTTCTTCGCGTTTGTCTCTCGTTGTTTGGGCGTGTGAGAGAGGAGAATAGGGAGGAATTAATGGAGAATTGAGTTCTCTAGTCTCATCGCTTTACATGGACACGTAGTCATTCTATTGCAGTCAATGGAACAGATGGCTACCACTAAAACCATGGCGGTTTGCTGGTTTCTCTTGTGCCCAGCGCATTCAAATAGGACTAAAATTTCTAGTTTTCATTTAAGGATTGACTATAGTACTACGAAGGATCGAGCGCAGTAAGAGAAGAGTAAATCGAGGCAAATAAATATGTAAATCTAATTTTTTTCTATTTTAATTAATTCTAGACATTCATAAAATAATGATTAAAATAAAAGAATCAATCTAGGATATTGGATTTAAGACCATAGAAGAAAATTGAATTAAACAAGCAAACTAAAAATCAATTGTTCAAAAATACGAAGAACAAGAACTAGTACTTCCGAATCCATACTTACTAATTTATTTCTTAAATTAGAAATACAGAAGACACACTAAATGTAGGCGAGCACAGTGTTTCGAGTTAATCGTTTCGTGTTCTGAGAGAATTAAAATCATTTGTTCAAATTCCACTTTAAAGACCGTGTTCTAGGTGGCATTTCATTTCCTCAATGCAGATCGCTAATTACACTTCCGCGGCAATATATATAAGAACAGAGCCTGATTGACCGCCTCTATACTCGATCGAGAAACAAAAAAGACATCCCCTCTGACGCTGCCATGAGCAACAAGAAATACATCCCTGCCTCCTCTGTTGGCTCTACCTCCCGGCCTCCGACGAAGGCTCTGCTACCGTCACCACCTTCGCCTCCAGTACTGCCGACAAACTCTCCGCCACCGCCACCATCGACTTTGCCTCTTGGACCCATGCGACCCTTGCGGTAATGGCTGCGGCGCCACGCCGGTGCCATATCAATGAATCCCCCGGCCGCTAGTTTCTTGTCGCCCGCCGCGTCGGGCAGTACCTCTCCGGCCGCCTCCGCCTCAAGCGTCGTTGTCAGGTAGAAGCGTCCGCCGCCAACATCCTCCTCCTCCTCCGACGATACCTACGACTCGTCGGAGAGCTATTGCGACGGCTAGGAATTGGAGGATGCCCCAAATAGAGCCAGCTCGAGCAAGGACCCCGACGGTTGCAGTGACTCCGACGACGATGACGACTCCGACAACGATGAGGACAACTAATTAAGTAGTGTTTCCCAGTACTAGTGTCTTTTGTAGGAAACTTGTATATTATGATCGCATGCAAGAAGCCTGTTCTAATATATATATATATATATATATATATATATATATATATATATATATATATATATATATATATATATATATATATATATATATATATATAATGCAAGAAATTTGTTCTTATATTAATCTAGTAGTTTTTGTAAGGCATGTTTCGTGTGTATACTGCTCAAGTATTCACTGAGAGCTAGGGCTTAAATCATCACAAACAGTTTGTGGATAAAACAGTCTGTGATGATGGAAATATCACAAACGATTAAACCGTCTGGGAAGTTATACCTGTCATCACAATCGGTTTGTCGATAAAACCGTATGTGATATTTCCCTGATCATAGACAGTTTTATCCACAAACCGACTCTAAATTGCTCGACTTTCATCACAGACGGTTTGTAGATGAAACCGTCTATGATAATCAGACATCACAAACGGTTTCGCCATAAACCGTCTGCGATATGCCCGAAAGACATCACAGATAGTTTAAAAAAAATCGTCTATGATAACGTATCTAATATAACACCTTTTATAGTAGTGAACTCTCCCTTTGTGTTCCTTAGTGAGCGTGTGTGAGAGAGGCAGCGAGCTATAGGACCTTACACTAATTCTCACAGTATGCGTGTGTTAAGTAGAATAAGAAAGAATGACGTGGAAGTCAATATGAAAGTGATTGATTGAAACCATTGACACATGAACTACCACAATTTGTTAGTTTCTCTTGCAGCTTTTTTAGACGAAAGGAATACAGAGTTTTCTAGCGACTGTTAGACGTAATCATGTTGCTCTGTTGAGTCCGTGTCCAAGTCCTTGCGCTGAACATGCATGGCAAATTATCCAGTCGTCCGAGTGTAGTTTGCAAGTATAGCAAGTCTGAGTTCCAGCCGTTTTTGTTACGTCCGTTCGGATGTTTGATTCGGTTATTAGTTCTGCTATATAAGTAGGACCTTTGTATTCTTTTGAAAGTAAGAAATCAGAAAATGGTGCATCAATTTGAAGCACCAATTTCTTCCACTACTATAGAACCGACCTTTAATACCGGTCCATCAGTGCCGGTTGGGCACAACCTGGGACTGATAGTTACAACAGTCCCGATTCAACGGCAACAGGGCTGCTGGGGGGGTTCAGTACCGGTTCAATGCACCGACCGGTACTGATGATCTAACATCAGTACCGGTTCATGTCATGAACCGGTACTATTTAGGGGGGCTCAATAGTACCAGTTCGTGACACAAACCGGTACTGATGTTAGATCATCAATACCGGTTAGTGTTTCCAACCGCTACTAGGTTCCAATTTACCTTCGTCCTCCCACTCTCTGCCTGACCAACAACAGTGATCAGTGCGCGACAAGAACAGTGGAGCTTCGGCCAAGAGCTTCAAGGGAGGGGAGGTGCTGCCCAAATTTCCAAATTTTGGTCATTTTACTCGAAACCAAGGTAACTAAGGTTAGTAACATCATTCCTCACTACATTTGTTGTTAAATGGAGCCTCTTCTTTGCTTGAAATATGAAGAAAATTTGATCTTTTCCCATGATTGATGAAAGATTATGAATGAAGAGATCTAGCTCTATCTTTTCAAGTAGGTTATTGCAAAAACTTGTTGTGTAAGCTTGGAATTTGCTTGGATTATAATGTAGCTCGCATTGAAGGTGTGGATCTAGCTCAAATTTATGTTTTGGTTCCATCGATCGATGAAGAATTTTGAATCTAGACTCTGATGGACCAATTCCTTTTGTTGGTTGCAAAAACTTGTTATGTAAGTTTAGATTTTGCTTGGATTATGATGTAGCTCAAATTGAAGGTGTGGATCTAGCTAATATTTAGGTTTTGGTTCCATCGATTGATGAAGAATTTTGAGTCTAGATTTTGATTGACCAATTCTTTTAGTAGGTTGTAAAAACTTGTCAAGTATGAATGCCGGAGCAAATAATCATTTTATAGAAAAATATGTAATGAAATATAGTCCTTTTAAAAACATGTAATGAAATAAAGTAGTTTTAAAAATATAGCTCTCTTAAAAATAACAATTTCTATAGAAAAAATATGTGATGAAATATTGTCATTTTAAAAATATTATCTTTTTAAAGAAATTTCACCTAAAATTAAATTTATCAACCTAAAATTTTAAATAATTTTTAAATAAAGAAAAATATTAGTTTAATTTGGATGTTGGGAAATGTCCAACAATTCATTATCGAAAAATGAGCTAACAGTTACCTTGATGTAACATAATGTAGATGGACCGGTGATGGATGTATATGGACCGACGCTCCCCGGAGTTCTTGCAGGGTTTGCAAGATTTTCTTCGTGCGGCCGATGCATACACGACGTCAGGCTACATATGCTATCCATGCATAAACTGCAAGAATGAGAAGGAGTGGCCAAAATCCAGCCACCTCCACTTCCATTTGCTCACAAGAGGTTTCATGTCAAACTATACCTGTTGGACCAAGCACGGTGAAGAAGAGATTATATAGGAAGGCGGTGAAGAAGAGGCGTACAACAATATCCCGGGACACGGCCAACACGGTTCTTTTGAAGATACATTGGGGAGTTTGGTGATGATGACCTAGACCGAGATCTTGCTTGATGGAGAGGAGAATACATCGATGAAAGACATTACGAAAAGTTCCGGTGCCTATGGGAGGACCACGAGAACATTTTGTACCCAAAGCGTCGACGGGCCATAAAAGTTGCGTACCACACTAGAACTGATGCAATGGAAGGCGACCAATGGATTGTCTGATAAGGGATTCGATGAATTGTTATGCCTCATAAAGAAGTTACTTCCAGAAGGGAACACATTGCCCAAAACTACGTACGATGCCAAACAAGTTGTCTGCCCTTTGGGGTTAGAGGTACAGAAGATACATGCATGTCGTAATGATTGTATACTTTATCACAAGGAGTATGAGGATTTGGAAGCTTGTCCGGTGTGCAAAACTTCGCGGTATAAGACCAGGCGTGATGACCCAAGTGAGGTAGAGGGGCAGCGTAAGAAGAAGAGACCTCCTGCTAAGGTGGTGTGGTATTTCCTGTAATCCCGGTTGAAAGCGTTTATTTGCGAACAAAGCGCATGCCCGGATGATCTTGCCGGCACAAAGAAGACCGTAAGGATGACGGAAGGCTAAGGCACCCTGCTGATGGCTCCCAGTGGAGGAAAGTCGATAGAATATACCCGGACTTTGCTGAGGATGCAAGGAACATAAGGTTTGGGTTAAGTACGGATGGGATGAACCTGTTCGGTGAGATGAGCAGCAGTCACAACACTTGGCCCGTGACTCTATGTATCTACAACATTCCTCCTTGGCTGTGTATGAAGCGGAAGTACATTATGATACCATTGCTTACAAGATGTGGCCAGAAAACTTGCACAATCAATCGAGGAGTCTCCCCAGGGCACCTTCGTGCCAAACAAAGAGAACGACGAGCTAACAAGGGCCCTACAAAACCCAGAGCACCCTGGACGTAAACGAGGCGTTACGCGTCCCTCTGAAGGTTGGTTTCTCTCAGACGCCGAGAATCGATGGTCGATCCTCGATGGTTTGTGCGAAGTCGCGTGCTTGCGAAATTCCAAAAAACATCGTTTAGGACCTCAAAACAGCCTCCGAAGTTTTGAATCTATTTCGGACGTTCTTTTCAATTATTGCAAATGGAATATTAGTTCTAATTATTTTAAATGTAATATTATTTAATTTTAATTCTTTCAAATTAGAAGGCAGGAGAGGTAATTAGCAATATTTAAAATTTTTTATTTTTATTATTTATGGCGGTTTCAAATTAGGAGGGAGGAAGAAATTTAAATTGGGTCCTATTAGTACCGGTTGGAGGCACCAACCGGTACTGATGCTCTAACATTAGTACCAGTTGGTGCCTCCAACCGGTACTAATAAGAGTCCCTCTTTAGTACCAGTTCATTACACGAATCGTTATTGATGTAACATCATCACTACCGCTTGGTGCCTTGAATCGGTATTAAAGAGCTCCCGCAGCCCAGTAGCTATTGAACCGGGACTGTTATAACTGTCAGTCCCGGTTTGAACCCAACCGGCATTGATAGGCCAGTATCAAAGGTCAATTCTGTAGTAGTGGATTCATACTTTTCACCGGGTCTAACGACTACTTGGATGGATGAACTTGGGCTCTTCCTAGTCGATTGACTATGAGTTTATAGATGGGCATACCGCTGTCGTACTTTAATTTATGTTTAAATTCCAATGCGTTCTACATTTGTATGTAACATTTGGCTGGTCAGCCACGTACTTGTAATATTAAGTAGTTGCAATAGCTTCTAGTTTATGTTCATGATATGTCAACTACTTAGACAAGGGTGTATTTGTTATGATGCATATCGAATGTGGGATTGTGGGCGCTAGGCATTGATATTGAGAACTAGCACTAGACACATATCCAGGTATCCAAAATTGTTCTCAAATATTCGATGTGTGCACATGTGTGACAATCATTCCTTGATTATACCATGGACAAGTTCTATAGACAGCTATCCTTAGTGTGGCATCAGCTTGATTCTCTTAGACCGAAGGTTTGCTGCACTTGCTAGCGCTGTCAGCGTCAGCACTCTCACCTATAGCTTCACCATGTCTATGACTTTTTGACATGTCTCCAGGTTGAATTTAAGCAGATTCATACTCAGCTACTTGTTCGCCATTCTCATGTGATCTTGTTGGAGACTCTTGTAGTTATTCGTACTAAGGATACTCACCTTCTGATGCAGGTCTGCTGGTGTCTTCATTGGTCTTGGCTATGTGTGCACCAGTTTCTACATCTGTTGTGCCTTGTCTTGCCACTCCACTAGTGGCGCCTACTCCAATTGTGACTGCTGAGGGTAGAGACCTTCACTGAACCTACTACGACAAGAATGGACACATAGAGCAATTATGTTATAAGAAGAAGAAGGATATTACTCGTCGAGGTAGATGCCCTCCCAAGGGCACTAAAGGCTCAAGCCCCTCCCCTCAAAGGACTTCTGCTAGTTCTAACTCCACTCAGTAGATTCTCATGCTGCTACGCCTCATGGTTGCCTCTGCATCAACAAGTTCTATTAGTTCTGCTACTCAATCTTCTAGTGAGAGATCACCTTACATATCTCCTTCAAGTATCTCACTATACATTCTTGACTTCGGTGCTTTTTTTCATATGACATTTGATCCTTCCAGTTTTAATTCCATTAGTCCTCTCACTTCTCCTATCACTATTTGGACCACAGTGGTACCTCTCTTTCTGTTGCAAGATAAAACACTATTTTATCTTCTTCTTTTTATGTTCTTGCTATTTCTCATGTTTCCAAACTAACCATACTGACTTATCTGACTTGACCGACTCACCGATTATGGCTGCCTTGTTTTCCTCGCTCGAATCATGTTGTGTTTAGGATTACCATTCGGGGTTTCTAGTTGGTCTTGCTCTCATTGTTGTGACTCATAGCATCTTTGGGAGTTTGACTGGTTTTGTCTTCCTTCAGCTACCCTTGTCAATCTCTCCATCTCCTCCACTACTTCCCCCTCTGTTGCATCTTCCACCATGTCATTTGCTTAGTGGCATCATCGTTTGGGATATCTTTGTGGTTCTCGTTTGTTTTCTTTAGTTCGTCATGGTACTGTAGGGTCTAGGTCAATGATGCCTCTTTAGTTTGTGCTAGATATAAACTTGGCAAATAGTTACAACTTCCCTATCCTTCTAGTAAGTCTATGTCACATCATCCTTTTGATCTTACTCATTCTAATGTTTGGGATTTGGTCCCTTTGTTTCAAAAAGGGTCATAGATATTATATTCTTTTTAAAAATAATATCTCTCACCACACCTAGATATATTTATATCTCCTTGTAGTGAGATTTTACCCATCTATAAGAATTTTTCACTATGATCCGTACTCAATTTAATTCTCCTATTTGTGGCCTTCATGCTTCCTCAATAAGGGAGTATCTGTTAGGAGCTATTCATATTTTTCTTGTTGAGCAAGGCTCTCTTTCTTAATTTTCATGTCCTAGTGCTCATGCTTAGAATAGTGTGGCTAAGCACAAGCATCATCTTCTTGATACAGCTCATGCTTTTTTGGCTTGTTTCTACTGTTCCACCTCACTTCTAGACTAAGATTATTACCATTGCCTTACTTGATTAATATTAAGCCATCTCCTGCTCTTCAAGGTGGGATTTCAATAGAGCATTTTTGCGGCATGACTTTCAATTATTCTAGTCTTCACCTCTTTGGGTGTGTGTGCTATGTTCTATCTCTCGCCGTCTTTTCTTTTCATGCTCTAGCTCCTTACAATTCTAGGCATATTTTGATGCTACTGGGCTAGTGATTACCTTAATCATCGATCTTTTTCTACCTACTGTATTTTTCTTGATGTTTTTCTCATTGCTTGGAAGGCTGAGAAGCAAACAATAGTTTCTCGTTTGAGTGCTGAGTTGCGAGCTATGGCTCTTTTGACAGTAATGGTTACTCGAGGATTTTTGCATTTCTGTTTCTACATCGACTCCTCTTTTATCTGATTGCACAAGTGCTTTTAGCGTTGCTCAAGATCTGGTGAAGCATGTGCTCACTATGCATATCGATGTTGATGCTTCCAACATGCGGTCACATGTGCAGGATCTCAAGTCTTGGCTCTTTAGTATGTGCCTTCAGAGTTTTAATTGGCAGACTTCTTCAGGAAAGCATAGACTCGAGCTTAGCATAGCTTTTGGGCCTGTCTAGGAGAGTTCCAGCTTTTCTAAAAAGCTGTTTTTTTTTACTTTTTGAGCTAAAAAACAGCTGTAGTTTTTTTATAAGAGACTGTTTAATAAATAGCTAATTTTTCTCAGCAATAAGCTGCAAAAGCAGGTCTAACCTAGCTTTCAGATTTTGGTTTTTGTTAGTTATATATGGTTTTTAGCTTGTGTCAAAAGCCGCATAAAAACTGAGCTGTTTGGGAGGCTTACTGGCTTTTTAGAAGCTAAAATTGGCTTTAAGCCTCCAAACAGGGCCGTTATCTCTCCAAACTAGGTTTTGTTGATCCACTATGATTTTTAGGGGAGTGTTAGACAATATTCTATATTGCCTTGTATAGAGATTGTTAGTATCCTAGATTGCCTTGTATAGAGATTGCTAATATACTATATTACCTTATATAGAATTGATTTATATAGACTTTCCTTTTGTACCCACATGTGTATATATATACTAACCTATTGGCTTTTGATGAATACAAGTGCTATTCATAACATGAATATTGTCTATACCGAATAGTAATTTCCTGCAACCAGTTGAGTCACTTAAGGTCCCAATCTTTCCTGTAGTTTCTCACCTACAAATGAAATTCACCGAAACATGGGTATAAAAAAGACAGTAGGGTTCTCACTATTTCCCCTAAAAGCATGGTTCCGGATGTCCTTGGGCGCATGGTCCTGAGTGTCCTTGGGAGAGAGATTAAAGTTATATGCAAATATTTATGCTTATTTATGTTTTCTTGATTTTTTATCATAGGATATCTTGTTGTAGATTTTAAATTAGGGAAGTGATGCTAAAATTGTTAGTAATAGTAGTTTAAATTCAGAGTGAAAAGCGTAGTGATTGCATCGTCTTCCATTGATCGTACTACTTTCTCATTGAAAAATAAACTTAATCTATCTATACAAACTCTATATTGTTGTAACAGTACGGATGGCTCACCGCAAGTCGCCACATGGCCCTTTCGAACCGTAGAAACTACAGTTTCAACTACAGTACATCTATAGTATTTTTGTTCTTACAATGTTTTTGGAAAAAATTCTCTCTCTTTGCTCAAGATAAACTACGATATTTTCTTTATTTCATTTATTTTTCCAAAAAATTCATACCTTTTTATTAAAATTGTAGCGTCGTTCTTGGCATCACGTGGGGTTTTACTAGTATATATAGAGGAGGAATGGTGATATTCAGCGTCAACAGAGGCAGACACGCTGCACCAGCTAGCTTCAACATACCGAGAGCTTGAGGTGGTGATGTTATCGGTGCATGAATCTCAAAGCAAATCTGACAATGACAAATTTGATAAAAAACAAAAAAAACATGAGGCAAGTATTGTCTTGCAAATACATTAGAAAGAACATTCCTCCACTTCCACGATTCCATTTCTTCCGGCTAGCCCAGGAGAATGAGGTAGAGGAGGCTCAAATCAGGGATTCAAATTTTGTTTTGGATGAAATTTCACCGGTGACTGAAATCCAAAATTTCAGTGAAATCTTGTTAATTATTTCAGATGAAATCCAGTCGAAATTCAGAAAGCAAATTCAAATCCGGATTTTTTGACCAAAATTTACAAAATGAAAACTTGGGATGGAATAGCAGTTTGCGTTTGGATGGTAGAAACTTGACTTAAGATTGGGAAACTTGTTTACTTGACAAATACTAAAAATTACTTATAACTATTATTTGTTTTACTAGTCTTTATAATATATTTATTGTACTTATTTATAAATGCTGCTTTGTTGCAAAATAGCCATGTTACCCAATTCTTTGAAATAAGCCTTGTATATAGTTATGTTAGAATTGTATTCTGTGCATAACTTGTTGAGTACTTTATGTACTCACCCTTGCCATCAATAACATCACTAGTTGAGGAGTCTACATCAGCTTGGAGGAGTACTAGGAGGAGACGCATGTTTAGGGTGCAAGCCTTGTCAGTTGCCTGTGGTATACTGAGGGATAATCTACGTTTTCATTCCACTGCAGTTTAATTTGCTATTCTTAGTTTAGCCTTGCGAGGCATGTTCATGTAAGTTCAACCATAAGATCATTCAACACGTATTATTTAATGTATGAAATCTTTTGTTATGTTTCCGTTATGTATGATTGTGATATTCATTTATGTTGAGCCTGTGTGCACTAGCGTGATCCCGGACTAGTGCAGTATACACAGAGGGTCCGTATTTACATATTCAGGTACTGATAATGTACTGTAGAAACTGCAGTAAAATGGGGTGCATGGCACACTAGTGAATCAGCAAATTTATTATGAAAACTGTAAAATGAATTATGTTCATGATAAACATCCATTGTTGCAGGTAGAAACTAATGCAATCCCTGTAAAGCACACTGAATTTAAGAAAGTAGTCATCAAATTTAGATAGTAAAACACTTTTGAGGAATTTAAATACGAAGTGTTGGATTCTTTAAATTTCACAAATTAAAAAATTCAATTTTTTCATTTTTTTAATCATAGTTGAGCGATTGAATTTTGGAATTTACATACATTAAGATACCATATTAAATACAATTTTTTAACCATCTTTTCGAAGGAATAGTAGACAATCCTTTTCAAGTTCATATGATAGAGTACATAGAAGTAGTTGCCACTTTCGGCATACAAATGAAACTAGCCAGAATAATGCGCTACGCCGCGTCGTGCATGACGATGTAACGTGAAAAATCTGAGAAATTTGGTTGTATTTTCGGTTTTCCTATTTTTTTTTAAAAAAAATGGGCCGGTAGGACCTGTCGGCAAATCCATAAGCTGTTATAAACCTTCGACGAATCTGTATTTTTTTAGAAAACCGCTGTTAGGACCCGCCAGCGAATATATGGGCCGCTATAAATCTTTGATGAATTTGCGTTTTTTTAGAAAACGATGGCTGCTTTTTTGTGTAATTCGAGAAATTTGGTCGTATTTTCGGTTTTCGTATTTGTTTTAAAAAATAGGTGTCATTAGGACCGTCGGGGAATCTATGGGCTGCTATAAATCTTCGACGAATCTGTGTTTTTTTTAGAAAACCGTGGTTACGACCCGTTGCCAAATCCATGGGTTGCTATAAACTTTCGACGAATCTATGTTTTTTTTAACTGTAGAGAGACCCAAAGTATTTTTTTTTCCGGGGTCCGTTCCGCTAAAAACCACCGGGAGGATCTAAATGTAAACCACAGAGGGACCTAAATGTGATTTTGATATTTTTTGAGTCTATTTTATTAAAAAACCATCGAAAGGACCTAATCGCAATTTCTAATTTTTCGGAGGACCATTCCGTGAGGGGGGTGAGGTGGCACCCCTAAATGGCCTCCAATCCTCTCCACTTTAATATATAGTACTAGATAGTTTTTGCGCGCTACGCTGCGCACGTATATGAATATAGGACAACGGTCAACGGTGTTTGTGCATACATAGGTATGAGCTGCTGAGCGAAGAACCCGGCGTTATAGGAATGAGTTAGTTTCGTCTCAACAAATGATCAGTTATGGAATGTGTAGTAAAAAAGAAATGCTTTAGAAGGAACGTCATTTCGATTGTCAAAGAATACTCTGAATAAGAATAAAATAGCCAGATTTGGTTAGATGAAATCGACGATTTGTCAATGTAGAAGAACAGAACAAAAGATATAGGTGAAACAGTACTGAATATCTGTACAGAATCAACAGATTGGGAAACAAATAAAAAGTTCTACGAAATTCCTGGTCCAGGCTAAGCAAAATCATACAAAGGAGAGTTCTAGTTCTGTTTCAATGAACCATGATTTACGGAATGCATAGTACAATGGAACATATGATCTGGAAGGAACGTTATTGCTTACTATCCCAGAATACACTGCATAAGAATGGAATGCTAGGATTTGGTTAGATCAGATGTATGATCTGTTGATGCATGATCTGTTGATGCAGAAGAATAACGTATGGATGAAATAGCGTTAATTATTTTTACAGAGTAAATAGATCGAGAAAGAAATAAAGAGTTTCATGAAATTCCTGGTCTAGGCTAAGGAAAATGAACCGAAGCAGAGCTTCAAAAGCGTGCTGAGTAAACGTTTTTCTAGCAGAAATTCTGCAAATATGAGTTTCAAATACGAAATATAGCATGAGATGCAATACAATTTCTTAGTTCAGGCAGATCATGAGATAATCAATAAGTATAATCAAACACATGGGTAAAGTGTAACCAAGCACATGGACAAGAGTGTCGTTAAGTATTCAGTAGGTACTATATTGGTGCAATATAATCTAACCTTACACTGTAGGTTCCAGGAATAATAGCGGGCAGAGTATGAACTGTATAACATGTCTATTCTTATGATTTCGATATATTCTAAATCAAGATAGAAAGACGAATAAGGGCAGTAAAGAATAAATACCCACCGTTATGTAGTTTTATTGTCAAACCAACCATCAGAAGAACTATTGGGCGGTTTCATGATTCATGTTGAATACTGTCAGCTTCAAAACGAACTGCGTGCGGTCCCCATAATGTGATCTCAGCATTCTCTTTGATGGTGAAATGTTAGTGTATGGACAGATACTACACATGCAAAAAAAAAGAGAATAAGTACTGAGATTTCATAAGATGTGAACCTGCCATCTGTGATTTCTATGTTCCGAATAGGCTTCTGAGTGCCTCTGACAGTGACGGTCTTTATATGTGAGATAGATGTGATAATGCCCAAAGTAGCTGTGTTCAGATAAGCGTCAGTAGAGGATATGTAATAGGCGAATAACAAAACTGCATTTTTTTCAGTAATAGAATAGGTGTAGAGGTCTTTGCTGCAACACTATCAGTAGGCAGTATGAAAGCACAGGGAGGGAAAAGGGTAAAAATCGTTAGTCTAGCACATGGAAAAATAGACCCAATGTCAAACCATAAACACACAAGGCTTCCGCTAATACGAAGGTGATATACAGCGAAATACAAATTACATTGAACCTTTTCATTGAGTCACAGGTAATCCGAAATGCGAATAGTGAATCCTAGGCTCATGAACTGATGACCAGGAGTGTAGCACCTTAAAATGACGTAGATGCACCGAACTTCTTTCTACATACAAAAATGGTAGGAGCTTTACTTTTTGATGCCCATGCCAAACCGATAAAATGACCATAAAACACATAAAGGAAATATATTAATATCCCTATCTAACTTAAGGGATATACATCAATATCTTGTCCCATAATTTTGTTCCTCATTCATTTTTTATTGAAAGGTCAACTAAAGGCATCCTCATAAGGGCATTGCATTATCTGACATAACTTGTCCTACCAAGTAGATCAATGATAGGAAACTTGAAAAATGAAAGCAAGATGTTAGGTAATACAAGTTTCAAGCTTCAAGAAGTTTTGGTTAGTCTCAGTAATAAAAACCCAAAAAGAAAGGTAGGGCTCACACCATCCAAGTTCAAGACAAAGCTGTCAATTTACCTAAGCAGGGTAAGCACTAAAAATGAGGCTGCTGTGTCAAGCACAAGTCCACGACCTGTATAGCATAGAAAGGAAACAACCCTATAACATAGAAACAACCTGGTGCATGAAATTATAAACATATAAAGAAAACCAAAACTGTATAGAAAGTAAAAAAGATTCACAACCCAGACCAGTTGGTATTTAACAAAATTCTCCTTTGATCCCACTGGAAGAAGAGATCTCTGAAAATAGCAAAGAAAGGGGAAATTTTAACCTTACTACAACTCTTTAAATGTCTATTTATCATCCTAATAGCATCTCCGACAGACAACATGCATGCAAGGGATCAATAATATCCATAGATAGACATTTGACCAACCGATTCGAAGTATCTTTACACAGAGAAAATCATACGGATAGATCATGGTTGCATAAAAGGGAAGCCTAGCTGTGGCCAGGCAATGAGCATAATAGAGACACCACATAGCAAATCAGGTAACATACGACATAGCAAATGGTTGATGGTTCATGATGATTGATGACCAAATAAAGACAGCTGTATGTACATATCCATTCACATCATAAACAAAGCCTATTGCCCTGAGCATCATATATGATCTACAAAGATTTATCAGGGAGGGCATAAATACTGTATGGTAGTTAATAGCATGAGCAAAATACATGTTATCTTCACGACAAAAGTCAGAACTGCATACGAACAATAGAGCTAATGTTGAGCCATTGATGCAAGGCAGAAACGATTAGGTATTCAGAAATCAACATGCGACTGCCAAATCAACAGAACTGCACTTGATTTACCAAGAACAACCCAGATACAAAGAATAACTATCGAAACAAACCAATGTGTTAATCTGCTGAGAACAAAGAAAAGCACTATAATCACACAGCTCAGAAAGACCTATTCGGAGCCCAATAAGAACAATCCGTAGGCTACTTCTCCTGCTGCATCCATATGAAAGAATAAAAAATATCATCAAATTCTAGCGCATTGTATTGCTGGGCGTAAAAATTAGTAAAGAAATCACCAAACTAATGCAGCCACACTCGATGATGAGACAATGAGGAAAAAATGGGCGAGAAAGCACCGAAGAGCCGAAGATCGGCGACAGCCTTGCTCGGATGGTTACGGCGGATCGGCGTGAGCCGCAGACTATCCCTCCCCGCCGCTTCTAAATATATTTTCTTCCCTAAGAGAGGACAAAGAAGCTGAACAGCAAACTAACAAAGAACGAGAGAAATAGATAAGAGGAGGGAGAGGAAAGAGCCCACAGGTGGTCCGTAGGTACCAATTGCTAGATCGGCAATGCAGCAGGCCAGATCGGTGGGGACTGCGAGGTATAGAGCAAGATTACTCGAAGGCTAGGGCAAAATTAATCACAGGAGAGGGGAATTGGGGGAGCAAGAGAGGAAGCGGGGGCGAAGGCGATGCGAGGCGGCGGCATGAGCGAGGGAATGCGGGCTAGAGGAAGAGGAGCGTGTGGGCAACGGAACCTTCCTCATGTTCCATGGCTTTAACTTCCATCAGATATTCTCTCTGCACTTCTTAGAAGGCTCTCAAACCGTTTAACTCCTAAACAAATGGGAATATGTTATGTAAAGAAAGGGTATTGCTTTAGAAGCATGGCAAAGAATAGTATGAACGCATCATCCTCTTATAGATTTTCCATCATCTTGCTCTACCTGATGCTATACCAAAGGAATACAAAAAAAAGACTGAAATGAAGAATAAATCGGCTGAAACCATAGTAGCAAAAGACAATGTGTAGGCCTATGAGAAGGTTTGAATTTTCAAGCAGGACTAACCGAAAGACAGCTAGCTTTATTGATACAGCACTTAGCCTTTCATTTTGAGATATGATGCTTCTTCTCACAGGATGAGACCAATAGCTAGCAACCTAAAATTTAGAAGAAGGCACATAAACAGATAAGAAAATGTGATTATCTATAGCACACTACAATATACTAAAGCATTGCGCTTGTTTTGATTATCCAAACCAAATAGACCTAACGGGCATGTTTTAACTGCACACTAAAATAGGGGTGGCAATATGAACGATTTGACTCTTTTCTCTTGCAGAAAACAGCCTGATTTGTACAGATTATGACGTCCTAAAATATGGGGGAAGTAAGATACATAGCACTTTAGCAAGAAAGGAAATGAAATGACTCAGAAGTACATCCTGTGAAATATCTATGAACCGTTAGTTTAGGGTCTGAAAATTTATATAGGCTAGCAAACAAAATGAAATAGCATATAAAGATGAATTCTGTGAGCAGCAATGCCTTCCCTGAAGGCAAACAAAAATAAATAGGTAATAGTGCAATACATGGATGCATTTGACCATCTCTTCTCTGTTGCAGACATAGATGAAGCAAAAGGGAAACTGACTTTTATCTGTGCAAAGAAATATGTCAGGGCTATCCACTGCACACGTGGTTTTTGTTTGTTACTCCTAGAAGAAGAATAGACAAAGTAGGACATAAGAGAAATGTATAAGCATAAGCAACTAAATTGATCTTTGAATAAAAATTGGTAGAACTGTAAATAGTAAATGTATGGCTAGCATACCATTGTAGACACGATATATGTATCTACATCTTCTTAGACCATGCAGCAGAAAGCCTCTGTTGGTATAGTCCACACATCAATAAGGGTTAGAGAGGGAAAAACTGAACCGAAGTGATTATACTTAAAAAAATGCTATACTAAGTACCTGCATGCAAGTTCCTACAGGCCCTCTCACTCCAATCCAAGACCTACAGATGTCACATAGGCAAACAAGATGTATGAACATAGATAAGAGGAGTTCAGCTTTGTGTGCAAAACTGAACTAAAACACATGTTGTTCTAGTGTTGCCTGAGAGAACCATGGCGTATGTACTGAGGTGGAGGCAACGCCTAAAACACAGGCATGGAGAGGAGTTGAATAAAGAAACGATTTTTTAAAAAATCCAGAGCAGCTATTTTTATCTAAGGTAGAGTTCATAAATGTGGAGTCTCACAAAGATGCTATTTTTTATCCAACTACTAAACTGCAATAATCTGCCTATACAGAGGATGGCAACTTATAATTCGGACAATTCTGCTAAGATTGCATCACAAACATATAATAAGAAGAAATCAATAAGAGGAGTTCAGCTTTGTGTGCAAAACTGAAGTAAAACACATGTTGTTCTAGTGTTGCCTGAGAGAACCATGGCGTATGTACTGAGGTGGAGGCAACGCTTAAAACACAGGCATGGAGAGGAGTTGAATAAAGAAACGATTTTTTTAAAAATCCAGAGTAGCTATTTTTATCTAAGGTGGAGTTCATAAATGTGGAGTCTCACAAAGATGCTATTTTTTATCCAACTACTAAACTGCAATAATATGCCTATACAGAGGATGACAACTTATAATTCGGACAATTCTGCTAAGATTGCATCACAAACATATAATAAGAAGAAATCAATTATTTTATCCATGAATACTACACAATAGACAAACAAATCTGTAAAATCTCTCCTCCCAAATTGTATGTGCAGCACGGTAAAGCATTTCTAACACAAAGAACTGACATGAGAAACTATCCAAATGCAACAGAAGCAACAGGGCTGCCTCTAAAAAATCGGGTAGCGCAGAGTGACCTTTAGGTACTCAAGCAAAGCACACAGAAGAAAATCACAGGAGCAGAGCAAGAGAGGTCTCAGTCTCACAAACAAACCCATCCACTGGCGTCCTCAAGAGATCGTCGACCTGTACAGCAAAATCCCAATCCCACTTTTTGTCTAACCCCTGCAAGAATTCGCAAAAAGTGTAAGCACCTATCAAATCCAAGCCTGGTTTTTTTTCCAATTACTGTAGGAAATTGCAAAAATTCTGACCAACTGCCACACAATTCACAGATCTGTTCACCTGTTCACTTCATTGCTACTAATCTTTTGTCTTGGCTGTAGAGAGGATGTCTTCCCCTGCCAATCCTTTGGAAGGCCAGTGATGTGCTGAATCATAATACTTTCATAATTCAGCTCCATGCTACTCCACTGAATCTACCAGCATGCCAACTGATTTTACCTGAGCAGAATTGTTGGTCTTCAGTTCAATGGACTGGTTCTTGGGGATGCACGCCTCATGCTTCTGAGACTCCCAGTAAGGGTAGTAATGGTAGGGCCAAAACTGTAGAAACCCAAACCTAGTCAAGAAAAACCATTTCACTCCTGGACTTGTGACATATGGAGATTGAACCTTACGCGACAATGCCAAGGAGCCGCTTCGACTGGCTCTTGAACTCGTCGACTCGGTTCCCCTACACCAACAACCATGAACACTCGATTAGTGGCTCATATGCACCAAGAAGGATGAAGAATTAGCAAGAGGGGTAAATACTAAATAGCGATTGTACCTAACCCCAAACTTGGTACCTGGATCCAACAAGGTTGGAGCCCACCGTCACCTGGTTCTGCGCCACGACGAACTACGGCCTCCCTCTTGTCCTCCGATGATGCATCAGCTTCAACGACAGAGGGTAAAAAGCGCCGGTG
This sequence comes from Guadua angustifolia, assembly GCA_036346375.1. Lineage (NCBI taxonomy): Eukaryota > Viridiplantae > Streptophyta > Magnoliopsida > Poales > Poaceae > Guadua > Guadua angustifolia. The sequence continues at coordinate 500,847 of JAYEVE010001030.1, read as the reverse complement.
GATTAACACGACTCCAGGACAGTCCAGAAAAAGGAAGACTAACCGTCGGCTGAAATCAAGAGAGCTGGCGACTGGAATCGGAGGGGAAAACGATGGGAATTGAAAAGAAGGCTCACAAGGAAACACGGCACGGAAGCCCTCTCTCTACCAGCGACCGGGCGACGCGCACAAGAAAGGCATCGACGACGTGAAGGACGACGATGGGAGCATGGCAGTGGGCGGCGGAATGACACGGGTGGTGGTCGGGCTCACTTGGGGTTGCTTCTTAGGGCGAGCGGTGGAGACGTCGCCCGCCTTGCGGAGGAGAGGTGGCGAAGGCGGCGGTGGCGAAGAGGACGTGGGCGTAGGGCGACAGGGATCACACTGGGTGATGGCGAAGATGGAAAAGGCTTCTCGAGGCGTCCGAACGGGCTGTATTTCTTGGCGCTTTACGGGCCAGCCTTACCGGCGCGTGGATGGCTGGATCGCACGCACGCAACGATGGACGTCCGGGAAAATTTGGGTGACGTGGCCCGGCTGAATGGGCTCCAATTCCTTCAGCTTTAATAGATTAGTTATATATATATATTCCTTTGATCAACAACAAAAATGTCCTTTCACATCTCTGTATTTTATTTTTCTAAATGCATGCAGTGTGCACCTATTTTTTTTCTCCCTTGCTGACCAAGTTCTGCTTTAATTTGGTTTAATTTGGATAGTGCGGGTATATCTAGCTTTGTAATATGGCTTCCTAGTTTTTTATGGATAAATGTATGCACTATTTTTGAAACTCTAGCATTATTTCTTAAATTAATATGCAAACCACTAACTTTTAATATTTTCTCATATATATTTGTTGAGTAAATTTCTGAAAAACTATAGGTTTTTTTACAACTATAAAAATCTACATGTTTTAGCTCATAGTTCATAAAACTATAGATTTTAGGAGAGCTTGTATCACAAAATTTACATATCAAAGAATTAACTGTTTCTTCTAACAGGTCTAACAGTGTATGCCATATGGTAGCCTGACATACCCTATTTCCTGTTTCTCTTGGAGCCACATCAGCTGCCACACTGGCTTGGATGTCTCTTGCCCCCTATGATGTGTCTTTACCTATGTTATAGTTCATAAGGAAGCCTCGCCACGTTGGCAAAGATACGTCATAGGGGAGTAAGGGATAGGCAAGCCCATGTGGCAGCTGAAATGAAGCTTGAACAAAATGGGGAATGGTGGCACAAAAGGCTACCATATGTGCCCACACTACCAAACATGTTAAAAAAACAGTCAATTTTAAAACCTATAGTTTTATTACATAAGTTCTTCTAAAATATATAGTTTTGTGAAATAAAAGCTAAAAACTATAGTTTGCTGATAGTTTATACAATAAACTTCTTATTTTGTTAAATTTACTCATATTTATTTAATCATAGCATCTAATATTTAATTATTACATAATATTTTAAGTAGCGCATCCGGGGATTTGGACTAACATGCCAAGCACTAACTTTCTAATGTATATTGTTAATTATAGCACCTAATATTTAATTAGAGCTTGAAAGCTGGCCAATGGCCATATGGCTAGGTGGGTGGGTGTGTGCCCAGCTAACTAGGGTTGAATTCTTAGACTTGATGTCAGTGTCTATCCATTTTAGAAAGTACATACTCCTGTGTGTTTGGTGGGAAATATCTTGGTCATGCTCCGTAAGGCCTTGAGTGTTTCTGACAAATTTCAAAGGTGTGTAGAGGACACGTACACATGTATGGTTTAAGTATAGTATATGTTGAGTGTATGTGTCATACCTATACTATAAAAAAATTTAATTAGATCCTAACTAATATTTTCCAGAGGGAGTCCTGATAGTTATCCCCTGTTCATGGACACCAGCTTCCAGCCGGCTGAATGCTTTAGTCTGCAAGCTCCCAGCGCTCTGTTGAATCCTTCTGTACATGATATTTTTCGTTTCATGTGAATAGTTTTAGACTACTCCAATAGGGCCCACAGAGCGTATCTGCCAGGTTCATTGCATTTCTTTACCTAGTCCAACCCCGCCACGATTGTCTAGTATTCTTCTAAAACTCTCTTCTGGTTCTTAAAAGACGTAGGTTGCTATATATGTGTATATTGAATTCATGCCATAAATTATAACAATCCGAAAAACAATGGAAGCTTAAGTTTTTTTCTTTTTCTTTTATTATTGTGGGAATTTCTAGATATTTCTCTTTTTCTCTAATGAACGTGATTTTCTTTTATTTTTTAACCTAAGGTTGGGTATCTGGATAAGCTTCTGATTAGTATAGACATAGATAATTAGATAGATGCTATCCAAGGGACAAGGCCACCTACGTATAGAGGCTGACTTTGAACATGGACGTCCTAAAATGATGGTGACCATCAACTTGCAGGAGGTGCAACCGTGGATTGTGGGGCTACAGAAAACTAATTCAAATCACCAATTTACTAAGTGTGTCTAGTATAGCCCTTGTAAGAGTATTCCACTTAATTGGTAGGACTTTTAATTTGGACTTCGTACTTTATAGACAACAACAGAGACCAACAAGGCAGATATTTCACACAATTGAGTCTACAGAAATCATCTAGAAGAAAATGTTAGTGAACTAAGTTCGACCGTCATTTGTCACTTTTGTCAGTGGTCATATAGATCTGAGGACAAATCTAGTGCAGATCATTTGTCACTTTAGAAAATACTGAAGATTGCGCACTATTCAAGTTCAGAGATCGAACTAGTAAGCACGAAGCTTCAGAACAAAGAACGACAGGGAGGAGACAAGTAGAATTGGTGCTGCAGCGTTTTCGGTTTTTCTTCATTAGCTTAAATAGAAATACTGGATTACAAACTACCAACTAACTCCTCCATTCAAAGGTACCTGGTTATATCTGCAGCTAACTACTTGATCTAAACAAACTGAAAACCAAATTACAGATAGACTAACCGAAGCAGAGTTCGGCAACAACCCAAACTAAATATGTAAATACTGTTGCTTATCTCGGCAACCAGGTACATCAGGCTTAAGTTCAACACTTTGAATACATTGCTAGCGGAGATGACATGGAACGACATACACCATTGCGGTTGATACCATCATTACCATGCTACTTATCTAATCTCCTGCGCTTCTTTCTAGGTAAGGCTGTATGCTCATGCTCAGAGATATTCTCCTCTTCACAGTATGTAGCAAGGTTGATAAACCTTTTATAAGGGGGTATCCGTGATTCCCACGCGACAACCTTAAAATCCTCCTTTGGTAGAGCAGCAGAGCCAGCTAACAGGTCCCCAAACGTCACCTTGGGCAACTCCCTCTTCGAATCATCGTCTTCGCTATGAGGAGGCATAAGGCGAAGTGGAGTAGACGATGATGCAAGTTTGGTTATATCTATCTGGTGATCTTCGTCCATACGAAGCTTTGGATGTTCGCCGAACACCGAAAAGTTATTCTCTACCAGATTCCTGTATTCGTTAAAGATGTGGAGCCAATGGTTTACATTTTGATTTTTTCTGCAGATATCGGCATACGCATTTGCCGCCACGAGTGACCCTCCCAACAACCCTGCTAGGTCATTTGCTATTGACACTAACCGAGGGTGCTCCTCCTGGTTTGTGCTTCCGAATGCGAGAGCCTTGAAGAGGTAGCTATACTCCTCAAGCGGCAAGCTGTTTAAACGAATCGGCCTTACTGTTCCAAACCTTGTCAGCTTCTCAATCCGACTTATGATTATGATCTTGCTTCCACTGCCCATACGTGTGGCTGATGAATAAAACTTTTGCCAATCCTCGTCGTCAATATCTGAAGTAAATTCAACAACCACCAAAGTCCTCCCTGGAATGAAAGTTTCATGCTCCATTTTCCCAATGTTTTCTCCTTTCAAGTGCAAGATTGAACAGAAGTGTGACCGGACTTTCTCATTCTTGCACACATGGGCCACTAGAGTTTTCTTACCGACTCTACTGATGCCAACGATCGGGAGAACAGTTGGAGCGAAAGGAGGAAGATTATCTTGCATTAAGACATTGACGACTTGCTGCTTTTCTATGTGACGGCCAAACATGAAGTTATCAATGTAGAGGTACGTGTCATAGGGGCGACGAAACATGTGTTCGCATCCGCCTAGAAGAAGCACAAACTCTGTCATGTTGGAAACAATGGTTTCTAAATTATCCAATGTTCTTTCAAGCTCATGACTACTGGAAGAGCTCTGTGCGGCATGAAAGCGATTAGTAGTATTGCTAATTGACAGGGTTTTGAAGCTACCAACCTCCTCTTCAACCCTTGTGCTGCAAAGGTTCCTCCTATACTTGACGGTGTCTAGGACATGGTATCCGTGGTACATAGCCCCCAGAAGCTTCTTGAGCTGCAGTAGCATCTTGGAGTTGGTGATGTGCCGCCCCTCAGCCTCTTCGACGATCATGTGAACTCTAAGCAGGAGATGTTGCAGCCTCTCCATCTTCTTCTGTAGATTGTCTTGACTATCCAGGAGATGTTGCAGCCTCTCCTTCTCGTACTTGCTGATCAAGAAGGATATGAATCGATTAACTAGGTCTCCTGCAATTGCAGACACAACCATCTCCATCCTCGAGCCTTTCTTCGCGTTTGTCTCTCGTTGGTTGTGGGTGGGAGAGAGAAGAATAGCGAGGAATGGGGAATGAGTTCTACATTCTTGACTATATTGTTTTAATTCATATGCTTTACATGGACAAGAAGTCATACTATTGCACTCAATAGAAGAATGGCTACCCACTAAAACCAGGCGGTTTGCTGTTTTTTCTGCTGTCCAGCACATTCAAATAATACTACAAATTCTAGTTTTTATTCAAGGATTGACTATAAGACTACGAAAGATCGAGCACACTAAGAGAAGAGTAAGTCAGTGCAAACAAATGTGAAACCTAATTTTTTTATGTTTTAATTAATTCTAAAAATTTATAAAATAATTATCAAAATGAAAGAATCAGTCTAGGATAATGGATCTAAGACCATAAAAGAAAACTAGATTAAACAAGCAGACTAGAAATCAATTGTACAAAAACATGAAAAACAAAAACTAGTAACTAGTAAATCGGAATCTATACTCACTGATGTATTCCTGAAATTATCTTAAATAAACTACCACAATTAGTTGGTTTCTCTTGCAGCATTTTTAGACAAAAGAAATACAGAGTTTTCTAGCGACTGTTAGACGTAATCAAGTTGCTCTGTTGAGTCCTTGTCCGAGTCCTTGCGCTGAACATGCATGGCAAATTATCTAGTCGTCCGAGTGTAGTTTGTATGTATAGCAACTCTGAGTTCCAGCCGTTTTTGCTGCGTCCGTTCTGACGTTTGATTCGGTTATTAGTTCTGCTATATAAGCAGGACCTTTGTATTCTTTTGAAAGCAAGAAATAGGAAAATGGTGCATCAATTTGAAGCACTACAAATTGAAAGAATTTCTTCCTTACTAGCATCAATAAGAGAAATTTAACAATTGGTATCAGAGGCTTCTGGAGCTTCAGGTGCCTGTATCAACAATGTCACAAGACAAGTCTGCATCTCCTCGCAAGTCCATGTCACCACTGCATCCCAAGATCCACGGCAACAACGGCACGAGCAGTAGTGGCGCTGGTTGTGAACTGGCGGTACCACGGATGGTAAAGAAGGTTGGAGGATTGACCGTCTACCCGATGTTGACCAGGATGAACTACGGTGATTCGGCCCTGCTCATAAGGGTCATCCTGCTGGTGAGATGCCTATGGATGGTGGTCAACACCAATGCTGACATCACCGATGAAGCTGATTATAAGAAAGATCGCATGGCACTTGAGGCCATCCTCCGCGCCGTGCCGATGGAGATGCTAGCAAGTCTTGCCATCAAAAAGACAGCGAAGGAAGCTTAGGAATCAATCAAGACGATTCGCCTCGATGTCTAGCGAGAGTGCAAGCTAAGGCACAATCCACTACAGGAAAACAAACTTTTTTCGTCGGCCAAAAACCGACGAAAATTAGGGCATACCCGACGAAAAAAAACAGACAAAAATATGAAAATTTTCGTCGGCTACCGATGAAAATACATGTGTTTTCGTCGGCTACACCGGGCTGACGAAAACATGATTCGGTAGGGCTGGGTAGCGTGGCACTAACGCGTTTTCGTCGGTTTATACAAGGGCTGGGTAGGAGGCCGCTACCCATGATGCCGCCAACGTCGACGTGCTGATCGAGGCCGTCCAGAAGCTTGCCGAGGCGAGGGACACGCTCTTCGAGGTAGTACACTGTGCGCGCCGCGTTTAGTTTTAGCTACCTGCAAAACTTATGCAATGTAATAACATATTCGGACCTAATGTTCAATTTTATGAAATTTTAATGTCGTTTACTCTTTCTTCCCTACTGATCTTTGAGTTATGAAATTTTAATGTCGTTTAGTGACCTCAGGTTGCTTAGTTATTACCTTGGCATTGAGGTGCACCAGGATGTAAATTGCATCACCCTCAACCAAGCTCCCTATGCACAAAAGATTTTGGAGAAGGCTAGTATGGTATGGAAGGATGTAATCCAATTCACATGTCAATGGAGGCAAGGCTCAAGTTGAGCAAATCAAGCACTAATCCTCCCAGTGACGCCATGCTCTAAGGAAGCATCGTTGGGAGTTTGCACTACTTAGTGCACAATCGGCCTGACATCACCTACTCGGTGGGTTACGTGAGCAAATTCATGGAGGCTTCGACCACGGAGCATATGAGTGTCACGAAGCGTCTACTATGCTACATCGCTAGAACACACCACTACGGGTGCCACTACAGCAAGGCCGATGATGCTCAGCGCTTGATTGGCTACAGTGACATAAACATGGATGGGGACATCGATGATCGGAAGAGCACGACTGGTGTTTTCTTCTTCCTTGGACAAAGCCTCATCAGTTGGCAATCACCGAAGTAGAAGGTAGTGGCTCTCTCTTCGTACGAAGCTGAGTACATTGCTGTAACGCTTCAGCATGCCAAAGGATCTGGTTCGGTCATTTGCTTGGTGACTTACTAGATTGAGAACCCGTCGCTCGCCATGCTCCTCGTTGATAACAAGTCTACAATATTACTTTGAAAGAATTCGGTGTTTCACAACCAAAGCAAGCATATTGACATCCGATACCACTTCATCGAAGAGTGTGTCGATGCTGGGAAAGTCATGGTGGATTACGTCAGCATGGAGGAGCACCTAGTGGATATTCTTACTAAGCCGCTCGGGCGCATCAAGTTCCATGACCTACATGCTCGGATCGGTATCATTGAGATCAAGTAGCAAAGCAACACGTTTAGGAGGTGATTTGTTAGACGTAATCATGTTGCTATATTGAGTCCATGTCCGAGTCCTTGCGCTGAACATGCATGGCAAATTATCTAGTCGTCCGAGTGTAGTTTGCATGTACAGCGAATCTGAGTTCCAGCCATTTTTGCTGCTCCCATTCTGATGTTTGATTTCGGTCGGTTATTAGTTCTGCTATATAAGCAGGACCATTGTACTCTTTTGAAAGCAAGAAATAAGAAAATAGTGCAACAATTTGATGTACCACAAATTTAAAGAATTTCTTCCTCGCTAGTATCAACAAAAGAAATCTAACAGCGACATAAGAGTGCAGTTGAATTTAATTTACCACGCACGTAGTGAGTACGGTAGCGACATAAGAGTGCAGTTGAATTTAATTTACCTCTACCTCATTCTCCCGGCCGGCTAGCTGGAAGAAATGGAATCATGGAAATGGACGAATATTTTTTTGAGTAATCTGTTCAGAAATAACTTCAAAAGTTAGAAAGCAGTCTTTCTTACACATGTAACAAAATTACTACTTCAAAGAATACTGCTCCCTTTCATTAACGAGTACAAAATTACAAGAGCTTATTCATTGCTTTGACTTTTCTGTGATGACCGACAGAAAGCTACTTTGATTGAATACATTGCTAGCAGCGATGACATGGAACGACATACACCATTGAGGTTGATACACCTTGTTACTTATCTAATCTCCTGCGCTTCTTGCTAGGTAAGGCTGTATGCTCGTGCGGAGAGATATTCTCCTCTTCACGGTATGTAGCAAGGTGGACAAACCTTTTGTAAGGGGGTATCCGTGATTCCCACGCGAGAACCTTAAAATCCTCCTTTGGTAGAGCAGCACAGCCAGCTAACAGGTCCCCAAACGTCACCTTGGGCAACTCCCCCTTCGAATCATCGTCTTCGCTATGAGGAGGCATAAGGCGAAGTGCAGTAGACGATGATGTAAGTTTGGTTATATCAATCTGGCGATCTTCGTCCATATGAAGCTTTGGATGTTCGCTGAACACCGAAAAGTTATTCTCTAGCACATTTCTGAATTCATTAAAGATGCGGAGCCAAAGGTTTACATTTTGATTCTTTCTGAAGGTATCGGCAAACGCATTTGCCGTCACTAGTGACCCTCCCAACAACACTGCTAGGTCATTTGCTATTGATACTAACAGAGGGTGCTCCTCCTGGTTTGTGCTTCCGAATGCGAGAGCCTTGAAGAGGTAGCTATACTCCTCAAGCGGCAAGCTGTTTAAGCGAATCGGCCTTACTGTTCCAAACCTTGTCAGCTTCTCAATCCGACTTATGATTATGATCTTGCTTCCACTGCCCATACGTGTGGCTGATGAATAAAACTTTTGCCAATCCTCGTCGTCAATATCTGAAGTAAATTCAACAACCACCAAAGTCCTCCCTGGAATGAAAGTTTCATGCTCCGTTTTCCCAATGTTTTCTCCATTCAAGTGCATGATTGAACAGAAGTGTGACCGGACTTTCTCATTGTTGCACACATGAGCCACTAGAGTTTTCTTACCGACTCTACTGGTGCCAATTATCGGGAGAACAGTTGGAGCGAAAGGAGAAAGATTATCTTGCAGTAAGATATTGATGACTTGCTGCTTTTCTATGTGACGGCCAAACATAAAGTTATCGACGTAGAGGTATGTGTCATAGGGGCTGCGAAACATGCGTTCGCATCCACCTAGAAGAAACACAAACTCTGTCGTGTTGGAAACAATGGTTTCTAAATTATCCAATGTACGTTCAAGCTCATGACTACTGGAAGAGCTCTGTGCGGCATGAAAGCGATTAGTAGAATTGGTAATTGACAAGGTATTGGAGCTACCAACCTCCTCTTCAACCCTTGAGCTGCAAAGGTTCCTCCTATACTTGATGGTGTCTAGGACATGGATCCGTGGTACATAGCCCCCAAAAGCTTCTTGAGCTGCACTAGCATCTTGGAGTTGATGTGCCGCCCCTCAGCCTCTTCGACGATCATGTGAACTCTAAGCAGGAGATGTTGCAGCCTCTCCATCTTCTTCTCTAGATTGTCTTGACTCTCCAGGAGATGTTGCAGCCTCTCCTTCTTCTCGTACTTGCTGATCAAGAATGATATGAATCGATTAACTAGGTCACCTGCAATTGCAGACACAACCAGCTCCATCCTCGAGCCTTTCTTCGCGTCTCTCTCGTTGCTTGTGGGTGGGAGAGAGAGGAGAATAGCGAGGACTTGGGAATGAGTTCTCAAATTTTTTTTCTTCTCCTTTTTCTTCCTTTCTTTTTTTTCTCTCTCTCTTTTTCTCTGTTTCCTTCCATGCGTCGCTGTCGCTGGAAGCAAAATGGCCGTGCGTCAGCTATGCTCTGCAATCAAGTGTCGTATGCCTGTTGGACTCCCTGTGATCCGCGTCCTGCTACACGCCCCGTCGGTGTTTTCTTCGGCCGCCTGGAGTAGGAATGATGTGGCAGTCAATATGAAAGTGATTGATTGAAACCATTGACACATGAACTACCACAGTTAGTTGGTTTCTCTTGCAGCATTTTTAGACAAAAGAAATACAGAGTTTTCTAGCGACTGTTAGACGTAATCACGTTGCTCTGTGAGAGCAAGCCCAACCCTCCCCCTAAACCTCCTCTTATCCTAAATTATAAGGAGAATTGAAAAAATATGAGCTCCAACCCAACCCTTATAAAGAACCCCTATTCTAGGGAGACCCCTTCTCACCCCTACATCTAGGGGCTTTCTCCTTCCCCCTATTATTTTCTTCAACATTTTTTTATTTGTTATTTCTATTTTTAGTAAATGATTCATGGGTGCAAAGTAATAATAATGTTTAAATAAATAATAGGGGTGAGTAATAGGAGTGTGGGTTGAAGATAAATTTGATATAGGGTGCATCTAATTTTTACACTATCTCTAAATGAGTGATTTACGGGGAAAATATAAGGATTTGGGTTGGAGTTGCTCTGAGTCCTTGTCCGGGTCCTTGCGCTGAACATGCATGGCAAATTATCTAGTCGTCCGAATGTAGTTTGTATGTATAGCTAGTCTGAGTTCCAGCCGTTTTTGCTGTGTCCGTTCTGACGTTTGATTCGGTTATTAGTTCTGCTATATAAGTAGGACCTTTGTATTCTTTTGAAAGCAAGAAATCGGAAGATAGTGCGTCAATTTGAAGCACTACAAATTGAAAGAATTTCTTCCTTAGTAGCATCAATAAGAGAAATCTAGCACTCTTCTACAGAACAAGTAATCCTTGCCGGCATATCACTGCTGGTTGGGCTAGAGCCGTCAGTGATAACATATCACTGCCGGTTTGTAAGCTCGGGCGCGCGGGAAACGTATCACTACCGGTTCGAGAAAACAACCGGCAGTGATAACACAATATCACTGGTAGTTTATACCTAAAACCAGTAGTGAAGTATCACTGCCAGTTCTATTTATAACCGGCAGTGATATTGGAACTTTTACTGCCAGCTTTACTCTTTAACCGGCAGTGATATGCATTTTCCCGCCCAATCAAATTTTCCCGCGTAATCTGACCTTATCACTGCTGATTCTGCCTAGAGCTAGCAGCGACAAGGTCTTTATATAACTGGCCCCGACCGACGCCTTCCCTAGCCAAGCAGAACAGAGAGGAGCTATGTTTTGCTCGTTGTTATTATCTTGGCGAGTTGCTGTTGAAAAATTGTATTAATATTTTTCTCATATTTCTCTTCAAGGCGACATCTTCCCCGACCGAGTAGAACAGAGAGGAGCTCTGTTTTGCTTGGTAGTTATTATCTTAGCGAGTTGCTGCTGAAAAATTGTATTAAAATTTGTATCGTATTTCTCTTCGAGGTTACTGACTTGATCTATGTTATATTTGTAGTTAAATTTTACTTTATAGATTGCTCTAGATGTTGATAATTGATGATTGTATGGTGTGAACATTTTAGATCGGTAGTGCTCAAATTAAGATCTAGCTAAATTATTGAATAAATTATAATTCTTATCCATTTTAGTGATGTAGTGGATTTTTAAGAAATGAAAATTGCTAGATGGACTATTATGCTAATTGTAATTATTTTAAATATTGAAAAATTGTTATATGGAATTTTAGATAGTAAAAATTGCTAGATGAATTATAAATAGTGAGAATTGTTAGATGAATATTTAAATAATGAAAAATGGTAGATGGATTTTCCAATAATGAAAGTTGCAAGATACATAATTATTTAGAAATATATCCTTATATTCAATTATATGCTTATTTGATGCATATTAATTTAATTTAATAGCGCTACATAACAAAATGAAATGAATAAATCTTCTAGATAATTAAAAAATGCTAGATGGATATTTAAATAGTGAAAAAAGTTTGATGTATTTTAATATAGGCAAAATTGCTAGATGTATTTTAAATCAATCATTTACAATTATATTGTTATTTGCGTTATATGCTTATAATGTGTTTATTGTTTTAATTAATTAGCACTGCATGAATAATGTAAAGAATAAATTATTTTGGTATCGTTTATTGATATACTGAAATGTAGTTCAATATAATTAATTATAGATGGATCGAAGGTGGATGTATGACACGGACCGTCGCGGTCTAGAGTTCTTTAATGGTGTGACTTGTTTTCTGAATGCGTCTGCGACACAGAAGTCGAAGAATCTGGCGGACTATATGTGTTGTCCATGCATTAATTGCAAAAATGAGAAGTTGTTTTCTAATATAGAGTCGATACGTGCACACTTGCTTCGAAGGGATTTCAAGGCAAGCTATACCTGTTGGACCGAGCACGGTGGAGATGAGATTGTACATGAGGAGCAACACATTGATGAAGATGGCAGAGATAACGATATGACGGTGGTGGAAGATACGTTTGTTGATAGCCATAAAGATGATTTAGATCAAATGTTGCGTGATGGGGAGTGGGACTTCACGAGTGAGAGGGAGTTTCAAAAGTTCCAACGTATGGTAGAGGACTCTACAACGCTATTGTACTCGGGCTGCAAGGAGGAGCACAAAAAGTTACATACTGTGCTTTCACTACTGCAGTTGAAGGCAAGCAATAGTTGGTCCGATAAGAGCTTTACTGAGCTGTTATGTCTCTTGGGAGATTTGCTCCCAAAGGGTAACGTGTTGCCTACAACTACATACCAAACCAAGTAGGTTGTTTGCCCGTTGGGACAAGAAGTACAAAGAATACACGCATGTCTAAACGATTGCATATTGTATCACAGTGAGTTTGTAGATTTGGATGCCTCTGTTGTTTGCAAAGCAAAGCGGTATAAGGGCAACGATGATGATATCAAGAACGATGATGTCGGGGTGAAGCGTAAGAAGAAGAGGTGTCCCCGTAAGGTGATGTGATATTTCCCTATAATCCCCCGTCTGAAGTGATTGTTCGTGAATAAAAGGCATGTCCAATTGCTACGATGGCACGCCGAAGAGCATGACAAGGATGTAATGCTCAGACAACCTGTTGATTCTGTGCAATGGAGGAACATCGACAAAAAATATAAGAAACAATTTGCATATGATGTGAGGAATATAAGGATCAGTTTGAGTACGGATGGGATAAATCTTTTCGACAACATGAGTAGTCGTCATAGCACTTGGCCAGTGACTTTATGCATCTACAACCTTCCAACTTGGCTTTGTGTGAAGCGAAAGTACATTCTGATGCCACTACTAAACCAAGGGCCCAGGCAACCTAGCAATGATATCGACGTTTACCTCAAACCATTGGTTGAAAATCTTCTAATATTGTGAAATGATGGTGCACGGGTATGGGATGAGTATAAAAGAGAGAACTTTATCCTACGGGCATTGCTATTTGTAACCATCAATGATTACCCTGCATTTGGTAACCTGTCAGGCCAGACAACAAAAGACTTCAACGGATGCGTCCAGTGCTTGGATAATACAGCTAGCCGGTGGTTGAAGAATTGCCGAAAAATAGCTCACATACGGCATCGTAGGTTCCTCTGTAAGGATTACCCATACCGCAATAATAAGACAGCTTTTGATGTGACAAACGAGACTGCCTTGCTCCGAAGAATCACACTGGGAAACAGATATTTGCCGCTGTAAAAGATCTTACAATTATTCGCTAAAAGGGAGCCGACAGTATATCTATCCTGAGTTCCCGGGATAAGGCTCCTTTGTGGAAAAAGAGATCAGTATTTTGGGTCCTACCTTGTTGGCAGCACCTGAAAGTTCGACACACAATCGACGTCATGCACATAGAGAAGAATGTGTGTGATAGCTTGCTTGGTATCTTACTGGACATACCTGGCAAACAAACGATACACTCTAAGCACGGATGGACCTCGAAGATATGAAACTCAGGAAGGAGCTGCATCACAAAGAAATAAATATAAGCAAAAAGTACCTTCCCGCAGCCTGCTAAACTCTGAGCAAGAAAGAAAAAATTAGCGTTTGCGAATGCTTGCACGGAGTCGAAGTTCCGTCTGGTTACTCTGCTAACATAAAGAGACTAGTCTCAATGAAAGACTTAAAATTAATTGGTATGAAGTCTCACGATTGCCATATGATGATGATACAGATGCTTCCAATTGCAATTAGGGGTGTTCTGCCAGAGAAAGTACGAGACCCAATTATCAAGTTGTGTTCATTCTTTAATGCGATTTCACAAAAGGCCATCGATTCATTAAAACTAGATAAGCTGCAGGAAAACGTGCTCCACACTCTATGCAGACTTGAAATGTGTTTCCCTCCATCTTTTTTGATATTATGGTCCTTCTCATTATTCACATTGTGAAAGAGTTGCGGATTCTTGGTCCCGTATTTCTACATTAGATGTACCCTTCGAGAGGTTCATGGGGGTTATAAAAAAATATATCCATAACTGACATCGACCGGAAGGCTGCATTGCCGATGGCTGGGGAACCGAGGAGGTCACTGAGTTCTGCGTCGATTATACGGATCTCAAACCGATTGGTGTTCCTGTATCTCGGCATGAGGGGAGGCTACAGGGGAAAGGGACACTAGGCGAGAAATTACTACGTATTAGCAATCTAGCTTCATTTACACAAGCACATTTCGTAGTTTTGTGATAATCAGTTGTGGTGGCCCCATATGTCAACATGCATAAGAACATGCTATCCAGAACAAACCCAGAGAGGTCAAAGGTTTGGCTCGTGAGAGAGCACAAATATAACTTCGACAATTGGTTGCGTAGACACATGATGCATACATAGACAAACTGCACTTAGTTGAAAGTGTTGGCTCAGGGACCATCAACTACATCGCACATTCCAAGGATACGACACAAATGGTTTTACATTTTATACAAAAGTGCAAGATAAAAAGAGCACCAAACAAAACAGCGGTATCCATATAGATGCCTATAACAACAATGAAAATAGGCAAACCTACTACAGATTCATAGAAAAGATTTGAGAGCTTGACTATGAACCTTTAAAGGTCCCTCTCTTTCAGTGCCAACAGGTTAGACTTCCATAGGGCGTGAATATCGACAAGTACGGTATCACTACCGTGGACCTCAAACTCATCGAATACACAGAAGAACCATTCGTACTTGCTAATTCTATTACACAAATCTTCTTTGTAACTGACCCGGCTAACAAGGAGTGTCACGTGGTTATTTAAGGAAAAAGAAGGATTGTCGGAGTTGAGAATGTTGTTGATAAGGAAGAGTACAACCAATTCGATGAGCTTCCCCCTTTCGGAGAGGACGTTGACCTAAGTATCATGGAAGAGAGTGACGAAGCTATATACATACGCCGCGATCATAACGAAGGTCAAATCGTAGCTTAGTTGTAGTAATGAAATGTATGCTTTCTTTTGTACGAATGACATGTTTATTTTCTCATATGTAACAATTAATGTATTATATGTAATAATGGAAATTGAGGTTTTGCTCCGAACTGGTTCGCTCTGTTCTTTTGCACCTCGAAGAAAAGTATGATCGAAGATTTGAGTGCAAATCTTTAACTGCATTTATATTTGTGCAAATCTTATCTGCATTTGGACTTGTGTGAATTTTTGAAGCATTATTTAATTTTTGAAATATTAAAACTATTAACAAAGTGAGCAATCTAGTTTCTTATAATTTTAGGAGTTGATCAAAATTTGGGGAATATTTAAATAAAATATTAGATGTCCTACAGTATGCCTCCAAAACTTTTCAGATAATTTGGATTAAACTTGATAGGATTTCAAAAATCCCAAAGCACTTAGCCTTTTAAATGAAATAAATTGAAAGTTTCAATTAATTGGCTAGAGCTTATCACTGCCGGTTGTTAATATAACTGACAGTGATATGGCTTATCACTGCTGGTTTCTTATATCAACCAACAGTGATAATAGCTATCACTACCGCATGTATCTCCAACCGGCAGTAATATTCTACTATTACTACTAGTTGTTATAGCGAACCGGTGGTGATAGTTCACCCCTGTAAATTCAAAAGTCGTGCCCTCCTCTCAGTTACCCTAACCTAGCCTCAGACCATCGTCTCCTGTCTCTGTCTCCGTCCCCTTGGACTGCCTCCGTCGCCTCACCTTCGACCGTCGCCACCTCCGACCGTGTCACCTTGCCTCGGAGTTCGCCACCGCCTCGGCTTGTAATGTCACCGACGAAATGAATCGTCGTAAATAAATTTTTTCCCCACCCCTTTTCTTTTCCCTCCTCCCCTCCTCCTTTTCCCTTCCCCCACCCGACAGCTCCCCTCTTCTTTCTCTGCAGCCAGGCGCCTCCTCCACCCTAGTCCTCCCCCAAGCTGCCTCCTCCTCCCTGGTGATCCTCCAAGCTGCACCCTTCCCCCCTACAATCCTCCCTCTAGGCCCGCACCTCCCCCTCCCTGTCCTCCTCCTCGTGAGCAGCAGCAATCCCTCCCCCTCTTCTTCCTCATGAGCAAGGAGGTGAGTAATTAATAGTTTTGAGAGTGTGCATGCTATGTTAATGGGGATGTCTTGCTGGTATGGGAGTTCTAGGATTGGAATTTTGAAGTTTTGGGGGGGGGAGTGGTTCTAGGGTTTGGGGGAAATTTTCTGTTTTGGAGCTGAGCTTTACCTGTTTGTTAGGGTTGTGTTTCGAGTTAGTTAAATGTATTACCTAATTATTTGGCTATAGAGGAAGTTGTAGCTCGTCAAATCACCTTTAATCTAATACCAAGAACACTAAATTCTGTTCAGCCAATCAAAAGATATGGTCATTTTAGTGCTGGCTATCCTGATTGTGCTCGTGTTGATAGCTGAAATGTTAAATTACTGTTTAGAGCTAGATGCAGGCCAAATTTGAATTTTTGATTGTCTAGAGAAAGTTAGAAAATTTCCTGTAGATTAAGAAATATACTTGTTTGCTTGATTTGGATTCCAGAATCAATAGTTATGCTATTTTGAAGTTTGCTGACCTGAAATCTGAAGCTACTGAAGGTTCAAATTTTAGGCTGAGGTTCAGAGTATAATTTGAGGACTTTAAATCTATCTCCTGAATGAATGGCTATATGATAATTGTAGATTATCCTCTTATTGTCATTTAGAGTACAAGAATGCAAATTTTTGGCTTTGCAAATTGAAAGTTATGCTCATTTCTATGTCTGTTATCCAGATTTGACTAAGTAGATGTTGGTCTCTGTTCTTTGCTGAACTGGAAACTATAGTAGCATCTCCTGTATGAAGGACTTTGTGATAATTGTAGATTGTCCTCTTGTGGACAATTAGAGCACAAGAAATCAAGTTTTGGTTTGGCCATTTAAAAGTTATGCTTATTTTAATATTGACTGTCCAGAACAAGTGAAGGTGCATGTTACCTCTGTTCATTTCAAATCTGAGAATTTTTTGTGCATTTGCTAAATAAATGGCTATATAAGAGTTGTAGATTATCCTATTGTGGTTACTTAGAAACTAGGTTCACCCAATTTGGATCAGCTATGTAAAAGTTATGCATATTTTAGTGGCTGCTACCCTGTGTGGCAGTAGTTTGGATTTAGGGCAAGAATTGAAATTGACATGGATTACTTGTGAAAGGATTAATTGGGCTAATTGAGAAAATTCAAAGTGAGGTTAAGCATAGGAGTGAAAGTATTATTGTTATTTATCGTTTGAACCGTGCTTTGCATTGTTTGATATGAATGCATTTATATGTTATTGCAGGAAGTGTGATCTCAGGGGTGGCCACAACTTCTTGCTACTCTATTCTGAGTGGATAAAGGCAAGTGTATCATGTAGATTAAATGCTAGAAGGTTTTGTGACATGTTTTGCTTTGCGATTTTGAGTATGTTGATAATTATGAGTTTGATTATAATGATACAAATGCTAAGTTCATGGATATATGAATATATCAATGCGTATGACTGTGGTTGTGGTTCTGATTAGAATGATGAAAATGCTAAGCTTATGTTTGTAAGAATATGCCATATGTATGTTAATGTTTAGGAATATGATTATAGTGAGGTGAAGGTTAAAATACAATGCCACTTGCAATTTATTCATTTCATTTACATTTATGCATTTATAATGGAGAGGCGACCCATACTGATGTGGGTCTCTATGCTCATATGTAGTGAGTACGAAAGTTCTACCTCGTAGTCCCATCCACATGGTTGGATGGAAGCGAGACAGTAAGAGTAGGCCCCTCCACGGGATGGAAGGGAATGAGAGGGTGTACACCGACGGGTGTTGTAAGTTCAAGGTAGCCCTTGTATGATTTTGGTGATTAATGACAAACATAGTTATTGACAATATTTATTTTAAAGCAGTGCTTAATGACAAACCTCTAATATGCTTATTGATATAAGACTAATATGTTCATTGTGAAGATTGTTTGTCTCATCTTATTTAAAGAGAAATCGTATATGAAAAGAATGAGTATGCAACTTTGAAGTATGTGCTTGGTATTCCACTCTCATTTATTAGTGCATTTGTCATATGCAAGCACATGCTAATAGTTTTTGCATTTATGTCATTCATATCATGTCATATTCATTTGGGCATAAATATTACCGCACTGTTTGTATTTTGCTCTTGGGATCATGTTCTTATTTAGTTCTTTAGTGATTCCCAAGTTGGCTCTTAAAATAATGATTTTTGCCTGTGCACCGGACTGGACTTTAGATACTCTTATCTTAGTTCAACGCCAAATCTCTCATTCAAAATACTTTAGTCCAGCGCCAACTTGGATCTCTTGGTTGAACTTCTCATTTGCCCATCTATGACGGACCAAATAATTTGGTCTAGCATACACATACCTTTGACAAACCAAAATCTTCTTGACTTCCTATGTATGACGGACTAAATTTTTTAGTCCGGTATGAACATGGTTTGCTTGTCTTTGGATCTTTGATCTTATATGACTATTCTTTAAGTGATCCTTTGGTTGCTTCTTTATAGACTTCACCATGCTTGATCATATTTGTGCATATAAGCTCACCATGAATGTTTCTATTATGCACAATCTTCGTGGAGTCTAATTTGGTTTAAATATTTGTTTCGATGTTGATCCATGTATCCATGTGTGTTTAATTCATTGGATCAATATATCTTCATGCCTTGATTTTAAGAGAGTTTATGATAGGTATTTGATAACTTGTGTTTGGTGATTGAATTTGGTTGTGATCAATTTGGATTTGGATGTTTGATACTTTTTCGAAAGTCCTTTCATGGGGAACGGACCAGATTTAGTGCTCAGAATATGCACTGGATCACCCACTCAATCTAACAGCAAGTTTCCCTTTTGTGCCTGACCAAACTCTCTAAAACTCCCACAGGTTTTTGACAGTGTTTCGTATTTTGCATTTTTGAAGGTCGTCCCATGCTCGAAAAAATAAAGTGTCTACATGAAAGTTGTGGAGAATTTCGATATGAATCTTTTTTATGTTGACAACTTTCTCATTTGAGCAACTAAAAAATTCATAAAAATTCTTGAATTTGCCTTCTATGTTGTGAAGAAATCTTTATGTTCTTTAGTGTTGGAATTGCAAATATTTTTCAATACACATATCTTCCTCATTCATATTCATTCGTGTGCACATTATTAAGAAGATAGAGATTAATTGAGTAATTTAAATTGATTTGCCTTGCAATTAATTTAAATAACTTTTATTCTCACTAAGTGTATGAATCAAATGCATATACATCTTGGTGCACTTAGTAGGAGCATTCTTCTGTCAAGTGTTTTATATATATATTGAGTTTCATTATCAAACACTTGTTGAGCTTAAAATTTAATGATTATCAAGTATATCCATGCAAATCTATTGAACTTTTGGGACTAATGCCTTTCTTGAGATGCTTTGAAGAGAATTAGGTCCCAAGAGCATGTGTGATGACCAAGGCATGATAAAGGATTGATTGTTAAGTCAAGATCAACTAGACGAGGATTCATCAAGAGCTGAGGACGAATCAAGATCGATTTGATGAGAGGGTCATCGGGAGGATGATCGAATCAAAGTCGATAGGACGGAAGAGCCTCATGTGGTGATCAAGTCAAGGTTGACAAGACGAACAATTCAACAATTATGACAATCATCATGCACAACACATCAAGTAAAAAGCATGAAGCTTAGAAGTGAACCTAAAGATGCTCAAGGCCAAGGTATGGCTAGTATAGGACTAAGGATGTTTCCTAGTCTTTCACCGGTCTTGGTGTTGGAGGAAAGACCGGATTGATAGGATAGTTGCTGTACTATCAAGAGGAGTCCGGATTGATATTGATCGGACCGTTTTCAAGCTCTCGAGTAATGCACATTGAGTCTCCTAGCCCCTAAGTGAGCCTAGTGAGGTGTCTTGGGGTGTTAGAAGTGTTTAGTAAAAGAGAGAAGTTAGTGCTATCCAAAAATGTGAGGTTTTGGGTGTCTTCTGATTCCTTGTGAATTCTGCACTCCTCCTTTGGGATTTGAGTGTTGAGACCTTGCTAGATGGATATCCCTTGTTCTTAGCTTTCTAAAGAGTCCAAGATCACCCAATTCCGAGTTCGGACGAGAGAGATATCGTCGTTTTCGTGCAGGCTGTACATGCAGTGACGGACCAAATTTTTTAGTCCGTCATGCATGGGATTTTGCATAATCCAGTCCGTGGCGAATGTAAAATTCTCTGGTACTGTTCCCTACGGCTAGTTTTGGGTTTAAACAGCTAGTTTTGACGGTGTTGGGTATTTATACCCTCTCCAACCTGTTGGGAACTAACTTTTGGCAACCCATTTATCATCTTTGAGCTGAAGGCCTGTGAGAGGAACTCCTATGTGTTAGGAGTGTCCAAGACACTAATCTTTTGAGTGTGGTTAAGAGAATACTAATTGAGATTAGTGTGTGATCAAAAGTGTCCTGTGTGCATCTCTCTTGAGCTTGATCCGGTGCGATCAAATAAGTTTCGGACTTATTACTCTTGGTGCTTGAGAGCACCTGGACGGCGTAGAAGGCGTCATGAGCCAGTGATCTTCTCAACGAAGGTTGTGAGAAGGCCCGGGCAAATCGAGTGCTAGTGAGTCAAGAGACAGTGCTTGAGGAAAGTCTATCTACTCTTAGAACTAGTGTGCTGTAAGAGGTTGGGGCTCACCTCACCGTTGTGGTGGAAGAGTCACCCTAGTGGAGACGAGACGTAGGCTCGAGCGAGAGCCGGTCCTTGTGAGGAGCAAGGGCTTGTCTCAACGTGGAGTAGGAGTGTGGCTCCGAACCACGGGATAAAAATACTTGTGTCACTTGTGGTATCTCTTGTCTCTTTTATGAATTGTTTTACTTTGTATTTATCCATTATGCATCTTATGTCTTATATGATGATCTGAGCACCTTACTAGTTATGCTCTTGTCATGTGTTGACTTGTGGGTGCTAACTAATTTATCTTTAGCAATTTTATTGCTAGCATCCTCATATCTAGAATTGAATTGCTTGGTTGCCTCCCTAGGATTGCAAACCGAGAGTTAGCTAATTCTTATTCTATGATGTTTATCTTGCTTGCCATCACCTAGGATAATAACTTGTGTTCAAATATCCATTTTCAGCTTCCGCATTACATTAAGATTTCGACACAAGTATAAAATTGGTTTAGAGATTAAAATTTGAAGAAGCCCAATTCCCCCCTCTTGGGCATCCGAGTCCTTACAGGTGTGCACTCGGCAATACCGGTATGTGCAAAGAAAGGTGCATTCATGAGCATGTATGTTGCATTGCATCGTTAATAATAATTATTATGTTAATTGGAAATATGTGGATTCGAGATAGAGCCATGAACTCCTCCTAAGAGGCTTAAGGAGGTATGTGTGTGAAATAGGCACTGAGGTAAAGGAGGTAAATGGTGTTGATATAATTGTTTTATACACTTGCTGAGTTGTATAAGAATTATAATCATGTTGTGAATTTGAATGCATCAATTGGTTATGAAATTATTATTTGTTATACTTTGTTGAGTCTTGGACTCACGCTTGTTTTGTTTAATGTTTTAGGTACTCTGAGAACGTCTTGCCGGGATGGGACTTAGCTTCACCTTCACTCACTTTCATGCCATGATAAAGGATTAGTTTGGAATAATGTTTCACAATGATAACTAGTGGGAATCATTGTGATATTGTGTTGTAGTTTTGACTATTGTAAGCCTCGTCGTGTACTTAAGTTTAATTCTTGCGAATTGTTGATATTAGTTTCTTACTTGTGTTGTTACGTTTATTATCTACCTTGTCTACTGAGTGAATGTCCGAGTTTTAGGGGAGGTGCTACCGAAATTTATAGTTAGTTCGGCAAACCTGCTAGCATGTTAGCTTACTTTACTAGTATTTCATGGTGTTTTATATTGTTGGTGCTTGAGGGTGTAACATTCAGGATAATGGGGTGCCGGGTGTTATAGTTGGTATCGAGCGGGCTTTAGGTCCGTGGCATGTGAATTTAGCAATTTATTCTAGGGTAAATTAAAATCTTGACTTGGGAAAGTAGAAACATGGTATAGGTATCTACTCGTTAAAACTTAGCCTTAGGGCAATAACCATAAAATCTGGAATAGATTGGTTAATTAACTTAAAACTTGACACACTCTAATGCACAGTAGAAGGGGTATGGGTATCATTGCATTACGCCTAAATGTTGTATTTAAGCTTTGATGTTGAATGCTAAAGTTGTTGATGCATATTGCTTTGATTATGAAAGAATTATTTGAATCAGTGTGTTTAAGTGAATTGGTTAAGCCGAAAGGTTTTCGGTCTTGTTCTTTTGACTATGTTAAGGGCCTTGGTTGTTGGTGTGGCCGTGGTAGAGGCTGTGATTGAGGTTGTGGCTGGGTAGAGCCACAATCGGAAGTTTGGGAACCTCTCGTACTTGATAGATCTAAACGTCCCGATCTTTCGATGAGAGGAGGTAGCGTCGATTTGGTGGAGGGCGAAGTTGGCGGCCCGACTACAACGAACCCGTCGTTGCGCCTTAGCGACTGATACACCACCCTCCTGAAGGTTATTGATCCCGCGGGAGGCGCGACCAACCTGACCACGAAGGTCTTTGTTCCTGCAAGCAATCGAAGAACCAGCAAGAACAAGGGATAACAAGCAACTCAATTGCGAATATGAATTCAGATTGATTCAAAACAAACACACGAAGTTGGGGTTCCAATGAACAAGTAGACGGGCGGCCTAGTCGGCACGCGCGAGTACAAGCAGTAGCAATGGCTAACTGAATTAAACAAAACCCAAACCCTAACTATGGTGGTGGCTGGCTAATTATAGACCAAGGGGTGTGCAACACGAGGCCTTAACATGGGCCTACTGATTACAACTCGGAATAAAAGACTAAAACCAAATTAGATTCGGACTGGAAGCCCAATTAGACTCGGACTAGAAAAGTACTGTGGACTGTTTTGCGTATTCCCGATGACTCGGAAGGAATTTGGAGGTGATCTCGGATTGGTTGTAAAGAGGACGACAAGAGTTTTCGTTCTTGTACTCATAGACCTCCAAAAGCCATCTGGATCAAAAGTTATGGCCGTTTGAATTTGACCATCTCTGGGAAGCCGAATCTGATTCCAATTTGCTCTTCCCTCCGGACGCGAACTCCCTTGTGTGTTGTGGTTCTTCCCCATGGTTCCTAATAATAATCACATCATCACAAAAACTAAATAGCATCCCATTCATTGTATCATTAATTAGAATACTTAGGAACGCCTTCACCTGATAATTTAGTTGACGTGCACGAGCTCGAGTTAGTGGTCCTTGAAGTGGTGGTTCATCCTGGTGAGTGGCGTTAGAGCTGGTTGTATCTATTGTAGAGATGTCCTCGTCACCTCTCGTAGGTGGGAGTTGTCATCTTTTGCGACCTAGTTTAGAGAGTGGGTGGAGAATGTTGATTTCTTTTGACTTCATTGGGTGGAGACAAAGGGAAAAGTTTTGTGATGAGTCCTTTCAAATTGCTACTACCATTTTGGTGTTTAGTTTGGTTGGTGGTTTTGTGGAGAAAAGTATTATACTATTCTCTTGTTTGTCATTCTTTGAGTTCAAAAGAGCTTATTGAAGTTTTGATGTAAACCTTAAGTCGTGTGGAGTTAAGTTTTAAGTCTTTATCAGAAAAGATTTGGTTGATCTTTTGGTTTCCCCCTTGCATCCTTCTTCCTTCGTGGAAGTTGTAAATCTTAAGATTTTGTTTGAGGAGTTGTTGCACGTCAGAGTTTGGGAATTCGAGGGTTGAGTTCTCTTGTGATTTATGGTTGGGGTTTTTCTGGAAAGAAAGATGTTTATTGACGTTGTTCATGCTTAAGAACTATGGTTTCCTTGATGGTTGAGTGCGTAACCCACGAAAATGTTCATGATGTTAAGTGTATGATGAGTAGTAGAGCTTTCAGATGATGTGGGCTACTGATTCTGTTAAAGTGAATTTGTTAGTTGTTTAAAGAAAACCTAAATTATTGTGTTGGTAGAGAAAGATTAATTGAGATGGTAAGTGATCTAAGGTGAATGTTGATTATAATTTTATGCAAATTGTTGCGAATCATGGAATTAATTAGAGGTACGGAATTGTGCTACTGTAAGGCTAGTGTTGATCACGATTGAGAAAGGTCTAGAATCTTTTGTTTGATGAATTTATTATAGCAAGGTGATGGTGTAAAACACCGAAGTATGATGGTGTAAAGCACTGGAGTGTGATGGTGTAAAGACATGAGGGTTGTTGGTTTATATTGTTTATAGGTCAATTAAATTGTGGATTAACAAAATGATTTGATCGATCTGTAATCAAAGAATGAGTATATATGGAATGATTGTATGAAAGGTTGAGTTTGTCATTGACAAATGTCTGTTTGGGATCCGTATTTATGAATATGGCTGGTAGAGATCACATCGAGTTGTTAGAAGTTTTTAGTGGTTGAATGAATTGGGGAAATTAAAATGTTGACATTTGTGAGTGTTGGCAATTCTAGTTTAGATGTTTTGTTTATGAGGAAATGACCTCGTTGTTGAATTGCATAAAGTAGACCTACCCAAAACTTTATAAGTGTATCAACTTCTGATGGGGGAAATAGCCTGGCTCGCAGGTTCAGTATTTCCTTGCTAGATGGCAAATAAGATTCAATATTTCCTAACTAGATTCTGAGATCTAGTAGGTTAGTGGTGTTTTATGCAAGGTTGATGTGGCAATGCCATCTAGTACCTAATTGCACATGGAAGTGATTCTGTGCTTGGCAATTTATTCAAATGTACAATTCCTCATTGTTAACTATTTAATAAAAAGGAATGCAATATAATTTACCCAATAAAATGGTCTAGCATCACCCATAAAATATATCAATGTACGAAGTAAATGCATTGGTCTAGTTGGCGTTGATGTTAGTTTGTTCCTTGCGGTTGCTTCTAGCAATCCATGGAACAACAACAAATTCGTCGAATTGAAATGGAAGAACAAATGAAGAAGACTTTTTATTTTTGTTTGAATGGAGCCAACTGAATGCATGTATGATCCCTCTGTTAATATCAATTCTTTGTTCATACTGTCAGAAACACAACTTTGACCACTAATTTATATTGTAATATAGTTATATAACCCAATTTTTATTTTTGCTTGCAGTTTCCCATACCTCCTCGCCGCCTCGGCTCCCCGCTACCTCGGCCATCCTCGTGTTGCCCCGCCACCTCCGATCGCCGCTGCTGCCACTGAAGGTAGAATTGATGCATGATTGCCACTGTGGACTGAACGGAAAAATGATTGTGAATGATTGATTAGCTAAATTAGTTTGTGTAATCAAAACAAGGAGTGTGTGTATGTGGCCACGGGGCATTTTTTTTCATTCCTAAAGATGGAAGCATATTGTTTAAAGTAATAATCCTTTTGCATTCATGGATTAGTTTGTTCTATTTGGGTATTAGAATGCTATTACCGACTTAAAAAGATGGTTTATGTGCCATATGGCAGGCCATTCACAGATTGCTCTAAATCCTACCTTTTAGAAAGTAAAAATGTAATTTCTTTTTGAGTCTTCATACTATTACCATGCTGGAATTTGATCCCATTGTATGTCAGCATAAAAGAATTGTAAAATGTCAGTTTTCTACCCTAGAAGACCACCATCGTTGAACTTAGTGATACTTGGTTTTGGCAATAGAAATGAGCGAATATGAAAAGAAAAGAAACCAAAGGTGCGATGTACAATGCCTCAGAGGTGGTCATGATATAGTTATATGTTTGTCTCTAGTTCTTCAAAGATGTATGTGTTCTTGAAAGATGTATACGTGTCTTTCAAATATTTGTAAGTGTCCTTGAAAGATGTATGTATATAAAGATCAAAAAACTATATGTGTATATAAAGCCTGATGCTCTATGGAATTGCACTTTTTCTAATATATGCGTATAAAGATGTATGTGTATAAAGAGAGCGACACATATATATCGCAGTCTCGATATCACGAGCGGAAGAATAGTATAGTCGGCAATGTGGCTATACTTAGGCTCATATGCTTTTACGTCCATGATCATTCGTTACATCTATCTTCATTTCCTCGTTACGTCTTTCTTCGATACCATTATATGTGTATATGTGTTAATTCGAAATTTCTGACAAACTTGCTGGAAATGGCCTCTAATCAGGGATAAGTGTCGAAAGGAGTTGGGCCCTCAAATATGGATGAAGTAGGAATGGGTAGCCCAACGTACTACCTGAAATTACAGGATATTAACATGGAACAACCTGGCGCCACTACCATGGACCAACCAGACGCCACTAATGTAGGCGAGGGAAAGTATTAGTACATTGTGATTCCCAAAATATTGTAGGGTCAGACGACTAATAAGAAGATCAAATTGCAGGCTCAGATGTCTTATGAACAAAGGCAGCGCGCAGGCCGTGGTCCGAGCAAGATGCCTAAGGGTGTTTACAATATAGTAGAGCTCTTCGTAGTCAGGGAACCTGCTATACCCGCGTTATCGTTGGGGCCATACAGGACAGCATGCGGAGTATTTGCTAGGGATTATGTGCCCATCAGCTATTGATCATGGACCGCTCGCTGTGGTGACCCGTGAGTGGTTCCCGATGACCTGAAGGACTTGCTGTGGGACAAGCTAAAAGAAGTATTCCAGTTCCCCTAAGGGTCCGAGTTGGTTGCAAAGAAATATGCACTATGCATCAAGTGCACAACGTGGAAGAATTGGAAGACGACACTGAATAAGAACTATGTGAAGAAGAATGAAATGCCCAATTTTGACATATACCTAAAGATAAGGGAGTTTTGGGAGGACTTTGTGGCGTACAAAAATTCTGAAGAAGCCCAGATATTGAGTCAGAAGAATAAGGCTAACGTGGATAAGAATATGTACCCTCACACACTAGGCATTGGTGGCTACGTGAAGAAAATACCTGCATGGGATAGGTGCGAAGAAGACCTAACCCGCAGGGGCATCATTCCTGCGACAGCCGAGTTGAGCGAACGATCGAAACACTGATTGCTTGGGAGGGGGGCTTATGTCTCGAAAGATGGTAGCTTAAGCTTCAGGAGCGATAGAGCCCAGGAAGTGTCACGAAAAATAGCAGATGCTCACGTGCAGTCTTCCCAAGGCTTTTTGGGCCACGAAGGGAGAATGATGAGCTAACCGTTGCCCTGGGTAACAAGGAGCACCTTGGTCGCACCCGAGGAGTTGGTTTGGTGCCATGGAAAGAAGGCTTCCCAGCTAATGCATCGTTGTACAAGCATCTAAAGAGAATAAGAGAACATCAACTGGACCGTCAAATACAAGATGTTGTGGCAACATCGTTAGCAGAACAGAGAGTGGAGATGGATAAGGTTGTGGAGCAAGCGGTACAGAAAGCTCACAGCTCACGACTGCCACCCAATGACAGCCCTCAGAACATCAGTCACGGTGTTCGTAAGAGCAGCTGCATATCTACAGGGATCCCCGAAGAGTATAGACTCCATTTTTCAGTGGATGACATTACAGAACAGACATTGTGAAAGCTACATTTGTCGACACATGGCATTACCATCGAGGTGGCTGATGGCTGGGCTTGGCCATGCGGCTCTTCGCAGGTTTTGCACTACTGCCCGATACCGTCGGGATTCGCTAGGGTCGAAGTGGACAATGTAGTCTGACAATACCGCACAATAGAGGTAGAAAACCCTGGTGAGGACGAAAAGAACAAACATGGAGAAAACGTGCATGGCTTCCTCGCGTGGCACAAGAGCTTGATTAAGTTTGGCTCAGATGATGAGGATGACAAAGACGATGATGATGATGATCAGCCGTGCTCTCCACACAGAGACCTGTCGTCCAGGAAAAGTCCAACTCCTCCATTGGCATCTAAAAAGAATTGAACATCAGCACCATCTCGAAAGTCCGCACCGTTGTACAGCAAATCTCGGTCATCTGTGAAGCCAGCACAGCGTCAGAAGAAATTACCAGCTGAGATGACTGCAGAAGAATGGAAAAAGGAAATAAGCACCTACGTAACATCTCACTTCAAAAAGGTGCCATCACTTGAGAAGACTAAAGTTGATGCTAATGCACAGAAGTTTTTCTTGAGTATGGGAAAAGTGAAAGAGACAGGGCGAGCTTTTGATCCTTCCAAAATGTTAGACTACGAGCGCATCTCCAAAAAGAAATACTTAAAGGTGACTAGTGTCGACGCGTTGAGATCGGAAGCTCAAGGAGATGCTGCTGAATAAGATCGTGCTCACGAGTAAGGTCTAAGGTGGAAGTTCTTTCTGGGGAAACCGCTGATTTAACCAGCTCATTTAGACCACCTAAAAACACAATTGCGGCGCGTCCATTAGTGGTACATGCAGCAGTGTAATAATGGTATGGAGGAGTTCCCAGTCAAATACAAGGATCGGATTTTCACAATGGGGAAAACATCTTTTGGGTGTTATTCATCGAATTGTATATGTTGTACCAGCAAGATGCCCTGGACGTTAATATACACAGACTATGGACTTTGTAAGTCTCTATGTATATTATTGTACATTCTTGTACTGTTTAATTGCATGTCTAACTTCTTTCTTATATATGTAGAATGGAGAAACAGACATGTAGAAGAAATAGCAATGACAAGTTAGGATTTCTCAATCCGAGGCTTGCCAACGAGAAAATTATCCTACAGAATCCACAGTTTGTTCAAGACTATTTATTTAATAATTTCTTGAAGCTACAATACAAAACCTCTATATTTTTACCCTATAACTTTAAGTACGTATTACCCTACTTCTAATATCATTTTACTATTTTTGCGTAACACGATGTGAGACTAATGGGCTATGTTAACATTTATGTGCAGGTTTCACTGGGTCCTCCTTGTCATTGAGTTAGATGCTAGCAGGATTTTTGTCTTGGACTCGAGGAGAAAACCACTTAATCAGATCAAGATTTTTGGGACATCTTTGAGCAGTAAACTCGATCATTGCATTATTGCTGTAGTAATATTCCATTCTATTGCATTTAAGCTTAATTACTATTTAAAATCTTTCACAGGGCATTCACATAATATTGCAAGAAAAGTGTTCGGCATCGTCCCTACAAGAAAGATTTCCAAATAATAATCGACTTTCCCTGCATGAGACAGGACCCAGGAAATCATTTATGTGCATACTACGTATGTACAAATATATAGTCAATTGTCATGGAGAGTGTAGGCTATAACGAAGTCATGGTATATAATTACACATTGATGCATACTTTTTTTTATTTAACATATATCATCATTAATTAAATTTCTCTTTTCTTCAATAACAGCACTCCAAGATGAGAACCAATAAGTTACTGCTAACAGAAATTTTAGCAATTCAAGAGTAGATCGCTGGATTCGTTCACGATGAGATCATCAATCCAAACGGCGAGTTCCATGAGCAACTTTAATTCTCCTAGAGTCATTGAAAAGCCAAAGTGAATGAGATGTACTTACACTATATTTGTAAATAGACTATTGTAAAAACTAAATATTGTGATGCTTTAATATATTTGAATTATGATATAACGACGCTTTAATACTATATATTTCAAGGCAACATATCCTGTGTATACAGGGCTTCCCGTGTACACACCGTGCACACCAACTAATAAAAGTCATGAAAAATTCTGAAAAAATTTGTAGATGTACTTCATAGATTACTCTACCTATGTATAAAATTGTAGGTTCAAATTCAATACATATCAAGAGTTACAAAAAAAAAGAAAATTCTAACAAGTTTAAACTATTACAAGAAGATGATGCTTGTGCTTAGCCACACTATTCTGAGCATGAGCACTAGGACATGAAAATTGAGAAAGACAAACTTGCTCAACAAGAAAAATATGAAGAGCTCCTAACAGATACTCCCTTATCGAGGCACCATGAAGACCACAAATAGGAGAATCAAATTGAGTATGGATCATAGTGAAAAAATTCTTATGGATGGGTAAAATCTCACTACTGGAGATATAAATATATCTAGGTGTGGTGAGAGAAATTATTTTTAAAAAGAATATAATATCTATGATCCCTTTTGAAACAAAGGGGGCCAAATCCCAAACATTAGAATGAATAAGATCAAAAGGATGATGTGACATAGACTTACTAGAAGGATAGGGAAGTTGTAACTGTTTGCCAAGTTTATATCTAGCACAAACTAAAGAGGCATCACCATACATAGACCCTACAGTACCATAACAAACTAAAGAAAACAGACGTGAACCATAAAGATATCCCAAACAATGATACCACTAAGCAAATGACATGGGGGAAGATGTAACAGAGGGGGAAGTAGTGGAGGCGATGGAGAGATTGACAAGGGTAGCTGAAAGAAGACAAAACCAGTCAAACTCCCCGAGATGCTATGAGTCACAACAACGAGAGCCAGTAGCAACTAGAAACCCTGAATGGTGATCCTGGACACAACATGATTCAGAAGCAAGGAAAACAAGGAAACCATAAATCAGTGAGCTGGTCAGTGTAGATAAGCTGTATGGTTAGTTTGGAAACATGAGAAATAGCAGGAACATAAAAAGAAGAAGATAAAATAATGTCTGATCTTGCAACAGAAAGAGAGGTACCACTGTGGTCCAAATAGTGATAAGAGGAGTGAGAGGACTAATGGAATCAAAACTGTTAGGATCAAATGTCATATGAAAAGAAGCACCGAAGTCAAGAATACATAGTGAACTACCTGAAGAAGATATGTAAGGTGATCTCTTACTAGAAGATTGAGTAGCAGAACTAGTAGAACCTGTTAATGCAGAGGCAACCTTGAGGCGTAGCAGCATGAGAATCTCCTGAGTGGAGTTAGAACTAGCAGAAGTCCTTTGAGGGGAGGGGCTTGACCCTCTAGTGCCCTTGGGAGGGTATCTACCTTGACGAGTAATATCCTTCTTCTTCTAATATCATAATTGCTCTATGTGTCCGTTCTTGTCGTAGTAGGTTCAGTGAAGGTCCCTACCCTCAGCAGTCGCCATTGGAGTAGGCGCCACTAGTGGAGTGGCTGGACAAGGCACAACAGATGTAAAAACTAGTACACACATAGCCAAGACCAATGAAGACACTAGCAGACCTGCATCAGAAGGCGAGTCTCCTTAGTACGAATAACTGCAAGAGTCTCTAACAAGGTTACATGAGAATGGCGAACAAGTAGCTGAGTATGAATCTGCTTAAACAACTCAACCTAAAGACATGTCAAAAAGTCATAGACGTGGTGAAGCTATAGGTGAGAGTGCAGACGTTGACAGCACTAGCAAGTGCAGCAAACCTTTGGTCTAAGAGAATCAAGCTGATGCCACACTAAGGATAGCTGTCTATAGAACTTATCCATGGTATAATCATTCTGCTATAGTGATTGTTCCTTTATAGCGGTAACAAAGATGTGCCCACATCAACTCTGCTGAAGATGAAATAACCACGTCTCCAATAAGATGCACCTTCATGCTAATAACCAAGATAGCGAAGGCACAAGCATCCTCATCAATCGACATCTTGCAAGCAGCAAACTGGGCCTAAAAAGATTCCACAGCATCAGCATGATCATCAGATGCCTCCTGTCGAGCAGCATCATCACCCTTCTTGAGAATAATAGGCATATCAGGGGGAGCACGATGGGATAGATAAGGTAGCTCGTCGGTGAGAAACTTCCAAAGGCACTGACCATACATGTGAAGGTACATATATAGAATCCAGTCTCGATAATTGGGACCAACGAAGAAAACCGAGCATTGAGAAACAAAAACGGTGCTAGGAGGAGCCATCGATGAGTGGCATGTGTCTACAGACAGGTAGTAGGTGGTTGACCAGAGCGTCGCATATGGCGTTTTGGCATAGGGGGTGAGGGCAAACTCCGGTAAAGAAGTGCGGGCACCTGGAAATATGAATTGATACTATCTCATACGTTAAACTTAGAGGTGACACCTGTACTCTACGGAAGTGTATGCTCACTATCACCCAAAAGTCTTGTTCACGGAGTATTAACCAAATAGCCCTCACTACTATAGAACAGGTCATCACTGCCGGCTCGTCCACGCCATTACTGCCGGTTATGGGAGCCGGCAGTGATTGGTCGGCAAAGTGATACTCGGCGGGTTAT
Organism: Guadua angustifolia; assembly: GCA_036346375.1. Taxonomy (NCBI): domain Eukaryota; kingdom Viridiplantae; phylum Streptophyta; class Magnoliopsida; order Poales; family Poaceae; genus Guadua; species Guadua angustifolia. The sequence continues at coordinate 468,602 of JAYEVE010001030.1, read as the reverse complement.
CATCGCCGGCTCGAACCCAAGATGATAATATATATCACTGCCGGCTCATTGTACAACCGGCAGTGATATTCAACTATCTCTGTCGGTTTACACTATAACCCGGCATTGATATTCGACTATCTATGCCGGTTCACATTAGAATCCGGTAGTGATATATGTATATCTCTGCCGGCTTATACCAAGAACCCACAAAGCATGATATATGTATATCACTGCTGGTTCATGGACGAACCGCAATAAAAACCAAATTCTGAAAAAATTAGTAGATGTACTTCATAGATTACTCCACCTATGTATAAAATTGTAGGTTCAAATTCAATACATATCGGGACTTACAAAAAGCGAAAATTTCGAACAAGTTTCAACTCACTACCATGTAGCCAGATCCCCTTGGGAGCAATTATCATCGGACTACACAGTGGGAAAAGCTTAAGGTAAAGATTGAACAAATGTGATTGCAAGTCGAGTCTTCCATATCCTTGGGGCATGAGAAATCACACAGCCACCTGCAAAGATCGGTGCACTGTGAACACCAATGTTTGCAGGTGGTTGTGTGATTTCTCATGCCCTAAAGACATGGAAGACCCGACTTGCAATCACATTTGTTCAATCTTACCTTGAGCTTTTCCCACTGTGTAGTCCTATGATAATTGCTCCTGTGGGGATGTCAAGCATAGTAGCAGGGAGTTGAAACTTGTTCAGAATTTTCTGTTTTTTGTAAGTCCTGATATGTATTGAATTTGAACCTACAATTTTATACATAGGTGGAGTAATCTATGAAGTACATCTACAAATTTTTTTAGAGGTTTCGTGACTTTTATTAGTTGGTGTGCACGGTGTGTACACGGGAAGCCCTGTGTGCACGTGATATATTGCCTTCAAATATGTAGTATATAAAACATCGTTAGATCATAATTAAAATATATTAAAGCATCACAATATTAAGTTTTTACAATAGTCTTTTTACAAATGTAGTGTGAGTACATCTCGTTCACTTTGGTTTTTCAGCGACTCCAGTAAAATTAATGTTGCTCGTGGAACTCGCCGTTTGGATTGGGAGAAGGAGGAGGATCACCGCCACCGAATCGGATTCGGAGGAGGAGGATCACCGCCGCAACTCCGACCGGTCATCAGGCGGCAGCTCCGGCGATGAGGAGGAGGAGGAGGAGGACGACTTTTGGATATAGGGTTTCACGCCATTTTGGGTTTCAAACGGTTAATAGCTGTTGGCATGTTATATTTTGTATATATAATTAGGACTAAATATGTAATAATGGACGATATAACTAATTATGTTTTGTAAATGTTTTGTGTTTTAACTAATATATATCCCGCAAATTACAAATTTTGTAAATGTTCTGTGCAAGATAAATTACAAATTTTTAATACGTTCTGTTTTTAACTAATTTTGCTTTGATATGTTCTGTGCGAGATAAATTACAATGTTTCTTATGTTCTGAATCGAACTAATTATGGGGAACAGTAATATCACTGCCGGTTCTAGAGTAAAACAGGCAATGATATATCACTACCGGTTTTACATATAAACCGGCAGTGATATCTTCTTATCACTGCCGGTTCTCTACAAAACCGGCAATGATATTACCTCCATTCCTGCGAGAAATTTATACTATTCTTATCACTGCCGATTGAAGTTAGAACCGGCAGTGATAATATTATCACTAAGGGTTAAATTTAGAACCGGCAGTGATAATATTATCACTGCCGGCTCGGACCTACCCGGCAGTGATGAGGGGTCGCAGATGAGGCAGTCTGTAGTAGTGCCTCACCCAAACAAATATGAGTCACCTAGTTGCACCGTACACACTTATACGACCAAGAGAGTTTCAAATCCATTCTGAATTACCGTATCGGGATTGAATCCAACCCATCCAAGCATAGCACATGCCGTCCATCTTAGAATCTTGGTATCGCCTACATCCACTGAGGGGAGTGTGAAGCAATAGTCAAGGAATGATTGTCACACGTGTGCACATATCGAATGTTTGAGAACAATTATGGATACCCGAATATGTGTCTTGCACTAGTTCTCAATATCAATGCCTAGCGCCCACAATCCCACATTCGAGATGCATCATAACAAATACACCCTTGTCTAAGCAGTTGACATATCATAAACATAAACTAGAAGCTATATAACTACTTAATATTACAAGTACGTGGCTGACTAGCCAAATATTACATACAAATGTAGAACGCATTGGAATTTAAACATAAACTAAAAGTAAGACAACGCGGTATGCCCATCCATAAACTCATAGTCAATCGACTAGGAAGAGCCCTAGTTCATCCATCCAAGTAGTCATCAGACCCGGTGAAAAGTACGAATCGTCGGAGTATTCTTCCTACCTTTATATATATATTATAGATTAAGCAATGGTGAGTATATGTATGTACTTACAAGACTTTAGTGTATAAAAATATAGTAAATACATGGTTAAAACAAAAATAATAAGTTACTACACTAAGTCTTATTCTTAGCATAAGGCAACAAGATTCAGGAAGTTTAGGAAGTTGGTTCGTTTCTCATGGCAGCTCGGGATGGCATTCAATGCCTCGACAGCGTCGGTGCATGGGCGAGACGGCACGGGCTTCACAGGGACTAGACGGCAACAAGATGTGCCGTGTCAATGTTGGGCTGTGTGAATGTCTGCCACGACAAGGATTTCTGTGTCAATTCCCTGCCGTGGCAGGAGATGGGTGAGTAGTGGTCAGCTGGAGTTGTCGTGGCAACAAAGTAGGTTACAATCCTCTTGCCGTGGCAGCTATCCAGGGGCTGTTTGGTTGTCTTCTCACCTCAGTCTAGCTCGTACGAGTTAGCCAGGCTGGTGAGAGTCAGGTTACGTAGATGCAAAGAGATGGTGTTTGGTTGAGTGCATGAGTTAAGCTAGACTGTAAGAAGAATGGGGAGAATATGTTTGGTTGACTGTTTATGTGCCTCTCCATGCCTTGCATGCACCCTAGCTTGCATCCCATCAGCCAGGCCCACAGGAAATGACCAAAATCTACGTTTCCCCACAGCCTGGCTCAGCGGATGCAATTGCATCTCGGGGGACAGGCTCTACCCCTCATATAGCCAAACAAACAAGTATCTTTTATATCTGTAGATACAATTCTCTTTGAATACAGCCAATTAAAAAGTCCCTTAGCTTCTGAAACCTTGCTGTGGCAGGCTTTGGCGAGGTGAGCCGATCAGCTGAGAGAGAAGGGAGGTGCTGGGTGACTGACATGCAGGCCAGGAGGGGTGCAGGCAGACCTGCCATGCATCACTGGATGCCTGGTCCCACATTGCAGAGTCACAATGTTTAATGACTTGCATCAGACTGATAGGCAACATTGTTCTCATTAAAATGAGGGATAATTTCGAACCTATATTTTCTAAACCTTTTTTTTTACCAAGCTCAAGAGTTAGAAATTGTTATCCATTAAAAATTTTGGATTAAAATATCTTACATAAAAATTATAAGAATCCTGACAATGATGAGTGAGCGTTCTGCTATTTTTTGTTTTTAGTTTATTTGAGGATGACAATAGTTTCAAGAAATTTTGAAACTTTTTGAGAGAGCTTTATATGGACTAAGAATTATTTTATAAGAATTTAAGATCAATAGTCATACATATTTATTTTCTATTAATTCTGACATTGCAGATTTTAGATTTCCCTATTTTCTATTTTTGAATTAAAAGGCGTTAATTTTAATTATTAATTTTTAATATTTTTACCGGAGGTTAATAATGTTCTGAAAGAGACATGGAAAAATTTTCATCTAGAGATATGTTCGGAAGATTTTTATTAAATTCTGAAAACTCACTCCTTTGAAGTCAAATTGGGTCATTCCACGTTTCACTCCTTTACCTGATGCATTAAAAACCTTTTGATAGCTGAAAAGTAGTTCTGGAAACTTCTAAAAATTTATTATAATTTTTGTAGATTTTTTTGTTGGCACTTTACTTTTACTTCTTACATTTACCCATTTACTAATTCAAATAAATGAATTTTCTTTAGAGCAAAAATCCAAGAATAATCCATAAAGTTTGAAAAATTTAGAAAATATGGGAATTCAATATAATATTATATTTTAAAGCCATTTTTCATAGCTTGTTTATTTTGGACAAAATTTTTAATGTAGCAACTTATTCTTTTCTTTTAGGTTAAAATACAATATAATGAAGAAAAGATAATATTAAAATAAAAATCTTGGTTTCAATTCAAATTTTTATTCAATTTTAAATTTTATTTTTCTAATTTTTGAAATTTCCGGGATATTACAAAAAGGCAGTAATTGAGGCCGGTAGAGCAGTCACTTGGGTGTTGGAGCGGATTCGAGGGTGGAAGAAAACTGAAGCGGCAACAAGAAGAGCCGCAGAAAGAGCAGTGGTGGCCAACCAACAAAGAGAAGATGCTAGATGGGGCAAGTGCAACACCAGTGAAACCATAACCCTAAATTGGCTATGATACTAAGTTATAAATAGTACTTGTATTCATTATAAGGCCAACAGGCAAAAATATATACATGTGCATAAGGGTACAAAAGAAAAGTCTATATCTATATAAGGTAATACAGGATACTAGTAATCTCTATACAAGTCAATCTACGACACTAGCGATCTCTATACTGTCTAACAACAGCTTTTCTTGTACAATAAATTAAACATTAATAAACCATCTAAATTCTAACCATCTAATTTCTGACGCTTTTTGCTGGTTAAAGCTGTATATTGAACCTTCTCTTCAACACAATTTGCGACAAACTTTGTAAATGGTGGAATCCGTGATTCCCAGACCATAATCTGAAACCTGTCCCGAGGTAGCTGAACAGCACAAGAACCTGCCACTAGGTCCCCAAATGTCACATTGGACAGTTCCGTTCTGCCAATGTCAGTTTCACTGCACGGAGACATGATACGCAGTGGAGAAGACATCGTCGACACAAATTTAGTGATGTCTACCGGATGATTTTCATCATGAAGAGCTCTTGGATGCGAGCCAAACACGGAGAAGTTATTCTCTACCACTTTCCTGTACCTTTTCAATATGTGGAGCCAAAACTGAAGATCCGGATTCTTTCTTAACATGTCAGCAAGAACGTTTGCAGACAGCAGTAGCCCTCCCAACAAAGTCCCTAACTCGTGCCCTATTATTGCCAATTGAGGGTAATCTTCCGGATTTTGCACTTCCAAATGCGAGCACCTTGAAGAGGTAAATGTACTCGTCGGGTGACAAGCTGCTGAGATGAATTGGATCTACTGTTCCAAACCTTGAAAACTTCTCAAATCTACTTATAATTATGATCTTGCTTCCTTTACCCATCCCTGCCGTTGATGAATAGAAATTTGCCCAATCCTCGTCAGTTATATCTGAAATAAACTCGATAACAACCAAAGTCTTCATGCACCTAGACATTCCGAGATTCATTGTCCAAATCTCATCTCCTTTGATGTGCAAGATTGAAGAGAAGTAGGAACGGATCTTATTATCATTGCAAGCACACCCAACCAGTGCTTTCTTACCGACTCGACAACCGCCGATAATTGGAAGCACAACCGGAGCAACATTTGGAGGGCTGTCTTGCAGTAAGACGTTTATGATCTTTTGCTTTTCTACAACACGGCCAAACATGAAATTGTCAATGTAAAGGTAGGTGTCATAGGGTCTCTGGCACATGCGTTCGCATCCCCCCAGAAGGACGACAAATTCTGTCATATTATCAAGAGTAGTCTCCAAATCCACCAATATGCTTTGTATGTCTTCACTAATGATTATGCTCTTAGTTGTATGAAAACGTTTCGTGGGGGTGATAGAAAACAAGGAATGTGAACTGCTCACCTGCTCTTCTGCCAGAATCTGTTGAAAGGGCTTGTACTTGATGTTGTCCAGCACATAAGAACTGAGTGAATTGGTCCTTCCGAGTTGGTTGATCGTCGGGGACTTCAACCTAATTAGACAAGCGAGGGAAAAGAATAGAGGTTCGACAAATAGAAGAATGATGCAACGCTTCAACCACACTATCAATACTCTGCAGCTTTTCGAACTTGACCTCCAGGGTCGCCAGTTCACATGGTCAAATGAACATCAACAGCCCACCATGACAAGAATAGATCGATTCCTGGCTACAACAGAATGGCACAAAACTTTCCCAAATGCGGATCTGTGCGCTCTGGCATCGATGACATCAGATCATTGCCCCCTTCTCATGCAAGGAGACGCAAGTTTTGAATACTTCAGAGGTTTTCGTTTTGAGGCTTGCTGGACATCGATGCCGGGGTTCCAGGAAACCGTTGCACAATCCTGGAACCAGCCGGTCCATACATCGAACTCGATGCTGCGGTTGTACGTCAAAATGAACAGAACAGCTAAGGCGCTAAAGAAGTGGAGGAGGAAAATCTTTGCGAGCATCACAATACAAACAACCTTGATTCAAGTCACTCTCACAATCCTTGAATGCACACAAGAAAGGCGCTCGTTATCACTGATTGAACTAGAGCTCCGGATGACTCTCAAAGCCAAATTGCTCGGTCTGGCGGCAATACAGAGATCAAGAGCGCGATAGCATTCAAGATTAACAAAAATCAGACTAGGGGACTCCAACACACGTTTTTTCCACCTAATGGCCAGCTCAAGGCGGCGAAAGAACGTGATTCGGGTGCTTCAAAGAGAAGACCGAATAATGTTCGATCAACAGGACAAACTAACAGAAGCTTACGAACATTTCAAAAAGGTATTGGGCGGAAACAGAGTAAGGAACAAAGCTCTCCGTTGGGATTCCTTGGGCTACACGGCAAGGGACCTCAGTGATCTAGAGACCTTTATCACGGACATCGAAGTGGAGGATACCATTCAAGATCTGCCAACTCAAAAATCGCCGGGACCGGATGGCTATATCGGTCTGTTCTACAAAACATGCCTCCACATCATCAAATCAGACCTAGTGGAAGCAATTAAGGACTTCTTCCTTCTCCGTCATGACAACTTACATAAGTTAAATGAAGCGAACATTATTCTGCTTCCAAAAATTGAAAACGCAGATAGACTGGAAAATTTCAGGCCAATCAGTCTCATTAACAGCTTCATGAAGATCATTACTAAAATCCTGGCAAACAGGCTGGCGCCCAAGCTAGAGGAATTGGTCTCAGTCTCACAGAACGCGTTCATAAAGAAAAGATGCATACATGACAATTTTTTATATGTTCAAAGGGTTATCCGCCGCCATCTACACAAAAACTGAAAGCCGGCTCTCTTCATCAAACTAGATATCTCCAAAGCATTCGATTCGTTAAACTGGGCATATCTTCTTGAGGTACTCCAGGCGCTAGGCTTTGGTTGCAAATGGAGAGAATGGGTGGCTGCAATTCTCAGGACCTCATCCTCATGGATCTTAATCAATGGGCAACCGACGGAGCCAATTAGACATGTGCGGGGTGTGCGTCAGGGGGACCCATTATCCCCCTTACTATTCATCCTTGCAATGGATCCATTACAAAATTTGCTTGAACTAGCAGCGAGTCGTGGTATCCTCAAACCCGTTCTACCAATAAATGCGAGACTAAGATGTTCACTTTACGCTGATGATGCGGGGATATTTTTAAATGCAGATGTAGCAGAGCTAACAGCCCTTAGTAGAATATTGGATATTTTTGGAAGATGCTCAGGCCTAACAATCAACATCTCCAAAATAGAAATTTACCCTATCAGATGCCAAAATGACCTCGTACAAGAGTTGCTGAATGTTTTCCCAGGGAAACTCTCAACCTTTCCGGGAAGGTACCTCGGTTTGCCATTACACATCAGGCATCTAAGAAGGACTGAAATTCAACCTTTGATTGATAAAATAAGCAGCAGGGTGGCAGGGTAAACTGCTTTCCAGGGCCGGAAGGGTGACCCTTGTTAATTCGCTGTTGACATCGCAACCGATATATCATATGACGGTCTTTCCAACTCAAAAGTGGCTTATTACATGCATCGACAAAATAAGAAGAAGCTTTCTCTGGAGAGGAAAAGAGCAGGGAAACTGTAGTGGAGGACACTGCTTAATAAAATGGCCAGTCACCTGTATGCCAAAAAACAAAGGAGGACTTGGTATCAAAGACCTGGAACGCTTATCCAGAGCGCTTAGGTTGCGTTGACTCTGGTTTAGATGGAAAAACAACGACAGGGCTTGGACAGGGATGGATCTGCCATGCAATAAATCGGATATCGCTCTCTTCAATGCCTCAACGGTGGTCACGGTGGGAAACGGTAAACTCGCGGACTTTTGGAGATCAAGTTGGGTGGAAGGACAATCGCCAAAAAACATCGCTCCGCACCTTTTCCGAGTAGCAAGAAGAAAGAACATACCTATCCATAGGGCCCTGAAAAATAACTACTGGATCCGTTTTTGCACCCCGGTGAACTCAGAATATGAAATCAGGGAGTTTGTGGCACTATTTGAAGCAATACGTAGAATCAACAGGGACGAAGAGAGGGATGATCAGATAACCTGGCGTTGGACTGCTGATGAACAATACTCAGCAAGGAGCGTGTACCTGATGCAATTTCACACGGTTTACTGCAAGATGAAGATCTGCTCGATATGGAAGGCGAAAGCTGAACCGAAATGTCGTTTCTTTGCATGGACATTGCTTCACAACAAAATTCTAACAGCAGATAACATGCTTAAAAAGGGGTGGCCGTGTAACGCAATCTGTAGCCTCTGCAACGTGTTACAGGAAACGCCAAGCCATCTCTGTAAAGATTGCTCTTTCGCTAGGCAAGTGTGGACTCTACTATTACGATGGGGGAAATTGGAGGGGTGCCAAAACCTGAGTCACAATGGCTCAGTGTACAGGTGGTGGCGAAGGCTCAGAATGTGATTTGACAAAGAAATTCGAAGAGACCTGGATGGTCTTTGTATCTACTTCTGGTGGAATTTATGGCTAGAGAGAAATCAACGCATTTTCCAAGGGAACGGGAGATCGTCGGAACAGGTGGCCTCAGCGAGCAAGGATGCGGTGCTCACCCGTGGGTTCGCTTTGTCACCAAAGTCTACGAATTAGTGCCTCTTGTGGAGTGTGCTGTGTCTTTTACGTTTTTTAGTAGATCCTTAAAGTCTAGAGTGGTGTACTTGTAGGAGTTGTCAGTGGCGGTAAATTGTGAGGTTTTTTCTCGGGTTCGGTTTTTTCCTTAAAAAACAGGACCCAACTCTATCTTCTATTTCCATCTTAATAATAGCACTGCAGCAATTCTCTTGCTGCTCTTTCGAAAAAAAAAATGTTGTCCAGCACATGGTAACCTCGGTACATGGCTTCGATGATCATTCTAAGCTGAACTAGCATTTTGGAGTTGGTGATGTATCGCCCATCGGCCTCCTCAACCACTGTGTGAAGTCGTAGCAGGAGATGCTGCAACCTTTCTAGCTTCTCTTCAGGAGATGATCTATCTGTGCACTTCTTGACTAGAAAGGACATGAATCGGCTAATTAGATCACCTGCGATTGCAATGAGCGCAAACTCCATGCTAAGGTTCTTTCCTCCGAAAAGAAAGGATGCACAGTACTTCCGAGTGTGTGCATTTAACTTAGAGAAGAATTTGTACTTATCAGGTTGACTTTGAGCTTGGACTTTCTAGAATGACAGTGACAATCGACTACAATTCCACAAGTCATGATTACTACTTTTCACACACACGGTTACCGAAAACTGAACTGAAAAAATAAGGAAGAAGATAGGTGTTCTAGACAACTCAATATCTCAGTTTACCGTATCTTTTAGTTCTATCGAAATAGTTTGTTAATTCAATCTATCTACAACTAGGACTCTTTAGCATATAAACCAACCTCTGTACTTATAATCTTTGAAGCTTTATAGTGGATTGTTTTCCGTAGTTTTTTTTCTCTCAAGGGTTTTTCCATATACGTTAAATTTTTGTCTCTTGTTTTTGTGTGCCATGCTAACTCTAACAAGTGGTATCAGAGCCCTAGCAATAGGAACGGAGTTTGTAATGTATCACTGCAGCACGTTCCAGTTGAACGGCTGAAAGGCACATGCAAGGATGGGGAGAAGAATCGTTTCAGATTTGCTGATTTCTTCTTAGCCAGACGTTAAGGTACAGTAGAGAATTTGGCTTAGGTACACTACTGAAAACAAAGAACATGATGATATTTGGATTAGGGTCACCACTACAAGAAAACGATATTTTTTCGTTGACCCAAGATATTTTCGTCAGCTTTCTATAGGCTGACGAAAATAATAGTACATTTTCGTCAGCTTGAATCACGAAAATAGAGTTATTTTCATCGGCTAGAGCCACCAGCCGATGAAAATAAAGTTATTTTCATCGGTCTGTTTGCGAAGCCGATGAAAATAGTCCTGTCAGGGGCAGCAGTTGAATTTCAAATTATTTTCATCGGCTTCTCAGGCCGACGAAAATAGCTTGGCCCATTTGTCTTATGCCACGTGGCATGGAGAGCTATTTTCGTCGGCCAAACTGGCCGATGAAAATACTTGTGTTTGTCGGCCAACCTGGCCGACGAAAATATGGCATAATAACCCGGGAGCCATCCCCTCGTGTACCCATTCACTCGCGCCATCGATAACTGTCTCTCCCCACACCGTGCCGCCTCGCCTCCGGTTCGCCTCCCAGGCGCTGCGCCTCCCCTCACCTCAGCGCCGCGCCGCCATCGTTGCCCCCACGCCGCCGCCACCCTCCCCACCGCCGGCGCCACCCTCCCCACGCGCCGCCACACCTGCAGCAGTCCCCTACCCGACCCTCCCCAAGCAAGGTGAGTTTTCTAAAGCCGTGAGTTGATTAGTGATTTAGTGATGTTTTCCTGCAGTTAGTGATTAGTGATTTAGTGACGTTTTTCTGCAGTTATGTTTTTTTATTTTTTGATTAGTGATGTTTTTAGCGGCCGAGTAGTTAATTAGATGATTAGTTGTTTACGAGTTATATAATATTGCTTGACTAGCTCTTAAGTATAATCGATTTGGTCAGCCAAGCCTAGACATCATCCATTCGAGAACAGCACATCTCACATTTACTTGTGAGGTGCGCCGTTCTAGAATTGTCCAGTTTAATTTGGACAGCCTAGGAATGGACACTAGAACATATATAGGATTTATGACGAGCCCAACGGTTCGAGAGGAATCTCGGTAGCATGATCTAGTTGTTCTCTAATGCACCAAGACCGGACGTGCATTCGGAGAATAGCGGGGTTATGCTACCGAAATTCTGTTCAGACCGTAGGGCTTGTCATAAATCTGTGCTCTGGCGTCCATTCTTGGGTGGGTTTAGGACATATCTTTCCTAGTAGAGCCCTTGTTCGCAACTAAGCCACTGTGGCTGATATCGTTGCCTGTGTTTAGCTTCGAGAATGGGTGATGATCGAAGGTGGATGTATGATGGTTGGAGTAAGACTGGGTCACACTCAAGAGAATGGGCAGTCATTGCACAGGCATTTGTGGACCATGCATTGTTTTAATAATGTTGGCATACAGGAGCAATATGGGGAATGTTGACGATCGGGATCGCCTGACCGCAAAAGTGAAACGGGGTTGGTGAGATCGGGGGACCCAAACAGAGCCTTGCCCAATCGGAGGGACAACTTCGATGCGGTGTTGGTCGGAGCAAGATGACAACGAGCGTGACACGGGAAATTACACTGGTTCGAGCCCCTGTGAAGGTAATAGCTCTACTCCAGTCTTGCCCTGAGGCGGTGGTCTTGACTATTCTTGAGTACAGATGTGTTTACAGCTCAAGCTTAAGCTTGTCGACAATGGCTATGCCTATCGCTCGAGCTCTAGTACTGCGTATGTTTCTCTGTGTCTTCTTCTGCTGATCTCTGCGGTATCTTATATCTTCTTTGCTATTGCTTGTAACGGACGGGAGAGATTCCCGGAGTAGTGGCCTCATGCGCATTGATAGCAGGCAGTAACCGTCCCGGACATGTCGCACACGCCCACCTTAATTCCACGATCCCATGTCCTGGTAACTGAGTGTTCCGGAATCCAAGGGAAACCACCCCGAGCAAGAGCCGAACTCACGCCCTTCAAGCTCAAGGTCGTGCGGGGGTTGAACCCCTGGCTGGAGCAGGCCCTAGGTCGTGCGGGGACGGCACGGTTCAGGTCGTGGTCGATACCCTCGAGCCAGGAGCACCGTTGACCATGCTTTGACTGGCCGAGGATCTCTCAGTCCCCGTCAGCTAGCCCCCGAGGCTCAAGGTCGAGGAAGACACCTGGAACGACCTCGAGCCTCTCGTTGCAGACGTAGGGGGCAGACCTCCAGAGGCCTTGAACCCTTGGTCGAGGTTGAGCGGAGACCCCCAAGGAAAAGCTTCGGCTTTGAGACACCTGGCACCCCTTAAACTTCACGATGACGGTACGAACATGAACGGTCAGTAGACGCCTGCTGTCGCCTCGAACCCGCTGCCCAACCCTTAATTGCGTCAGTCTAATCACCGTGGGCACGCCTTTTGAGATCTCTTGGACTTAAACCGGCGCCGATCTGGGCTTATAAACCCAGACCTTCAGCAACCATCAAACATTTCCGATCTTTCGTGCTTTCGCCTCCTAGCCATTTGCTTGTGCAACTCCCCCTCCTCGACCAAGCTCAGAACAACCGTCATGGACAAGCTCGGGAGAAGCTCCATGTCGATGGCGAGGATGAAGGAGCTCAAGAGCCTGGGGTTTCTGGACCCGGCGATGTGGCGTTTGACGGGCGGTGAGACCGAGCCGCATCCCAGGGACGACAAGATCGTCTGCACCGAGCATTACGCGCTCTTCGGTCTACGGACACCAGAGAGCAAATTCATGGCGGCAGTCCTCGCCCAGTGCGAGATCGAGGACGACGCGCTGGCATACGACGGGGCCCCCGTCACCTAGAAGAAGGAGACCCCGGAGGCAAACGACCTGGAGGTCGACGAGGAGGCCATCGCCGCCATACACATCTACGCCACGCGTGGCCTCACCAGGCAGGCGGTCGCCAACGACTTCTTGCGGAACCCGGTATTCCCTCTTCGGAGGAGGGTACACCCGTTCTACGAGATAAAGGGGCGCAATGACCTGACCCACGAGGGCACGTCCGGTAGGTATTCTTGCCCTGAAGTTTTGCTGGGACTCGACCTTCAGGCATTCTTGACAGTTGATTCCCTTGCAGCGCCGAAGGAGCCTTGGATCACCGCCAGGATGAATGAGATGTTCGGGAAAGGGGCGCACAACTACGCCATCGATGACCCCGTCCCGAAGAACATACTGCGCCGAAAAGCCGAGGTAAGCTTCTCTAGACCAAACCCCTTGGCCTGAATAGCCTTAGAGCTTTCCCTGATCCTTCAGTGTGCTCGCAGGACCACCAGGAGCTATTCGAGACAGCAAGGAGAATGCTCCCGCTGCCCGGCGGGGGCAAGGGCAAGAAGGGAAAAAAGAAGTTGCTCTCGGACAAATCGAGCGGCCGGGAGGCGAAAAAGCCCCATGTTGAGTGGAGTGACCGCGCAATGGTAAGGATCCCCACGGTCGAGCCCCCGAGCTTATGCTTGCATCTCCTCGTCCCCTAACATGCTCTCCTCTTCGCAGCAGTAGAGCACAGGAGCCGCTACCAGGACTTCGAGTCCTCAGCCGCCCCAGGGGTCCAAAGCACGGGGCCGTAGGACCTCTGCCGCAGGAGACTCGGGGTTACCGTGGGCTCCAGGATCCCATGCCAGCGTAACCCGAAAGCGGAGTGCACCCTCAACGTCGGGGCGCCAAGGTCCTCACCAGCCCCCTGCGAAACGGAGGCTAACGAGCCAGGTAGGCCTCCGAGTCCTCAATTTGCTTGGCTCCCTTTACGTCTTTCTAGCTTAGAAGCTGTTCTTGATTGCAGACCTTGAGCGCCCGAGCTCAAAACTTGCCCATATTGACAATGGCTATTGTCCAGGACGAGCTCGAATCCGAGGAGGAGGAGGAGGATGACTACGTGCTGGCCCCACGCCGATCCTCGAGCCAAGGGTGTGCTCCTTCAGGGGCCTGAGCTGGGTCCCGGCCGGTGAGTCCGATCAAGGGATCGATGACCCGGTCAAGGAAGAAATCCAGCCTGCGACCAGCGAGGACTTCGACACCGGCGAAGTGGACACTGAGGACGGTGCTGACCTGCCCAAGGCCTTCGTAGAGGAAGGCACCCGGAGCGCCTCGACCGCAGTCGCAGCGGCACCCCAGGCCTCCCTGACAATGGTTGCCTCGAACGCTAAGGCCATGGTACCCCCGGCCACCAAGGTTGACTGCTCCGCTGAAGGCCGTGCAGAGGACCCGGCCAAAGCTCCCGCAGAGATGAAGGTGAGCGGAGTCCCGACCACGGAGGGCGAGACCGACATCGCTGTCGGGCCCAAGGCCAGTTGTGAGCTGGATCCTCCATGGGAGGCAACTGGATGCAAGGTCGCCCCTGCCGCAGAGCCCGGAGGTCCTTGCCCAAGCGTCCCAGCGGCAGTCGAGGTCAACACCGCCCCAGGGACATCGGGTGGTGAGCATGAGGAGTTCACCCGCGCGCGCATTGAGAACTAGCTTCGCCAGGTATAGGGGCTCTTCACGCACTTTGTTGTATGTTAGCCCGAGTCCTCTCTTTGTTTCCCTCCTGACAAGGATTGCATCTCTTTCGAGTCTTGTTGGCAATCAGCAGCGTCTCTCAAGGGCTCCAAGGCCTTCAGACACACGCTGACGTGCTGAGGGGCATCCACGACTCGGTGGAGATGCGGGAGGTGGAGCACTCCAAGCTCATCGAGACCCTGCTGGTTGAGCAGGAAGAGGCCGAGCAAAGGGCCAAAGAGCTCGAGGAACTTAGCCAGGCGCTGAAGGCGCAAGAAGTTGCCCACGCAGCCGAGCTCCAGCAGGCCATCGCCACCGAGCGCGACCATGCGTTCAAGACCGTGGAGCAAGAGCGCGTGCGGTAGGCCAAGACGCTCGAGGCCAAGCGGGCCAAGACGGAGGAGCTGGTGAAGGCTGTCGCGGATCAAGCGGCTTCTTCGGTGAAGGCATCCCCCGAGCTCGAAGCCAAAGTTTGGGAGCTCGAGGAAAAACTGGGGCACGCCAGCATGGCAGCGAAGAGCGCCTTAGCCCAACTCCAGGACGAGCAGAGCCGTGCCGTAGACGCCTCCACCGCAGCCCTTCATCTCCAAGGCGAGCTGTCGACCCTAAGGGCCAGGGTCACCGATCTCGAGCAGGAGAAGCTCGCCTGCGAGATGGCCGATCTGTAGATAGGTTTAGGCCTACTTTCCTGTAAAAGATACTTAGACAACATGTTAATAGGGAAATATTGCTTTTAGGGGCAAAAAACTCGTCTCGTTTTTGATTAAGAGTTTCTCAGTCAAGGATATTTCGTGTATGCTTCTTTTGCCTTTAGTTATGTACTTAGTCTTCTGCTGGTAGCATATCCTCATCCAGCCCCCATTGAGTCTAAGGCCAAGCAATGCCAGCCTTGGACGCAAAGTTAGATACTGGCAAATAACCACGACCTACAAGGTCGGGAAAAGATCTGCAGGGAACAAACGTGTGACAAGAACAAGCTTGAAAGTGTAATGGTCATTTCCAGATCAAACATTCGAATCTAGTCCATGACCTTGCGCACCGCTCGCCGGTCCAAACTGTGAGGCTTTTGGTTTGAGCCCGGGCGCAGGGGGAGCTGTGCTGCGAAGAGATTCAGCTTACGATTAGGTCGACCACTGGGGGTGAATGTTAAGCTCGCAACGTTTAGACCGAGAGCAAGTGCGCTTATACGTGGGTCGGATTCGAAGAAGTCTCGATCTCAAAATGGCACAGAGTATGAAATTAAAAGAAAGGCATAAAGACCGAGAATTGGAGAACAGCTTTATTGAAATTTAAAGTATAGGAATTACACATAAAACCTCCAAAGCTGATCTATGTTCCACGAGCTAAAGAGCTCTCTGCCATCGGGCATCGCTAGCCGGTAAGTCCCCGTGCGATCTGCTGAAACGACTCTATAGGGGCCCTTCCACCGTGGGGATAACTTGTTGGTGTTGGACGAGCCCTGGATTTGTCTTAGGGCTAGGTCCCCAACAAGGAGCTTCCTAGGTCGTACCCATCGAGACGCATGTCTGCGAAAAGCTTGCAGGTTGTGCGTTGATCGTGGCAAAGGCACATCTTACTT
The DNA here is from genome assembly GCA_036346375.1 of Guadua angustifolia. Taxonomy (NCBI): domain Eukaryota; kingdom Viridiplantae; phylum Streptophyta; class Magnoliopsida; order Poales; family Poaceae; genus Guadua; species Guadua angustifolia. Next base: position 452,479 of record JAYEVE010001030.1, on the reverse strand, counting down.
CTTCTCGCCAGGTAAGGTCGAGAGACCATTCTTGCTCGAAGTCGACACAGTCGCACTGTCGACCCTAGTAGAGCCCAAAGATGACCTCTGAAGGTGGCGGCTTCGCAATTTAATACAAGCCGGAAGGGTGTGGACCCTGTTGCTCAGCTGAGTGTGGTATGAATAGACCATAAGACAGTGGGAAGTTCATCCACCCAGGTCTTGCCGTAGCGTTCGAGCTCATCTGAAACTCATTTTTTGACACCTTGGACGATTTGTCCGTTGGCGCGTTCTACTGCTCCATTGCTTTGAGGGTGAGCCACCGAAGCAAAGCATACTTTGGTGCCGACGTCTTTGCAAAATTCCTGGAACAACTCACTGGTAAACTGTGTACCATTGTCAGTGAAAATTTTGCACGGAACCCCGTACCTGGTGACCACGAACAAGCGAAAAAATCTGACAGCCGCCCGAGCTATGATGGTCGAGACTGGTTCGGCTTCTATCCACTTGGTAAAAGTATCAACTACGACGAACAGGAACTTCTTACCCCCGACTGCTTGAGGAAAAGGACCGAGGATGTCCAGTGTCATGGCCCTAAATTCGAATTCGGCTCATGCGGCTGACATTAGCGCCAACCAGGTTTTCGGCCGCATTTGAGAATCCACTGCTAATTTTAGAGTCTATCCCTAACTACCATTTAAGAAATTCCAAACTTAACCAAATTAAGAGCTAGAAATTTCAGTCTTAAATACGGTTTTCAAGAAGTTCAGAGCCTCGCTAAGTACTAACTCAGGCTTAAGAAGGGCCAAGTGAACTCAAATGTACCAAAGAAATTGGGGGCAGCAAACAAAAAAAAAAACAAACCAGCCCAAACCGACAGCCCCTCCTTCTCATTCTTCTCCTCAACCGGCCAACACTTCCTTTTCTCCTGGCTCTTCTTCTCCTAAGCGCCTCCCCTTGCTCCTGGCGCCTCCCTTAGCTCCTCCTGCAGCAAGCCTCCTCCAAGCAGCAGCACTTCCCTGGTGGTCGCCCCTCCATTGCAGCTCCTCCTTCCAGCCGGCCTCCTTCCCCTTGTGCAGCCTCTTCTCTCCTCCACCACTCCATGAGGTAAGGCTCCCTAGGTTTAGGTTTTGATGGGTTATTTCCTGGTCTTGGGTGCTGCCATGATGTATTGGGGGCTTAGATGAGTGGAGAATCAAGGTTTGAATAGGAATAACCAATCTAGGGTTTGGAGCAAGTTCTGAATTTTCGAGCAGAATTTTTAGCTACTGTTTCGGGCTGATTTGAGAAAATTCTGAGCATCTCCTGCTAGGTTGGCTGTAGATAAAGTTGTGGGTAATCAAATTATCTTTCATTTCCAACTGGAATAACCTCATTTCGTTAACCCAGCTGAATGTTATGGCAATTTTAGTGCTTGCTGCTCTGAAAATGCTGAAGATTTCGGGTAGAAACTTGAGCTGTGAATAAGAATTAGTTAGAGGCCGAATTAGAAATTAATTTTGCCTGTGAAGTTTTAGGAAATTTCATTTAGATTATAAAAATGTCATCCTTTACTCAATTCCATTAAGTATAGCCATTTATATGATGAAATTTGTGCATGCTGTTCTGAAACACTGAAATTTCTGAAACTCTGAAACTGTTCTCTGTTCCTGGCCGAACTGGGAATTCTCTGAGCAGAATCTGGGTGATTGGCCAAATCCAGGTTGTAGGCCTATGTCTTGTGGTCATTTCGAGTATAAGTTTGCTCAATTTGATCAAACGGTTCAAAAGTTATGGCCATTTATATCAACGCTGCTCTGAAATCAGTTTGTGCTGAAAATTTCAGACTTTGGGACTAAAGTTCAGAGTTTAATTGCAAACTTTAAATTTGTATTCTGAATGTTATGATGCATGGTAATGTTAGATCACCCTCTTGTGGTCTTTTCGAGTCCAAGAAGTCATTTTTTGGGTTAGCCAAATAAAAGTTATGCTTGTTTAGAGGAATGTGCTTGTTATTTTCAGATTTATGCTATAGAATAGAAATAGAGAGTAGCATTGTAGTTTTTGTTCTGAAGTTGAAATGAATGCTTGCACTTTTGGTTTGGTCATGAGGATGCATTTAGTATTTCATCTCATATGCATTGCATGCATCTCATTTTCTTTTCCATACATTGTGATCGTGTAGAGAACGAACCCGCAGTGGTTAACGCGGCGGTGACCGAGGGGGTTACCGGAGAGCCAATCATTACTGAAAATCCAGCAGAAGCTTAAGGCAAGCACCTAAGCATGTTTAACCTTATATGATTGTATTTTAGTGAATAATTTGCTTATTGGATGATTATGTCTTGCATTAGGAATTGAAATGTGGGATAGGATTAAAACCTACTTGTTGCACATACACTCATTGATAATTGTTGAATGCCTTCCTTGGAGCTATTATATGGGTAATTACATTGTGTCCATGCTTAGTTTTGCTTAGATGTCGGGTATGGGCCAAGTGGGGGATGGTTCCCTCATTTGAGAATGATCATTTCACACTATTGGGTTGTAAATGGAAATGGTTATGTTTGAAATGTAAAATTGAGACCGGCGAGAGGGTTGGATCATTTGGGTGTGGAGGCTCAAATGTTGTAGTCTCGCCGTGTTGGTTATGGTCCGATCCGTTGTTTGCCATGTTGATCGAGCACCCTTGTTGATCGTGATGCCCGATATAATGGTACAGTAAGCCACCTTTCATGGCATACTACTCGATGGGTCATGCCCTCATGCAATTGGACGTGGTTGAGGCGAGGCCTAGGTCTCTCGAGGGCTAAGCGAGGCTTGAGCCGCCGAGGAGATTGCTAGGTGCTCGGCCGCATGAGGATGGTTCAACGAGTAGATATGGATGGGAGGAGGTTGACATGAGGTTCCTTGTGGCACATGTCATGCGATTGATGATCCCTGCAGGTGAATAAGCGATTCGAATTGCGCTCTCTCGATATGAGCACGCTTGTTTCATCCGACACTTCAACGTAGTAATAACTTAAATTGAAAATAGTTGGATTACTTGATGTTGATACTTGTTCATGATTTTAATTACTCTCTTTAATGTTTAATTTCGGATTTCACTCTAGTAATAGGTGCTGTCTATAACTGCTAAGAACTTGAAATTTGTGTAGTTGAATACGATTATGCAACAAAGTAAGCTTTTCCGCACTTTTACCTTAAGCTTATACCTTGCTACATCCAAATGCATATTCTTTCGAGTCGGTCATATATGGACCACGGGTAAGTCTTGCGAGTACCTTCTGTACTCATACTTCTTCTTTGTGGTTTTCAGTGAGGACACCGGGGTGTGAGTTCTGCCTGCTTTGCTTCTCGGTGGTCGGCGACAATCGAATAGCAGCTAGGCTCGACGTTACAACGCCGGAAGTGTTCAGGCGTGACACTTCGAGATGTCTTACTTTTGGTTTAATATGTTGGTTGTATGTCATTTTGTTGTATAGTTAGCTCCCCAAATCTATGTCATGGCTGTGTTTAATTACTTGTCTATTTCCGTCGTTGAACTTTGTTGTATTCTCGTGCTTAACTCATGTTTAGTGTTGCTTCTAGCTATGTTGATCCTTATGCTTGTGGTTGTGGTTGTGATATAATTGTTTAGTCAATTGTTTCTTCTGTCTGCTGAGTGGATGTCCATACTTCTAGGGGCGTCATGCCTAAATTTCGAACTTTTACTTTGATGTCTAGTCATGTTTTATATGCTTCTAGTATGCTAGATGTGTTGTTTTAGTTGTGTGGTTGTCTGGTTTGTCTTTGTGCTTTAGTTTTTAGTCGTTGTTGTGCTTCCGCGTTGCGTGTCTGGTAGTAAAGTTTTGGGTTCGTTGCCCCCTTTATGCGAATTGAATTGATATGGCAATGGAAACCGGTATGCGGGCGATCTCGGCGAAGCCGTCGCATAACGGGGAATACCGGGATTGTTGTCGAGTTATTCAAATGGGATCGTTGTTGTTCTAATTGGGCTTGGGTGTTAGCACTGTGAGCACCATCGGTGATCCGTTGCTAGCCTCCAAATCCGATGAGGGCGACCGGGCATTCGAATAACCCGAGGACGGTCTGGGCGGCTCCTCACATCCAGCCCCCACGTCGAGAAGGGCCAAGCAAGCGGGATGGTCTGAAGCACGTAGGCGGGCTGATGCGACTTCCGGGCATGGATCTAGCACGCTCGACAGGTGCGGACGATGTCACGGGCATCCTGAAGCACCGTTGGCCAATAGTACCCCATGCGGAAGGCCTTGCCAACCATCGTCCTATATGAAGAATGCGCTCCACAGAGGCCTGAGTGGATATCATTTAATAGGTACTTACCCTCCTCCGTGGTGACGCATCTAGTTAGGACTCCCGAGATATTCTGCCTGTAGAGCTTCCTCCGACGAAGCGTGTACAAACTTCGCCTTGCGCTGATCTCGCTTCCTCTCGGCGGGTCGATTTCAGAGCTCGCCCTTGCAAGAAAATTGTGAATGGGTTCAGCCCATGAGGGAATACCTTCGAGCACGGCGAGCAGGACGTCTTGGTCGGAGATCGAAGGGGCCGCCAGAGTCTCCAGAATGATATCCGAAGGGATCTCATCGTCGGAGGAGCCGAGCTTGGAAAGGAAATCAGCGCTGGAGTTGTCCTTCCTGGGTATGTGCTTGAGCTCTAGATTTTGGAACCATTTCTCCATTTTGCGCACCTCTGCAAGGTATTTTGCCATTGAGTCTCCCGAGCACTAGTACTCTTTGTTGTATTGATTGACGACAAGCTGGGAGTCACCCTTGACGATCAACCGGCGCATGCCTAGTGCCTTGCAAGCTCGTAGGCCCGCAAAGAGAGCCTCGTACTCTGCCACATTGTTGGTCGCCGGAAACCCAAAACGAACCACATACCTTAGTTGGTCGCCGTGCGGGGTAAGAATGAGGATTCCAGCTCCCGAGCGCTTGAAGGACCTCGAGCCGTTAAAGAACATGATCTAGGGCTTCTCTTCCTCGGCCTCAAGCGCGGGAGCGGGTTGCGATGTCTAGTCGACCACAAAGTCGGCGAGCACTTGCGACTTGATGGCCATTCAAGCTACGACCTGGACATCGAATGCTGCTAGCTCCATAGCCCACTTGGCGATACGTCCACCGGCTTCCGGGTTCCTTAAAATGTCCCCGAGCGGAAAGTTGCTCGGGACGACCACAGAGTGCACCTGGAAGTAATGACGAAGCTTGCGCGAAGGCATGAGGAGAGCGTACAACAACTTTTATACCTGCGGGTAGCGCTCCTTCGGGCCGTGTAGGACTTCGCTGACATAATAGATTGGGTCTTGCATGCGTTCCTGCCACCATCCACGATGACAATACGACGGCTTGGGTGGTGGCCGCGAGGTAGAGCAGCAATTTCTCGCCAGACTGCAGAGTCGTGAGCAGGGGTGGGGTTGACAGGTATACCTTCAGCTCGTCGAAGGACCGCTGCACCTCTAGGGTCCACTCAAAACTCCCTTACTTGCGCAGGGTTTTGAAGAACGGCAGCCCGCGCTCGCCAAGCCTCGAGATGAACCGGCTGAGGGCAGCCATGCGGCCGGTGAGGCTTTGTACCTGCTTGACCGAGGTTGGGGGCGCCATCTTCTCGATCGCCTCGATCTTCTCCGGATTCGGACCAACTCCTGAGCCCCCGATCATGTAGCCGAGCACTTTTCCCAAGGTCGCGCCGAACACGCACTTCTCCGGGTTGAGTCTTACTCTGTGCTTGTTCAGGTTGGAGAAGGTCTCCTCAAGGTCTTGAATGCGATTGTCTTCGGAGGAGCTCTTGACAATGATGTCGTCCACATAGACCTCGAGATTGTGACCGATCTGGGGGTCGAACGTCTTGGTCATCAGGGGCTAGAATGTGGTCCCGGCATTACGCAGACCAAATGACATGGTCGTGTAGCAGTAAGTCCCGAACGGTGTGATGAACGACGTCTTGCTCTCGTCGTCGACCGCCAGTTTGATCTGATGGTAGCCGAAGTACGCGTCCAGGAAGCTTAACATCCTCGCATTAGCAGTGGAGTCGACGATCTGGTTGATGCGTGGGAGAGGGAAGTTGTCCTTCGGGCATGTCGAATTCAGCCCGTGTGGTCCACGCACATCCTCCACTTTTCGCATTTCTTCTAAACGATGACCGGATTTGCCAACCATTCGGAATAATCTATATCTCGAATGAACCTGGCCTTCAATAACTTGTCAAGATTCTCCTTGATAACCGCGACCTTCTTAGGGGAAAAAAGACGTAGCCTCTGTCGTACCGGACGGCAATCTGGCCTGACCTGCAGTTTGTGCTCGATCACCTCCCTTGGAACTCCCGACATGTCTGCCGGTTTCCAGGCAAATATGCTCTTGTTAGCGCGGAGCAAGGTGATGAGCTCGAGTTCCTATTTGGAACTCAGCCCTACCGAGATGTGGATACACTTGGTCGGGTCTCCCTCCTCGAGCGGCACGGCCTTCGTCGACCCACTGAGCTAGATCGCCACTTTCTAACGAGCGCTCTTCATTGTCGCCTCTGGGCCTCGTTGGGGCAGCATGCCGGCGAGGGCCAAGGCCTTAGTCTCGCATCCGTGTGCCTCCTGCAGGACGCCCCGCACAGTAATGACGCCGTTGGGGCCAGGCAGCTTCATACAACGATGGCCGTAATGGGTGGCCGCCATGAACTTGATCAAGGCAGGCTGCCCGAGGATGGCGTTGTATGGTAGGTCTCCTTCGACCACTTCAAAGGTGATCAGCTTGGAGAGCATCCTCCGGAGAAAAGGTGATGGTGTCCCCAGCCCACTTGCAGTGTTGCTCGATGGGCTTCTCGGCGGCGACCTGATAGATGGTCCGCGAAGCGTCCTTGAGCTCGCACCGGGATTGGTAAGCTGCCGAGCCGTCGAAGATGACGTCGATCCGGCGCTCGCCCTGTTGGAACTCTAGGTCGAGGTCGTCGTGGTCTGTCCCAGCATTCACCCTATTTGGTTGCTCGTCCTCTTTCGGGAGCACGGGCATCTCCCCACGCTCATCGTAAAAAGCCTCCAGCTTGCTCTACCAAGCCTGCAGGTTCGCAGGTTGTGGCCTGGTGCCTTGTGAAACAGGCAGAATTTCGCTTCATCATACCTGGAGTGCCCTTCGGCCTCTTGAGGCCGAGCGTCAGCCCGCCGAGGTCCAGGTCGTCGGCCTCCCTGCTGGGGCTGGTTTGTCGCCTGACGAGGTCGAGGTCGGGGCCCTTCCCCAGCTGGATCCCGAACCTCCAAAACTTCGCGCTGGCCATTTCCCGATACGACAACTCGTGGCAGGCCGCCCCCATTCTTGCGGTCGCGTTTCCACTTCTTGGTGGTGGCGCCGTGGTCTGTGCCCATGGAGTTGGATGGGCCAGCTTCTCCGGGGTTTAGACCAAGCTTGCCTTGGTCGTAGTCGCGCTTCCAGCGGACGGCGTCATCCCCATCTGCGTATCGCTCCGCCATGCGGAACAATTTGTTGACGCTGAGCCTCGAGGTGATCTCCAGGTCTTCGGTGAGGCGCCGATCGCGGACGCTGAACTTGAAGGCTTTGATAATGGCCTCGTCGGAGATGCTCGGAATCAAGTTCCTTGTGTGGATAAATCGCCGCACGAAGTCACAGAGCGGCTCGTTCTTGCCCTGGATGATGCGATCCAGGTCCTTCTCCCTTCCCGACCGCTCGTAGCAACTCTGGAAGTTGGAGCGGAGGGCGCTCTGGATTTGGCGCCACGATCTGAAGGAACCGTGCTTCTGGTTGAAGAGCCAAGTTCGAGCGGCACCATCCAGCATGGTCGGGAGGTAATTGGCCATCACAAGCTCGTTGAACCCGGCCGCCAGTATGGCGGTCGAGTAAATTGACAGAAACTCATTGGGATTCTTGGTCCCGTCGAAGCGCTCTATCAATGCCGGATTGAATCGAGTGGCGTTAACATGATCCGACGAAGGTCGCCGGAGAGGCCGGCGGCCCGAGGGTGGACAGTGCACGGGAGAAGTCGTCACCGGCGAGGCCTTCGCTGCTGCTGGATTCAGAGTCGAGGCTGCCTCGGCGGCCTGACCTTCAGTGAGAGCGATCGTGACGCCGAACATGGGAGTCACCTGGGAGATAACGCACATGGTCTTGGACCCTGTGGCGCCTAGGCGGGACATTCGGGGAAAGACTGCCAGAATTACCATTGTTTGACGGGGAGCTGATGTAGCTCGGTTGACGCCAAACTCCTCTAGGGATGGTGCTTGTGGGACGGCGGCGCGGCGGAGTCAAGGACACATCCCGAGATTGCCGGCAAGAAGGCGCCTCCTACCGGGGAGGCGATCAACAAACGCGCCAGCGATGGCGCGACAAGTTGTCGTCACTCTTCAGAGAGCGGGTCCCTGAGCGGCGACTTTGGTGCTGCGGAGGTATGACCTCGGTTGCAGCCCGGTCGAGCTCTTCAGCCAGGGCTCGGCCAAAAAGTTCTGACCTTGCCCTATCAGGATCAACCATGACCCGGGTGATAGAGCGAAGGCGCTCTCCCGAGGGAGGAAGCCTGGGATGCCCGGACAAGGTGCCGGCCTTCTCCTGGTCCTCTCACCGGAGGGCAGTTATGGCTTGATTGATCGCGACATGCACCATCCGACGAGCGTCTTCAGGGGTCTGAGGGTTGCGACCGTCCGCCGCCGCGTCCGCACCACGGCTGTCCGCCATTAGGACATGCTGCTCGCACAGTGGGGGCGAGGGCGAGGGCGAAAACAATGACGTGGAGTCACCGTGTTCGTGGTCTGCGCTCGAACCCACGCTCTAAGAACATCCTTCGATGAAGTGCGCCATGCTCCTGAATCCTTGATGTCTTTCCTGCGAATGAGCAAAGCTATCGGGTCCCACGGTGGGCGCCAGCTGTCGACGATCGGGATCACCTGACCGCAAAAGTGAAACGGGGTTGGTGAGATCGGGGGACCCAAACATAGCCTTGCCCAATCGGAGGGACAGCTTCGATGCGGTGTTGGTCGGAGCAAGACGACAACGAGCGTGACACGGGAAATTATACTGGTTCGAGCCCCTATGAAGGTAATAGCTCTACTCCAGTCTTGCCCTGAGGCAGTGGTCTTGACTATTCTTGGGTACATATGTGTTTATAGCTCAAGCTTAAGCTTGTCGACAATGGCTATGCCTATCGCTCGAGCTCTGGTACTGCGTATGTTTCTCTGTGTCTTCTTCTGCTGATCTTTGCGAGATCTTATATCTTCTTTGCTGTCGCCTATAACGGACGGGAGAGATTCCCGGGGTAGTGGCCTCGTGCGCATTGATAGCAGGCAATAACTATCCCGGACATGTCGCACACGCCCACCTTAATTCCACGATCCCACGTCCTGGTAACCGAGTGTTCCGGAATCCAAGGGAAACCACCCTGAGCAAGAGCCGAACTCACGCCCTTCAAGCTCGAGGTCGTGCGGGGGTTGAACCCCTGGCTGGAGCAGGCCCTAGGTCGTGTGGGGACGGCACGGTTCAGGTCGTGGTCGATACCCTCGAGCCAGGAGCACCGTTGACCGTGCTTTGACCGGCCGAGGATCTCTCAGTCCCCGTCAGGGAAGAAATGGCTCAGCGTCCTGGCCCAGAGTACAACTAGAGAAACGAGGAGCTGGATGTCTCGGCGCTATACCAGAGCGGTGGGGGCAGGAGACATGGAAGGCGAGATCATCCCCCTTATTTGAGTTTTGTCGGGAATCCTGATATGATCAATAGTTCACTTTTTATGAATGCCTTCGGTTTCGTATATGTGTGCTGCAAGTTCTCCATGTTCAACGGGGTTGTGGATTCCAACGTCGCTTTGTCCCAAGGAAGAGCATCAGGGTCCTCACAGAGCAACGCTCGCTCATCTAAGGATAATGTAAAGTTCACAGAGTACGAGGAGCAAGCCCGCCAACTGCGTGAGTTGATAGCGAAGTACGAAGTAGAGATGGCGCACTTGAGGCAAACACATGCATACTTCTACGGAGCTCTTCAAGTAAAAGCTCGAAATCTCAACAGAACGATTAAGTTTTCGTATTGCAGATCTAAAACTTTGACTATATGCAGCAACTCTACGCAACTATGGGCCCTCAGCATGGCTTGCCTATGCTTTAGCCTCCTCCACCGTTCAACGAGTATCCGTCTCCAGGGCAAGCACCGCAGGTACATATGCTATAGATTAATTCAGTTTTGAAAATTATTTGCAATTCTAGACTAATGTGAAATTTCATAACTCCTTCTCTACAGGGTTTTCAGCCTCCTCTGCCGTTCTACCCGTTTCTTCCTCCACCACCAGGGCCAACACCTCAGGGTTCGACTTGTCACGCTATAGGGCCTCTTCAAATGCAGAGGTCGACGGCTTCTTCGCCTCCAGAGGCAGCGGCCACAATTCAAACATCCTGAAGAGTTAGGATTGTAGATGGACTTGTGATGGATCGAGTAGTGTAGTTGGATGAGACTTAAGGATGTGATGTTGCTTTGTTTCGACTAGAGTTGTGATACTTGGACTTGCATTTGTTGATGTGATACTTGATGATGGACTTGGACTTGTGATGGTTCGACTTGTGATATGATTTGGATTTTAGAATTGAATATTAATATGATTTTCAAATTATGTGATGCATTTGCGATTGTTTTGGATAATATATGTTGGTGTATGTGAAATTGAGTAAAATTGCATATTGGTGCTGCAAAATAAGCATTACGGAACCGCTTTTGCAGTGGTAACTCCCAAGATTTTCAGATTGGCCATGGTGGCGACAAAAATAATTAGCGACTCAAGATTTTTGTCATTATGGTGGCTAAAAAAATAATCAAGAATTCAACTATTTTCATCGACCAATTGTCCCATTTAAAATAATCAGATCATCCCAAAAATTTTAGTAAAGTGAAAATGAATATTTTAAATTTTAAAGTGATTATTTTTGTGTTTTCTTGATATCATTGATTTTATTTGGATTTCTTTGGATTTTTGTATTGAGTGAATAATCAAATAAAAGTGAAATGAGATTAAGAAATGGGAAAAAGGTAAAATAGTAAAAGTAAAAATTTAGAAAAAAATAGCATATAAACCTTAGGCCTGCAAGAAAATCATTTTTTCCCACAATTAAATTTTTATGAACAAAAATGAGACTTAATTATTGAGAAGACAATTGCTTTGACTAAAAATAGTGTAAAGTCAGATTTAATGTAAAATCTGTAAACCCTATCTTGAATTGGTAAAATTACCATGATAACCTCAAAGCAGTGTCTACTCCTGGTAAAAATATCATAAAATGATCATATGAAATAAGTCCTCTAAAAATTCAAATGCAGGAACAAGAAAAATCAACAAAATGGAATGTCAGAATTTTAATTAAACAAAAAATATATTAATTTGATATTTTTATGGAAGCATATTTATCTCAATTAGGACCATTATAAAAAGTCTCAAAAATAAATTATATCATCTGCACTCTTAGATAAATCAAAACACGAAAAGACAATTTTGAGCAGTCATCAATGTCAGAATTTTTAATAAATTCCTTAAAAAATTAATTTGAAATTTTTACAGAAGGTCATTAGCTGCCAGGAGACATTGCTAAAAAAATTTACAAATATTTTTACCAGTTATGATAGCTCGATTATAGATTTTGTGCTGCCCAAAATATTCAAAAATGGTTTGAAAACTAGTTAATTTTTAAGGAATTATTGTATGAAAACCACAATAGAGAATTGAGTAAAACTAAAGAAAATGAAAACTATATACCCTAGTCCCCCTACATGAAAATTTCTAGAAAATTTCAAAAAATATAAAATTACTTTTGAACTAACTCAACTCACGATCAAAATAGTCGGGCTCTAGTCCTTCGGCCAGAACTCGTGCGCGGTAGCTTCTTCTTTCCACGCCAGCAAAATAGCCAAGGCCATACCGACTCCTGTAGCCACGTTGTCATTACTTCACTGCCACCGACCATCCAACTGCTCCTTCGTCCTTCTCCTTCTCGGCGAAGCCAGCACGCAGCCAGCGTCTCAGCAACTGAAGAACTCTAGCTCAAAAATTGCCACATCATATGAACTAAATTGCATTTCTTGTGGCACATTTACTACCGATCCTGTCATTCGCTATCACCACACATACACTTAGCCATTAAGCTTTCACCTGATCTTTGATCAATCAAACAGCGAATACACTGCCGGTCGCACAGAACCGCCGCAACTCTTTCTCCCGTTCACACCCTGTGCCGCCAAATTCATAGAGGTCCTCCTCTTTTCCTTTGAATATTATCTGAACCACACATCTCAGCCAAAGTGTTTCCCCTCCGCCACTGCCGCCAGGATTAGAAAAGGAGGGAGAAGTCGATACGAGCACCACAGTGAAAATTCCCTCAATTCACTGAGCCTGGATTATCTTGATACTGTTGTAAATGTAGGGCTTATTTTTGTTTTAGATTTAAATATTAAGCCAATTTCCAAAATGATTAAAGACAACAGGCACCACATGCTATTGAAAATCGATCGAGGAGGAAGTAGTCGACGTCGAGGAGGAAGAACTCGATGTTGAGGAGGAAGAACTCGAGCGGTCACGCAATGCACTGCCCAGAAACCTTATTGCCGCCCCCGTGCAGGTTCTCGCAGCAGCAACGGTTCGGAGATCCCGCTCTCCTTGCCTCACAGTGTATGCTAAGAGGAAGGTCAGTGAAGAACGAGCGCAGCACGAAGACACAACACAGATCACAGTGGATGAATGCGAGCGCAAGAGAAAAAACTCATTTCTGTCTGGACGTCTCCAGACTCCTCTCTCAACTAGCAATATGGTACTATTCTTTGTAAATTTGGCATTAGAGATAAATAGGCCACATGGGCCTCATTTCTAACAACCCCCCACCAATGCCGAAGCAGACAATGACTCAAAAGTTTGATCACTATGCTAAATCTTTGTTTAATATATCAATGTTTCGGTGTAAGTCCCATACAGGTTGAACATTCACCTAGAATAACGAGATCCATCCACAGCTAATGAATGGACTAAGCCTTGAATTCACAGCTTTGTATGGTTAGATTTCACTCGAAATCTTAACAGATACTAGGCTGCCAAATGAACTTCGCCTAAATGGAGTGTTATATGGTCATGCTTCCAAATCTGCTCATGAGCTTTTTAGAGAATACCTCTTTCTCGTGAACTGCAACCTCACAGTTACACTTAAGTAGGTGTATTCATTTTAGGTATCCTATAGGCTGATACCTTTTGCTCTCATTAGAACACTAGAATACATTAAGATTTTAAACCAGCCTTCCATATAGTTGAGAGTACTTAGAACATGGGTAGATTTAGTGTACTCTCTTGTTACAACCACAACTTGTTTTTCCGTTACCTAATTCGCGGGATCTCCGATCAAAAGGATGGGTTACAATTGTATAGTAACTTAAATGGACCTCATTCCCATGTCCTTTGACGCAATAGAAATCACATTTCTTGTTAACCCCTTTGTAAAAGGGTTTGCCAGATTTTTCTCAGTGTGTATATAGTTGACAGCTATCACTCCGGAGCATATCAATTTTCTGATAGATTTAAGCCTACGCTTCACATGTATGGAGGACTTCATATTATCCTTAGCACTCATAACCTTGATCAACACTGTTTGGTTATCGCAGTACATTAGAATCGCTGGGATTAGTTTCTCAACCAATGGCAAGTCCAACAGAAGCTCTCTTAGACATTCAACCTCAAAAGCGGTTGTGTCTAGTGCTACAAGCTTAGCTTCCATAGTTGACCGTGTCAATATAGTCTGTTTACAAGACCTCCATGAAATTACAGCACCTGTTAATGTAAACACATAGCCACTTGTAGCTTTGATCTCATCTGCATCAGAGATCTAATTTGAATGACTATACCTTTCTAATACCGGAGGGTATCCAGTATAGTGAATTCCATAAGAGGTAGTACCTCTCAGATCGGGCAACACTCTCTCAAGAGCCTCCCAATGATAATCTCCCGGATTCGATGTAAATCGGCTTAATTTGCTCACAGAAAATGAGATGTCAGGTCTCGTTGCACCAGCTAAATACATAAGGGACCCAATTATTTGTGAATATCTCAATTGATCTTTCCCTAATTCATTATTTTTTGCGAAGTTTTACACTTGCATCATAGGGAGTTGGAGCTATTTTGCAGTTCTCAAAGCCAAAGCAGCTCAATAATTTTTCTGCATAATGGGACTGACTCAAAGTAATCCCATTCTCGATTCTGATCAATTTAATATTTAGAATTGCATCAGCCTCACCCATGTCTTTCATATCAAAACAACTAGATAAGAAAGACTTGACCTCGTCAATGATAGCAGTGTTGATCCCAAATATAAGTATGTCATCAACATACAAACACAAGATCACTCCTTGACCCCCACCATAGCGTTAATAAACACATTTATCCGCCTCATTCATAGCAAAACCAGCAGATGTCAAAGTTTTATCAAAATTTTCATGCCATTGTTTAGGTGCTTGCTTTAGACCATACAAGGATTTTAATAATTTGCATACTTTATTTTCCTGTCCAGTAATCACATAACCATCTGGTTGCTCCATATAGATTTCTTCCTCCAACTCTCCATTAAGGAAAGCTGTCTTTACATCCATTTGATGAACATGTAGATCATGGGAAGCAGCTAATGCAATGAGCACTCTAATGGTGGTTAATCTGGAAACTGGAGAATAAGTATCAAAATAATCCTCTCCTTCTTTCTGGGTATAACCCTTGGCTACAAGTCTTATCTTATACTTATCAACAGTACTATCAAGCATCATTTTCTTTTTAAAGATCTACTTACATCCAACTGGTTTACACCCAGTAGGAAATTCAACGATCTCCCATGTCCCATTAGCCATGATGGAATCCATCTCGCTATGGACAGTCTCTTTCCAATACTTTGCATCAGATAATGCATAAGCTTCTGAAAGAGTTTTTGGCATATCATCCACGAAGTATACAATAAAGTCATCTCCAAAGGTTTTCTCAACCTTTTGTCTCTTGCTCCTATGAGGAGCCTCTATGACTAAATTGTTATCCTCCTCAGTAATATCTTCTACTGGTAATGTATCACTCATTGGTTCAAAAATAGTGGTAGGTTCAGCATTATTGTTATTATCAGTTTGAGAATTCTTAATTCGTGAAGTACTACATGCTGATCTCATAGGATAAATATCCTCAAAGAATGAAGCATCTCTGGACTCTATTATTGTGCTAGCAATAATCTCTGGAGTTTTTGATTTTACTACTAAAAATCTATAGGCCGTACTATTATGTGTATATCCCAAAAAAATACAATCGACTATTTTGGGTCCAAGCTTTCTCTTTTTGTGCAATGGTATATTGACTTTTGCCAAACACCCCCATGTTCGCAGAAAACTGACATTGGGCTTTCTCTCCCTCCATCCCTCATACGGAGTAATCTCACACTTTTTAGTGATTAATCTGTTTAGGACAAAATATAGCTTCCCCCACTACATTTTAGGCATACCGGCACTCTCCAACATGGAATTCACCAAGTCTATGAGTGTTCGGTTTTTCCTCTCAGCTACCCCATTTGATTAAGGAGAATATGGTGGTGTAACTTCATGGATTATACCATGATCAGAACAGAATTGGGAGAATTCATGAGAGATATACTCTCCTCCACGATCAGACCTCAATCTTTTGATTTTCTTTTCTAGTTGGTTCTCAACCTCGACCTTATAAATTTTGAAGTAGTTTAAAGTTTCATCCTTTGTTTTCAGTAAATACACATAACAATAACGTGTTGCATCATCTATAAAAGTTAGAAAATATCTTTCGCCTCCTTTTGTCAACAATCTATTCATCTGACACAGGTCAGAATGGACGAGATCTAATGGTGCCAAATTCCTTTCTTCCTCTAACCCCTTAAAGGGTTTCCGAGGTTGTTTTGCTTGTACGCAAGATTGGCACTTTGATCCTTTGACAATGTTATATTTTGGAATTAATTCAAATCTGGACATTCGAGCAATGGTATCATAACCAATATGACATAAATGAGAGTGCCAAACATTGGACTCACAATTATTAACTTGAGTAGCAACATTTAAATTTGAACAAGGCTCCAACACACTTAAGCGGAACAGGCCTCCACTATCATAACCTTTTTCAATAAAGTTTCCAAACTTGGATATTACAACTTTATTAGACTCAAATACTAGCTTATAGCCATCTCGACATAATAGGAAACCATTGATAAGGTTCTTATTTATTGTTGGCACATGCTGCACATTTCTCAAGCATACAGTCTTCCCTGAAGTGAGCTTCAGTTCTACCATACCAACACCACGCACAAAAGCATGCGACCCGTTCCCCATTATGACGGAGGAAGCCCCTGCTGCCTGATAAGAAGAAAATACAGATATGTCAGAACATATATGAACATTTGCACCCGTATCAACCCACTAATCAGTGGATTGATATGCTGAAAAAACAACAGGAAAATTACCATACCCTCCTGAAGTAGTTCCCTCACTTTGGCAATTTTCTTGCCTTGCTCATTTGGCTTGTTCTTGCGGAAACGACAGTCTTTAGCCATATGACCATCTTTCCCGCACACATAACAGATAATGTTCTTCATATCTTTCTTCTCAAACTTCTTCTTGAAGCTAGTTGATTTGTTTGGTTTTAGGCCTTTGTTCTTATTGCCACCCATCTTCTCAATCACATTTGCATTGTTTGGTTACTGAGAAGAAGTTCTTGGTGCATCTTTGGATCTGGCTTTTTTTCCACATCGAGGGCAGTAATGTGATCTTCAATAGAAGTCTCTTCCCTCTTGTGTTTTGACACGATGGCAAAATTCACGCAAGTGGGGGAGTTTAGCCATAATGCCCGCAGCCACAAATTTTGCAGATAAAGCACATCCCAAATGTGCAATCTCAC
Organism: Guadua angustifolia; assembly: GCA_036346375.1. Classification (NCBI taxonomy): domain Eukaryota; kingdom Viridiplantae; phylum Streptophyta; class Magnoliopsida; order Poales; family Poaceae; genus Guadua; species Guadua angustifolia. Next base: position 435,625 of record JAYEVE010001030.1, on the reverse strand, counting down.
CTACCAGAAGCTGAAAGTTGTGCGCTTGAGCAACAATCGATTTAGACTCATCCATGGTAAAATCGAATAGTTGCTCACACGTATACAACCAAGACCAGCTTCAGCTTCTGCATATTTTTGTTTAAGAGCCAACCACAACTCAGTGGCAGATGTGTAACTCATATACACATCATATAACTGATCTGCCAATATAGTCAGAAGGCAGCTCAATGTGGTGTTATTCACATTCTCAAACTGGGCATTCTCCTCATCCGTAAGCGGGTATTGAGGGAAAATCACCCACCACATACCCAAAGACATTAGCCAAAACTTGGCTCTAGTCTGCCACCTACGAAAGTTCTGACCATTGAACCTCTCAGGTTTCATGGCATCACTTGCATCAGCCATTGCTGAATCACAAGAACACAAATAATAACAATAAGGTTTCTGGAAGGTTGTAAATGTAGGGCTTATTTTTGTTTCAAATTTGAATATTAAGCTCATTTTCAAAATGATTAAAGACAACAGGCACCACATGCTGCTGAAAAATAGAGCGAGCATCATCGCGCACGTGACGAACTGAGGGAAAAAAGTATTCTTACATAGGGCTTGTGGATGAAAAAGAAGCAGCGCAGTTACGATCACTTGTAGTGGAAGTAGTCGATGTCAAGGAGGAAGAACTCGAGCGGTCGCGCAATGCGCTGCCCAGAAACTTTATTGCTGACCCCATGCAGGTTCTCACAGTGGCAACGGTTCGGAGATCCCGCTCACCTTGCCTCGCAGTGCACGCCGAGAGGAAGGTCGGTGAAGAACGAGCGCAGCACGAAGACGCAACACAGATTACAGTGGATGAACACGAGCGCAAGAGAAAAAACTCATTTCTGTCTGGACGTCTCTAGATTTTATAGCCTCGCACCAGTAACGGTCAACAAATTGATCATTACAGCACCATTAAATGCTAGTAACTACCGTCATCAAATATTCATTCAAACGGACTGTTTCAATTGAAACTGATGTCATAACGCTGTTTGAATGCTTAGTTAATGACCCTGTAATGTAGAGAAACCGAAGATTAAAAAGGACTTAAACCACGTTCACCATTGGCTCTCGGTGGGAGCACTGCTCTGATCACTGGCGGCCAACACGAGACCACCTCTGGATGCGGAACCACTCCCTGGAGCTCCTCCATCCACTGGCCGGCCAGCTCCACCACTATTTTGCCGACGCTGCCATGCCCTGGAGCTTGCTCTGCTTCGGTCTTGTAGGAAGAAGCAGGTAAGGCTTAAGTAATTTTGCCAGCCATATCTTCACAAATTCCTTCATAGCCCAGTGGTTAGTCTCTTGGCATCAAACCACCAGATCCCGGGTTCAAATCCCAGAGAAGCATATTATATTTTCTTTTTTTTTGACTCACTTTATTCATCTTTTTATAACTCTTGCTAGGAGTGTCCAAATGAAGTAAACTCAATTTTTAAATTTAAGTTAAGCAGTAAGGAGTTAGATTATGTTATAAAAATTCATATGTTACTTGCAGTTTAATCATTCAAATTGAGTTTGAACAAAAGTCCCTTTTAGGGTGTTATGAAACAACTATAAAAACTATAGCCCCTAAAATCATGAAATAATTTCCACCTGTTCTTGCAGTCATAAATGTTCCATTTTTGTAAAAACATCTAGGGTTGAACTCAATTTGAACTAAAAAGAAAGTATAGAAAGCCTCCCACTAATAGAAAATCAAATAGTTAAAATTTGAATAAAACAAACTCAAATCTTCACTAAAATAGTTTCGTTATACTCTTGAGATTACAAAGATTTCAAATATGTAAAAATATTTAGGTTTTATTATAGTTAGCACTTAAATGTTCAGTAGTCAAGTTTCGATAATTGAATAGTATGAACAGTCATAACTTTCATAAATGAACTTCAAATTTGATGAAACTAGTTTTTAGGATCTTAGAAAGTGATATCCTTTCTAGTTATGTAAAAATGACTCATACTTGTGCTGTGTTAAAATATTTTAATACAAGGCACTAATAATTTCTTATATGGAAAACATCTCGGATAAAAGCCAAACATCATAGAACCCACTTTAAAACACTCTTAGAGCCATCCCATGTTTATGCCTGAAAAATGGATAAATTATCCCAGAGAAGCATATTATATTTTCTTTTTTTTGACTCACTTCATTCATCTTTTTTTAACTCTTGCAGGAGTGTCCAAATGAAGTAAACTCAATTTCTAAATTTAAGTTAGGCAGTAAGGAGTTAGATTATGTGATAAAAATTCATATGTTACTTGCAGTTTAATCATTCAAATTAAGTTTGAACAAAAGTCCATTTTAGAGTGTTATGAAACAACTATAAAAACTATGGACCCTAAAATCATGAAATAATTTTCACCTATTCTCGCAGTCATAAATGTTCCATTTTTGTAAAAACATCTAGGGTTGAACTCAATTTGAACTAAAAAGAAAGTATAGAAAGCCTCTCACTAATAGAAAATCAAATAATTAAAATTTGAATAAAACAAACTCAAATCTTCACTAAAATAGTTTCGTTATACTCTTGGGATCATAAAGATTTCAAATATGTAAAAATATTTAGGTTTTATTATAGTTAGCACTTAAATGTTCACTAATCAAGTTTCGAAAATTGAATAGTATAAACAGTCATAACTTTCATAAATGAACTTCAAATTTGATGAAACTAGTCTTTAGGATCTTAGAAAGTGATATCCTTTCTAGTTATGTAAAAATGACTCATACTTGTGCTGTGTTAAAATATTTTAATACAAGGCACTAATAATTTCTTATATGGAAAACATCTCGGATAAAAGCCAAACATCACAGAACCCACTTTAAAACACTCTTAGAGCCATCCCCTGCTTATGCATGAAAAATAGATAAATTATCCTATAAGTTGTAGTAACAAACGTCAATCGGAAATTGAACCTTTATTGCTAAACCTTAGAAACATTTAGACCTTTTCGGTAACCCGTAAAATATCTTAGCTAAATGTAAAAGATTAAAGGAATTGCCTAGAAACACTTTGTATAATATGTGCTACCATAATTTGGAAAAATATTCTATTTATAGCTTGTTTTTCATATAAATTCTGCTAGTCCAATTTCCTTAAGTGTTAATTCTACGTTTCTCTTTCTTGCCGATTCCCTAAACTTTATGAAACCACATAAGGCTTTTTAGCGATGAATATAATGTCTCGACCAAATCCTAAAACTTATGAAATTAACTTAGTAGTACTCTCCAAAGTGTAGACGCCCTATTATGAAAAGATAATCTCACTTCACCATAATTTGTATATTAATCTTGATAGTCTAATAAACCTAAGTGTTCACATTCTTAAAGTCCATAATATAAGCAATCGAACTTTAGTTGCAAATAAGAAATCAATAATTATGATATTTGTATCACCAGAACCTTCTTAGAAACCGCGAATATATATCCAGTAGCCTGTCTTAGTAGATCTATCATATTCGAGACCGCTTTTTAGGCAAAACTAATTATGGATAAGTGCTATTCATTCATATAAAACAAAAAAAATGGTTAATGTTCTAATTCTATTAATCCAAGAGCATCTTGAATTCGAAATTATAAATAAAAGATGCATAATTTCAGCTTCTAGAATTCGTAAAGCAAGAATAGATAATCTATTTAATGAATCATTCGCCATTCAACCTAAGAGCTAACAACAATACGATTGCTTAATCCACCTAAAATATAAGAATATGGAATCATCTAACCCAAACCCTATAATATTCTTGTTTTGTTTAGTGTATCTTTATTTTATTTCTTGTCTGTCTTCTTTTTATCCTTATTGAAGTTTCTTATTTGCTCTTTATTGCTTTTTAGTCAGTATCGACGTGTAGAACCCGATGCCTTTGGTTCTGTCATCGCTTTTGTCAGCCGCAACCTCGACTTCATCATAAGTAGTGATTAAGAAAGGCAAGCACCCCTTTGATCATATTGATCCCAGTATTTAATTTTCTTTTGTTTTACTAAACCAATTTATGCATGCGTTTACTTTCTGTAAATTTGCTATTTTGTGGTATTGGTAGTTATACCTGTTGTCTCACAAAACTCCTTTGATATGTATGACATGTGAACCTTGCTAACCATAGATTAAGGATAGGCATTACTTAATGTCAACATGGTATATGTGTTTACATATTCTCTATGCTTAGCCATGCTTTAGAATTAATAAGGCAGATGATCAGATCAAAATTGTCTTCCTAAAAATGGTTGGAAATGGCACTGTTGGTTGCTGGTATTTTGATTAAAAACCCCAAAATAAAACTATGGTTTGAACGTGGGTGATTATTGGCAATAGTTGGATGTGCAAAGAGAATTGCACGTAGTGTAGTGTGAGATTATTTCCCGTGTCGGATTAAGGAATGAACATCGTGTTGTATGATCTAAGATATATCCGTGCAAACCACAAGTGTTGACATGGGGCAGCCTTAAACCAATTAAGTTATCTAGTTTAACTTTGCATTTTGGAAGGTCGAAGTAGTACGGGCTCTCCTTTTTAAGGTTTGCTCGACGAGGTGCTCTCACCGAGGTGTTGGGAGCCATGCTTGCCAATACAACGGTGTACGCCTTACCATGGAACAGAAACAGTGTGTTGGGTGTTGCGTGAAAGGAACCATGTTTTGTGTGAATGTTTCTGTTTCTATGGCGAGGGCTTAACGTCCTAGTGCTGGTGCAAAGTTAACCTAGGTAATGTAAAGATTTTCGTCATGAACATTCTAGCCGCCCGCCAAAGGGGGCGGGAAGCATGCGGCAAAAAGAAAAGGTCATGACTTGTGGGTAAAGTTGCACATCTCTGTAGAGTATAAATCTAATCGATTTGCCGTACCCACGGTCATGGGAATCTTGGTGAACTGATGCATGTTAGATGTTTTGTTATTTTCAAAAGGGCTTGGTTCCATTTGGTTGCAACTGTTACTTTATGTCAAAGGACCGACATTGATAGATTTAAGGATTTGGATTATTCGTCGCTCACGTCATGGAGGACTGTGAGTATTACTTATACTTTACTTATTTGTTATCAATCAAACTTGCTCTGTTTGCAAACAACTTGATTTACAAATTAAATTTCGCTTTATGCAAATTAACTATAGTAGCCTCCTTTGACTTGGCCTGCATTTATGCATTTGCAAATACCACCTTTTAGTCTTGCGGAGTACGAAAGTATTCACCCTTTCTTAATTGTTCTTGATGATGTTTATGCTATTGAAACATCCATTGTCGCAAGTAGAAACTAATGCTATCCCTGTAAAACACACCGAATTTAAGAAACTAGCCATCAAATTTTAAATACCAAAACACTTTTCAGGAATTTAAATATGAATTGTTGGATGCCTTAAATTTCACAAATTAAAAAATTTCAATTCTTTTCATTATTTAATCACAGTTGAGTGATTGAATTTTGGAATTTACATACATTAAGATACCATGTTAAATGCAATTTTTTATTAATACATATTTGGATGTATAAAACAGTCTTGCAAAGATAGATTTATTAGGGTTTGTTAAGATTTCATAAATTTTGCAAATTTCTAACCATCTTTTCAAAGCAATAGTAGTGTGAGAACCCTCCCTTTTTGGCTTGGAATACCAAGGAAGATTCCATGTGTATACAGTACTAGTCCCACGATCAGTAGCTAGTACGCACATTTACAGTATTGATATCACATCTATACACAATATTTTACATACAATAGAGGAAGACAATTATACAACAAGATCTTACAAACCAAAATAAACTGTAATGAAAATTCAAAAGTCTTGTAGTATGTCGATTCAACCCTCAGACAATTAACAAGGAATAAACCCTAGAAAATTTTGTCATAATATTCCCCTAAGCTGCATTATGGAATGTGTCTTTAGGGTTTTCTGATTCTTCATCTAAAGAATATCAACAGCACCAAGGTTTGAGTACATTTCGTATTCTGCAAGACTTATATTGTATCACAAATATATAATAAATATAGGCTATGTCAATAAAAAGGCTTCTAGGTTATTTTGCATAAAGCAATGTTGAATTGTAAATACTAAATTGTAGATTACAAATAGAATTTATAAGAGCACTTTGACGGGTATATAAATAACAAGTTTAAATAACATAAATATAACATCTCACAGTCCTCTATGAATTTGAGCAACAATTCAAACAATTTCCTGTGAACTTATGTCGTAAAATCTGAAAAAAGACTTTTCCAACAAATATTCCCAATTCAATCCATTTTATGAAAATATCAAAACTCTAACTAAGTGATGACTTTACCAAGTAGCCCTTGACTGTGGGCGCAGCTTTTTTGAAAATATTTATACTATGCAGAAGCGTACAGTTTTACCCACAAGATATGATCAATTCTTTTTACTATTGACAAACATTCTTTGGTGTGAGGTAGAGACATTGTAACATAATTACATTGCCTAGCCCTAACTAGGGGTCAAAATGGGTCAAAATTTATCTGCTTTATCTGGATTTGGATCTGATCGGGACTAGATTTAGGATGAATTTTAGATATCTAGTCGGATCCGGATTTGGATACCAGATCGGACTCGGAGCATGAAGTATTCGAGAAATATGGATCAAGATTCAGATATCAGATAATGACCCATTCGGATATCCGGTTTGACCCCTACCAGCTGGCCCAGCCCACAAACTCCTAGCAACTTGGCGGCTTGAGTACGGAGTGCATGATGCCCTTATGGCCATGGCCTAATACCCATTCGGCCTATTCCCCACCCCAGCAGGCCAGCACGCCCACCCCTGGTGACGTCTTGGCTTGCCCCATTGCTCGGCGAAAGGTGGTGTCTCCCTCCACCCTAGCACGGCGGCATCTCCCTCCACCCTCTCCCTTTCGTAGATCTGAGCATTCCTGGTGGGTGTTTTGGGTTGGAGTTTGTTGGTGTTGATTTGCTTGTGCTGGTGGCGTGTGTGCTGATGGTTGTCTTGGTGCTGCAATGCAACTGAGATCCGTGGACCATCCAAGGATCTGGCCGCTTACCGCTACAGGAGCATGGCTTGGAAGGAGCACATGGAGGGATGGAGGTAGAAGCAGGACAGGCTACAACAACTTAGGAGCGACAGTGGCAGTGATTGGGATAGCGACGGTGATGCAGATATGCCACTATATGTGCTTGAACTTTGATTGACCAGTGTTAGTTTTGTAGCTGCTATGTTCTTTAGTTGGTACGATGTGCTATCAGTGTGCTAGAATTGGTTAGTTACAGAGATTAGCTGATGCTAATTGCTAACACTAAAGGTCTCATAATCTGCTAGTAGTCTATTGCTATTGTTTCTTAAATTGCTAATCTCTAGCTAAATAGTAAACACAGATATGGTGATATTTAGTCTCATTTTATGGTATATTGAAAAGAGGCTGCTGTGTTTAATCATGACATTTCCAAAATTTGGGGGCAAGTCTATAGTTGCTACTTGCTAGATGATGCACATTAGGACATTCTTTGACAGACACCAGCAAACAAATACCGTGTATTTAATACTAATTTGCATGGCATTGCTGATGTTTTATCTTTAATTCCTAATGTTTAATACAAGGAATAACTTTTTGCTAAAGTATTTTGTTAAGGAAAACTTTGTCCTTTCCTTTGCAAAAGTAAATGCTAGCCTATAGTTGTAAAATGTTTGTTAAATTTGTTGAACAAAATTGATGAAGCTCGACAGCCATTGTCCAGAAAAATCCAAATTCCTTCAAGCCGAACTAATCCCTATAAGATGATTATTATTATTCGATTGGTGGTTTTGGGGTTCTTCTTCCACTAATGAGTGATGCATCCGATGAATGATGCATTTGCTTTATGGCTCATATCTATAATATGTGAAATCTGGTTTTCCATGTCTTGGATTCTTGATCAATTCTCAAAATGGCTTCCCATTGAGAGAGAGAGAGAGAGACTTACCTCGACCATTTGTCACTAAGGTTGGTTCAATGTCAAAACCAAGAGAAATGCTTTGCCTATCTTGTCAAAGTTTTGAATCTAAAAAGCTTTTTGCTTGTCTGATTAGGTTTGAAAAGGAAGGACAACCTTCTAAACTTGCTCTAGTTGACTTCTTTGTCACAACTGTTGTGGTGATGTTTCAACTAAAACAACAGATAATCATCGGGCTATTCATCCACCCAAAATGTGGCCCAGATTGTTGAGGTATGCTGCATATTTCCCTTTTATATGTTGTGTGATGAATGATTAGTTATAACACAGTTTTGAAAAGTGGTTTATTTATAAGTTATTACTTTATATATGTGTACATTATCCATATATCTTTATCTGTTCCCAATCTGAATCCGTCACGTATACGTCCCATGTTTGTACCCCGAATAACCAGATTCATATCCGTATCTGTCTAACCCATATTCGGTTCCAAATCTAAGAAACAATATGGGTTAAGATACGGGAAGAGCACTATCCGTCCGTGTCAAATCCATTTTCATCCCTAGCCCTAACTTTGCACCAGCTAAGTGACGACAAACCCTTGCTATGGCGGCAAAAGATATTTGTATAATCACTATACTCTTAACAGTTTACTCCTACTGAGTCCCCATTTCTCCCCATAGCAAGGTATACACTGTTGCATTGGTATGTGTTTCACCCACACCTTCTTTGTGGACACCCCTACGAGCAACTCATCTTAGAAAGCCCGTGCTGCTATGGCCTTCCAATGTGAAAAGCTAGATGTAACAAACTTAATAGGTTAAGGCTATCTCACACCAACACTTGTGGTTGTACGGATGTCTTCGCTTGAAAACAACACAATAGTTCACTCCTTAACCGACCTGGATGAGAATACTCCCCCTATCTACGTGCAAGTCACATGCACATCTGGCTATTGCCATAACTCGTCTTCATCAAATCATAGTTTTATTTTTATTTTTACCAAAATACTGATAGCCACAATTCCCAACATGTCCAAAATCATTATCCCTTGAACAAATAGTATAACCGGCCATTTGTTCACCTTGATCTAAAGCATAACTAAGCAGGTGCACATATATACTCGTTTATACCCAAATGACATTTCTATAATGTCTAAAGTTATCTTAGGGTTATCAAGTTCACATTTCAATATTTATTAAGGAAGTTCTATGAGCTAAGGGATATATTTACCAATACCACAGTATAGCAATTTATTAAAAATACTTGCATGCATAATAGATTTAACAAAAACAACATAAACTAGTTAAAATAGTAGGATCAACATGATCAAATGAGGTGTTTGCCTTGCTCAGTGAATTCTGGAGTGGGATTGAGGTTGTCGGTGATGGTATTTGATAGGTCACTATCTACACATCATTCGTTGTGAAGTAAGGCAAAATAGTAACAATAATAAGAGACAAAAAGAAGTCAAAAATCATCAAACCTGAGATACAACTATAAAAACAGGAATACTTTAGGTTTTACTAGGGTTAGGGGTTTGGTCTTATGATTATCATATGTCAGTTGTAGTTGTTTGATTATTTAAATTTTAATCAAGAACTGCTTTATTTTATTGGTATTTGAGTGTAAATAAGGTTTGAGTTTAATCTTTTATTATAGAACATGGGTTCCTGATTTTTTAAAAAGTTTTTGGATCTGATTTCATGAATCCTAAAGGTTGTTTACAAAAGCTTTGATTATTAGGATTTTCAATCTAAGAAAAAATCATCATATGATATACTTGTGTGCAAACAGTGCCTAACCCTAAATATTTTTTGCATGAATAGATATATTATCATTTTTACATAGCATAGCAAGTGGTTTCACTAAATTTAGAGTTTATTTGCACTAGTTATAATCATTTGAATTTTGAATGTGTTGAATTAACCTATTTATTTATTTGATACAAACTAAGTCTAAATATAAATATTTTTATATATTTGGAATGCTCATAGTCTCGTAAACACATAGAATTTTTCTCACTCAATTTGAAGTTAATTTGCACAATTTTCTTAATAAGGTATATTCTAGGTTTTTGCTTAAATTTGAATTCAAATCTTGCACATAGGTCAAATTTAAAATATTTTTCATATTTAGAATTAACATGATTTTATACAAATTTAGAAAGTGGTTTGACTCAATTTGGACTTAAGATACAAAATTTATTAACATATGAATACTTTAGGTTTTTGAAAATTACAGATAATAGGAAATATGCTTTCTATAAAGCGAAGTCGTGTTTCAATATTTTCAGATTTTGCCGGCCCATTTGAATTTCATGCAAAGGCTAACCAAGCGGGTCTACCTGTCGGTTTCACCAAATAGGGGACGCAGCTGTAGGCCTTGCCGGCGGCGAAGGGAGGGCGGTGCCGACCAGCCGTGGGCATAGGGAGCTCCGGTAGGTCATGGCGCTTTACCGAGAGGGAGAAGCTTTAGAATGGGCTTGGGAAAGAAAGTGAATTGGAGGTGTGGACTAGCAATGCGAGCTCCAGGAGGTCCAAGGATTCCATTTTGCCGCTTAACCAAGAGGGATGTGAGGCCCATGGGCCAAAATGGCCATGTGGCTACTCCACCATGGTAGCAAGGGTGGGATTTAGTCCCACATTGCTAGCCAAGAGTGAGTGAGGCCAACTTAAATAGCCACCTCTAGGAAGCATTGCAACCCCAGGTTAATCCTTTTACGCCAAGCGAGGACGAAAGCGTAAGTGGGTTGCAGTGTAGGTGTGGTCCACTTAGTGTGCAGAGTGGGTCTGAGCCGTTTTCCTGGGCTGGGATATTACAAGGGATAAGCTTTAGAATGGGCTTGTGTCATTAGCTAGCTTCGGAGATGAAGGGGATAGTCACGGCGGAGCTACAGGCATCGACTACTGCAATTGATTGAGTGGAAATGATTAATACGCGTCCAAGATGCTGCAGTGCAAGTGAATTGATGAATGGATCAGTGGAGGAGTTCAATTCACTACTTTCCCTTTTCCTGATGTTCCTCAGGAATGGCAACACCGAGGATCAATTGGAGCTGGGCTTGGGCAAGAAAGTGAATTGGAGGTGTGGAATGGCTATGCGAGGGTTGACCGGTTCTTATAGGTGATGCGGGAGTCATTGTGGTGACACTATTTTGACCGAGGCCAGAGTGAGTTTAGTGGCACGGAAATTCCACTACCACGGTAGCGCAGGGCATGGAGGGGGTGTGCCGTGGCAGGGCTTGGTCGAGACGTTGTATAAGACGCTTGGCTTAGGCCCGTGTGATAGGATTGATCGAAAATTCATGGCTTGACTAGAGCATAGAGAGGGGGAAATGGTGGTGGCTGGCTAGGGAAGGAGGAGCCAAAGAAGAGCTGCAAGGTGGGCCAGAATGGGTGTGGGCCCCACATGGCAGAGAAATAAAAAAACCAGAAATTCCACTTTGGATAGAGAAGGGTTTTCACATTAATTGAGCTAACAATCAAAGTCTAAAATTTTTGGAACTTTTTGTATATGATCCCAAGATAATGATTATATTCATATAAAAGTTTGAAACCAAGATCATATTTGTAAAAGTTTATAAAATTCTAACAAGGTCACTTTGTTTCAAATTTTTGTTTTATTTTTATTTTTATTTTTATGAGATAATAAATTAAGTTTAATTTACTTGAAAATTTTTCTATGTCATCCTAAAGGTTAAAAGGTCATTACAAAATTTTCAAATGATGTTCAATCTTGTAAATTTTATACAAATTCGACAATGTTATTGCTATTTTTAAATTGCTACAATTTTTCATTTTATAATAGCACTAAATAAGGTTTAATATTTTTCAAACTTTTACTGTGAGATAATTTGATGTTTTGGATATTAACATTAAATTTCAGATGTTCATGATGCTTTTACATTTTAAATGAATCGACGATGTCTATATTCTATGTTATCAAGTACAGTTTTTATTTTCTATCATAATTATATGCTTTCAAACATCTTTGAGACTTTTTGGATATGTTCTGCAGATGTCCTTAGATTTAAATATAATTTCTTTAGATTTTATGTTTATATGATTTTTATTTTTGTGGCTTATAAATCAACAATTAAAAATGGAAAATGATTTTCTTGTAGACCAAAAATCCAAGAAAAATATAGAAAAAGTGGAAATTCAGAATAAAACCAAAATTCAATTTTTATTTTTTATTTTTTCATTTTGCATTTTTCATGATGTTACAAGTAGACAATCCTTGTCAAGTTCATATGATAGAGTACATAGAATAGTTGCCACTTTCGATATATAAATGAAATTCCTTTGATCAACAACAAAAATGCCCTTTCAGATCTCTTTATTTTATTCTTCCAAATACATGCATTGTGCACCTATTTTTTTTCTTCCTTGCTAACCAACTTGTCCTTTAATTTCAATGCTTCGTATATACTATTTTTTTGGATAAATATATGCACTATTTTGAAACTCTAGCATTATTTCTTAAATTAATATGCAAACTACTAACTTTTTTATTTTTCTCATATATATTTGTTGACTAAATTTCACAAAACAACATATTTTTGTATAAACTATAAAAACTACATGATTTATCTCCTAGTTCACTAAACTATAGATTTCATGAGAATTTTTATCACAAAACTATATATTTTAGAGTTAACAATTTATTGTAACAGGTCTGACAATGTAGGTCTATATGGCATCCTCACGTCCCCTATTTCCTGTTTCTCTTGGCGCCACGTTTGCTACCAAAAACCGATAGTGATACATGATTCAGTGTGGGCACAAAATATGGTGCAAATTACCACTATCAGTCTGACCTTAGAACTGATAGTGATGGTCCAATAGTGATACTATATTCATCACTATCAGTTCTTAGGTCAGAACAGATAATGACACTATCAGTGCTTAGGTCGAAACCGATAGTGATGTTATATGTATTACTATCGGTTATGAGGTTAGACCCGATTGTGATAGCCAAATACCAAATGCTTTGACCTCTTAGCTTCTCTTCTCGATCCATTCAAATACCAAAAGTCAAGATGTCCACCTCATGCTTGACCTCTCAGCTTCCCCTCCATTCTACAAAAGATGGAGTATACTCCTCTTCGCCGGCATCGCCCCTCTACTCCTAGTGGCCCCTCTGCCTCCCCTCGCCCGCGTCGCCCCTCAGTCTCCCATGATGCACCCAATCTAGGCGACAAGGAAGGTGTCGGTTGCGATGGTGGAGCACCAGATCTGGCCATTAATGTCGCCGTCATCACATCTGACCAAGGCACCACCCCTACCCACCGGTTACCCTCCGCCGTATTACGTATATTTCATTGTCTTTGAGCTTGATCATAATATTCAATATGTAGTTGTTGATATATCTGCTTGGCTGAATTGTTCATAATCTAAAATCTATATTTTTGTCCTTCATTTCGAGTTGTTCACTTCATGGATTAATCTAGGTCACTTGTAAATTGTTGATGAAAAGCTTAATAATTTGTATCTTAGATGGGTCAAAAGGTAGTTTATCATTGCATATTACTGCCTTTTGTCTTGTCAACATCCTTAGACCGGCTTGTATGCTTTGAAAGTATTGCTTTTATTTCACTATCTTTGAACTTGATCATCATATTTAGTATCTAGTTTGATATTCATTTGATTATTGCTAAATATATTAATTATGATTGCTTAGCTTGCTCTGTTTAATCAGTTGTTGACATACCAACTTGGTTGAACTGTTCATAATCCGTTCAAGGCCTTGTTTGCTTAGTTAATTGCTTATATCGTTTTTGCAAGCTTTGAATTGTGCACATTATATCCTAGTGACTGCAAATTACACACATATATAAAACAGAGCCCACAAACAAGATAGATGATATGCAAAAATTGTTAGATGCTAAATGAAAACTTGAGGTGGAGATAGAACAATTGAAGGGAAGGTATGAGTTAACAAAAAAGATTTATAGCATGCAACAAAAACTGAAAGACATAGATAACAAATCGTAAGGTACTGAATCTCTTAATAGTGCACTCATCATTAAAGAGTGCAGGGATAATACAGAGCTTGAAGAAGCCAAAGCTGAGCTTATAGAGGTAACATAAAGATTTTATAATTGAATTCAATGTGATAACTGATAATATACCAAGATAGCCTATTTTGACAACAAAATGATCGCTTTTGCAGAGATTAAGAGATATGACTGCAAGTCAATCTATTGTTGGTATCAAGCAAATGAGCACCGTGTTAAAGTTGTGGAACTACAACGAGAACTAAAAGGCCTCTATTGCCAAAGCTATAACACATATGATGGCAGACATGAAAAAGTCCTATGGTCTTCTTGTTTTGATCTATCAAATAATGTTGTTTCTCAATATATGCTTGTTAATATTTTGACTAGTTTATTGTAACCATGTAACATAATAAGAAATACTTTAGACAAAAGTTGGCTATAAAGATGATACGAAAGACTGCTCTTGTGCCAAGAAGTTTTGCAAAGAAAAGGTTGTTAGAGGATTGTTCCACTGATTTCTGCATTAAGTATATTAAGTGGACAATCTTTGTGGTACTCTAGATGCAATAGCTTGGGGCAAACAACCTTCTAGTGAGACATTGGGGCTTCCTGAGGAGAGTTATGTTAAAGGATTGTGCTACTGATTTCTATATTGAGTATGTATACTATCAAAAATACAGTGAATGTGAATATACTGTGAATTAGTCTATCCATGAGTATACTATGAATGCAAATATATTATTAATTTGTCAATTGTGCATATACTGTCAATCTATGAATATAGTGTGAATTTAATAATCTGTGTGTGTGAAATATTGTTAATGTGAATATACTGTGAACGTGAAGGTTATCTATCTGGGATTTATCTCTACCAGTTCTATACTTAGAATCGATAGAGACGTGCAATCTCTATCTATTTCGAGCATGGAACCGATAGAGATTATTAAATTGATAGAGATAATAGGTCTTCTGGGTCGGTTCTAACCTCGGAATAGATCCAGATGACAGTATATCTCTATTAGACAAAAGCCGACCGTGATAGTCGCTCATCATCACTGTTTAAGGACTTTGTATCACCACCAAAATTGACCCAAATGATGTAAAAGAACCGACTCGTGTGACCATTTCTGTAGTAGTGCGTCATGGTGCTTAAGCGAAATGGGAAATGTCATACCTATTATAAGAAACAAACAATTTTAAAACATAGAGTTTTATTATACAAGTTTTGTTAAATATGTAGTTTTGTGAAATAGAAATTAAAATCTATAGTTTTTTATAGTATATACAATAAATTTTTATTTTTTTGTTAAATTTACTCACATTTATTTAATCATAGCACCTAATATTTAATTAGTACATAATATTTAATTAGTCTGTGATGATCGATTGTCAAGATTGACACTTGATATGATGGTTCACAAAATCGACTGTGATGTGTTTTATGAACTATCTATGATGTGGATATATGCAGTAGTGCATCTTCCCTCTCCAAACGCATACATCTGTGTACTCCTAAAATGACAGTTCGTAACTAGAGCCGTTTGGGATAAATGGCTCATCACAGATAGTTCCAATTGGTTCGTAACTAGAACCGTCTGTGATGAGTACCATATCACAGACGGTTCCAAATTGGAACCGTCTGTGATTGTTTGGGATGAGTGGCTCATCACATATCAGGACTTGCTAGCCATACCCTCTAAAACAAAAGATAAAATATAGAGCATCCCCAGCATTATTATGACATACATTTCAGAAATGAACTCCGATCACATATCAACATATAGCGTATCAATTTTACAAATCAATCCTGATTGCACATTACAATACAGAGCGCATCCATTTAAGAAATCAACTCACATATATAAAAACCAATTGAATTGACAACTACAACTTAAAAATTCATAGCACAAGATTCACAAATTAATGCAAATGGTATCTAACAAATTCACAACTCTTCAGGAGAGGCTTGAGTGGTGTTCGCTTTTTGGATTAATGACCTCATGCATCTAGAAGGCACAGAGTTGTCCTCGAATACCTAGCAAGTCAGCTTGTTCCAATGTAGATTCAGCGCATTGCCAAGCCTATGATGGGAAGAGTAAAGTCTTGCGTGTATATAAATTAATACGTGGAAACAATTGTTGCAAGATTGACAAACCTCTATAACATTAGTCATCTTTGAACCCATAAAGAGTTGCATGTTGTGGCAAATGTAGAATCCACATTGGTTAGTACCCTTTGGTTGCTGGTGGCACTACCAAAATATAACAGGCTAATTAGTTCCGAAGGTATTATTCTGGAGTGTGAAGGATTATTGTGTACTAGCGGAAACCGAAAAGTTGTAAATATGCTTTAGTGTCACTGGTTCTTCCTGTGTGGGCCTCCACGACTACTGAAATAAGTCTTAGTAAGACTCAGTGTCCTTTGACTACTGATGAGCAAGACCATATGAGTAAAATTCCGTATGCTTCGGCTATTGGGTCTATCATGTACGCCATGTTTATCATATGCTCTAAGTGTTACGAGTAGATACTAGTTTGATCCAAGTGAAAGTACAGACAGGTGAAAGTCATTGGACAGCAGTTAAACACATCTTGAAGTACTTAAAAAGGACTAAGAATGTGTTTCTAATTAACGGAGATAAGGAAGAGCTTGTTGTAAATGGTTACACCGATACAAGCTTCCAAACTGACAAGGGTGATTATCATTTGCAATATGAATTCGTATACATTTTGAATGGAAGGGTAGTGAGTTGGAAAAGTTCCTAACAAGACACGGTTGCTGATTCTACGACGGAGACTGAGTATATTGCGGCTTCTAAAGTTGTAAAGGAGGCTGTTTGGATAAAGAATTTCATTTCTAAACTAGGTGTGGTCCCAAGTGCCACCAGCCCAATGAATCTCTCTTGCGGTTTGCCAATGCAGTGTTACATTGTAGTATTTTTTTTTACTTTTTTAGAGTAATCTGTTTAGAAAACAACTTCAAAAGTTAGAAACCAGTTTTCTTACACATGTAACAAAATTTAAATAATTTTACAAAAATAATACCCCATTTTTAAAAAAAATCAACAAAATTACAACTTCAAAGCAAACTGCTACCTTTTATTAATGAGTACAAAATTACAAGAGCTCACTGCCATGACTTTCTCTTATGAGTGATAGAAAGCTACATTAATTAACTACATTCCAAGCAGAGATGACATGGAACCACGTACACCGTTGAGGCTGTATCAAGTTAATCTATTCTCTTGCGCTTCTTGCTAGGTAAGGCTGTATCCTCATGCTGAGAGATATTCTCCTCTTCACAGTATGTAGCAAGGTTGACAAACCTTTTGTAAGGAGGTATCCGTGAGTCCCACGCGACTAACTCAAACTCCTCCTTTGGTAGAGCAACAGAGCCAGCTATAAGGTCCCCAAACATCACCTTGGGCAAAACTCTCTTCGAATCATCGTCTTCGCTATGAGGCGGCATGAGGCGAAGTGGAGTAGACGATTGTGCAAGTTTGGTTATATCAACCTAGTGATCTTTCTCCATAAGAAGCTTTGGATGTTCACCCAACACCGAAAAGTTGTTCTCTACCACATTTCTGTACCTGTTCAAGATGCAGAGCCAAAACTTTACATTCTGATTCTTTCTGAAGATATCGGCACACACATTTGCCGGCACGAATGACCCTCACAATAACACTGCTAGCTCATTTGCTATCGATACTAACCGAGGGTGCTCCTCCGGGTTTGTGCTTCCAAATGCGAGAGCCTTGAACAAGTAGCTATACTCCTCAAGTGGCAAGCTGTTTAAGCGAATCGGCCTTACTGTTCCGAACCTTGTTAGCTTCTCAATCCGACTTATGATTATGATCTTGCTTCATTGTGATAGCCGGCTTGTTTTCGTAGGGATCAATCAACACGGTAGAGAAGAAAACGTGGGAAGGAAGAAGAAGAACAGAACCGAGAGAAAGGGAGAAGAACTTGAGAAAGGGAAAGGAAATCATTCCATTTTCAGAATCATCTCTTTCGTTGGGATACATCACCCTTTTAACCCACGCACGCAGCCCTTTGGCTTTACGATGATAATACCCTTTAACAGCAATAGTAATTACCGACAACCCCTGTTCACGGTCCAAAAATGATCCCAACCGATCAACACCGGTGTTTTTTTAATCTATACCCTTCATTCCTTCCTTCAGCCTTGGCGTCCATCGCGCCTTCCTCAGTCACCCCCGCGCACCTCAGCACCTTCCAGCCTCATCGTCCAGACATCACCCCCTCCAGGAGAACTGGGTTGACCCCAAGCCGACGATGTTGGAAATCGCTGCCGCACCACATCATAATTTTCCCAGGTCGCTAGATCAGCCGGCAGATTGGTCCACTTAAGCAACACTTGTGTAATATGTGAACTACCTTTCTTCACCAAACGGCGATCCAGAATCAGTTCAGGTTCAATATGCTCAATATTCAGATCAGCCACAGTAGGAAGAGTGTGAAAAATCGGAGTAAAGTCAGGAACCCAGGCTTTTAACTGAGAAACATGGAACACGGGATGTATTTGACTCCCAGCCGGCAACTCCAAGCGATATGCAGCTGGCCCAATTTTCTCCAATACTCTATAAGGTCCAAAGAATTTAAATGCCAATTTCGGAAATGGACGATTCACAACCGATGATTGAGCATATGGTTGAAGCTTGAGATAGACTTGTTCTCCTACTTGAAATTGCCGATCCAACCTCTTCTTGTTAGCCTGGAGCTTGATGCGATTCTGAGCTGCATGCAAATGGCGCTTAAGAAGTATGTCCTGAGTCTGCCGTTCAGTAACCAGCTCATGTACTGATGGTGCCACTCCTTCAGCAATGGGTAACAGAGCTCCATAGCGTGGATCAGTACCGTATAAAGCTTTAAAAGGAGAACAACCTAAAGAAGTGTGGTAGCATGTATTGTACCAAAATTCGGCCATTGGTAACCATCGACGCCATTTGGTTGGAGAAGAGTGAACTGCACATCGGAGATACATTTCAAGACATTGATTCACACGCTCACTTTGCCCCGTCCGTCTGCGGGTGATAGGCCGTGCTATACATGAGTTTAATGTCCATCGCTTTGAATAACTCCTTCCAAAACAAGCTAGTAAAGATCTTATCCCTATCAGACACAATTGAACAAGGCATGCCATGAAGCTTCACAATATTCTCCAAGAAAAGCCGAGCTATCTGAGGTGCAGTAAAAGGGTGTTTAAGCGCAACAAAATGTGCATACTTGGAAAACCGATCAACCACGACGAGAATAGTGTTGCACCCTTCTGAACAAGGCAAGCTTTCAATAAAGTCCATGGTAACATCAACCAAGGCTCCCTCCGGAACTGGCAACAGCTGCAGCAAGCCGGGAACCCGAGTTCGTTCATGTTTCGCCTGTTGGCAGACTGCACATTGCTGAACAACATTCATCACATCCTTCTTCAGCCCAGGCCAAACAAACAATCTCTTCACTCTCTGATAGGTGGCAGCAATTCCCGAATGGCCGCCAACCGCGCTGTCGTGAAAAGATTTGATGATCTTGGTTTGTAACGCCGAATTGGCACCCACCCAAATACGGTCATGTTGCTTGATCACCCCCTGATACAACCGAAACCCTTGTTCATTTGGGCTGTGCACAGCAAGAGATACCAACAATTTCTGAGCATTAGCATCCGTCACATACGAGTTTAAGACCTCTTGGATCCATACAGGTTGAGCTTCTGAAACAGCTTGCAAGTTCAAGAGATGACTCACTCGAGACAGAGCATCCGCTGCACGGTTCAAAGCACCCTTCTTAAATTGAATGCGGAATTGAAGTCCCATCAATTTAGTCATGGCCTTACGCTGTAATTCGAAAATCAATTGCTGCTCTCCTAAATAAGACAGACTACGGTGGTCAGTGTGAATGACAAACTCGCCCCGTTGCAGATATGGTCTCCATTTATCAAATGCCATGATGATCGCCAAAAATTCCTTTTCGTATATAGATAACTTTTGATGTTGTGGACTCAAAGCCTTGCTCAAGAAGGCGATGGGATGACCCTGTTGCATCAACACTGCACCAACTCCAAGATCACAGGCATCCGTTTCAACTACAAAGGTTGGAGTAAAATCGGGCATAGCCAATACAGGAGTTTGACTCATAGCAAGTTTAAGCTGTTCAAAAGCAGTAGTGGCTGCAGCATCCCACTGGAAGGCTTTTTTCTTGAGCAAATTAGTGAGGGGGCGAGCCAACATACCATATCCTTTCACAAATTTCCGGTAGTAGCCTGTCAATCCCAAAAAACCGCGCAACTCTGTCACCGTGGTTGGTATAGGCCAAGCAAGCATAGCCTGAGTTTTCTCTGGATCAGTTGCTACTCCTTCAAAAGAAATAATGTGGCCCAAATATGTAATACTCTGTTGTGCAAAATCGCATTTGGTGCGTTTCACAAACAACCGGTTCTGCTGCAACAAGGACAGAACAACTGCTAGATGCTTTGCATGCTCAGCTAAAGTGGGACTATAAACAAGGATGTCATCCATGAACACTAAGATGAACTTACGCAATCCAGGAGCTAATATAGAGTTCATGAGACACTGAAACGTTGCCGGTGCATTAGTTAGGCCAAAGGGCATTACCCGAAACTCAAAATGGCCATGATGAGTCTTGAAGGCGGTCTTCTCGATATCGGACTCCACCATGCGAATTTGATGATAGCCCGCCTTCAAATCAAGTTTGGAGAAATATTGTGTGCCAGCCAATTCATCTAAGAGTTCATCCACAACCGGCATCGGAAATTTGTTCTTGATGGTGATACTATTCAATTTACGGTAGTCGACACAAAAACGCCAATTACCATCTTTCTTTTGCACCAACAGTACAGGAGAGGCAAACGGACTTTTACTGGGTTGAATGAACCCTAACTGCAACATCTCCGCAACTTGGTGTTCTATCTCATCCTTTTGCATTGGAGAGTAGCGATAAGGTCTGCTGTTAACTGGTATAGCACCTGGCAATAGAGTGATGGTATGATCATAAATACGAGAAGGAGGCAAGGTAACCTGTTCTGAAAACACTTCAACATATTGGTGCAAGACCGACTGGATTTCACTTGGTAATGGTGCTGGAGATGCAAACTGCACTCCTTTCGGCCGAGTAGCAAGAACCCAAATCCCATTAGTGGCAGACCATTTGTAGCGATGTTTATCTGGAATGTCAACCATGCGATCAACTGATTTGTGAGACACACCTTGGAGCTGAATATTCTGTCCCTGATGCATAAACTCCAATGTTTTCTGGCGCCAGTTGCACAACATCGGACTATAGCACTGAAGCCAGTCCATGCCTAAGACAGCATCATACATGCCTAAGGCAAGCACACGCATATCAGTACAGAATAAATGCCCTTGAGTACACCACTCCAACTGAGCAACTTGTCGGTCACAAGGTAAAAAATCACCATTAGCCACACAGACCTGAACTGCCTCAATAGGCTCTGTCTTGTATTTAGTGCGTTCAAGAAAAGTAGAGTTAATAAAACTGTGAGAACTCCCCGAATCAATCAACATCAATATGATCTGGCTGCCCACCATAGCTTGCAAACGAATAGTGGCAAAATCTTCAGTTCCCGACAAAGCATGAACTGACAGTCTATATTGCTCTTGTTCAAATGCCTTGTCTTCAGCTTCCAGGCTTTGCAATAGTTCGTCACTCAGTTGATCCAAGGACTCCTCCACTTCTATGGCATGAAGGTTTACAGCAGCCACTTGTTTGCACTGATGATCTTTCTCGAATTTGTCTCCGCATTTGAAACATAACCCCCGAGCTCGGCGATAATCACGTAACTGGCGAGCACGAGTTAACTCGTCCCCTTGTGATTTAGGAGCCACCATAGCACCTTCCTGCCGAAATGCAGTAAGAGGCTTCTGTGTCAATGATGCCCGGAAGGGTTTCATCTTGTGCTTCTCACATTTTTCTGCTTGGATCTGAGCCAACAAAAAAGCTTTCCTAACCGAAGTTGGGCAACTGAATTTCTACATCAAAACGCACCTCATCTTTCGGACCCAAGATAAAATGATGAACAAAGAAATCTTCAAGACAAGTCTTGTTGTAGGTCCGAATTTTATACATGGCGATCTCAAATTGAGTATGATAATCCTCCATTGTGCGGTCTCCGCTTAAATTTGAATGAGCTCGCGAATGCAGCGACGAGCATCATAGGCTCCAAATTCATCTTCAACTGCAGCCATAAATTGTTCCCACCCACTGGAAGGATGTTCTTCTTGATAGACTTGCAGCCACATCGCTGCGTTCCCTTCCATATGCATCGCTGCTGCCGTTGTCCACAAGGATTCATCTATTGCATATATCTTGAAATATTGCTCACAACGATTGCGCCAGATACGTGGTTCAGCCCCTTCAAATGTGGGAAATGTCATCTTCGGTATCTGCCACTTGCGCTCTCCTTGTGTTCCCCCTGATAGCGAAGGAGAGGTATCCAAGCCAAATTTCACAGATGAGACTGGATACTTGCCCAACAATCCCGCCTTAGGTGCTGTAAGTTCCCCCCGTTGGCCCATCATCGGCTGCACTGGAGGTGGTGTTGCCAACCCTGCCTCCGCCGCTACTCGCGGAGCAGTATGAGCGCTCGGAGTCTCACGTAAAGATTGCACCACATGTTGAAATTGCTCCATTAACCCCCCAATGACAGTGCTATGTTCCATTACCTGAGCTTGAATGATCGGAATGGTTTCCACCGGTTTGATTTTCTCCACGATGATGTCCAGGTGCGCCTTCATGGACTCCCACCTTTCTTCCATACGTTCCCATCTCGCCTCGGCTGATCGGCGACCTCTCCAACACCTCCAAAGACCATCCCTGGTTTGGACGGAGGGCTTGGGTGGCGCTGTGATCGCTCACGATCGAGTGAACCAGAGTGGGGAAAAAACAATTTTATGCGGAATGTTCGGGATCAATTTCTTGATCCCAAACTCTCCAACCCTGCTCCGGATTTTTTTTACCACTCAATCGAACCAGTCACCCTGCGACGCCTGCGGAAGGCCCGATCGTCCTGCTCTGATACCAGTTGTGATAGCCGGCTTGTTTTCGTAGGGATCAATCAACACAGCCGAGAGAAGAAAACGTGGGAAGGAAGAAGAAGAACAGAACCAGAGAGAAAGGGAGAAGAACTTGAGAAAGGGGAAAGGAAATCATTCCATTTTCAGAATCATCTCTTTCTGTTGGGATACATCACCCTTTTAACCCACGCACGCAGCCCTTTGGCTTTACAGACAGTAATACCCTTCAACAGCAATAGTAATTACCGACAACCCTGTTCACAGTCCAAAAATGATCCCAACCGATCAACACCAGTGTTTTTTAATCTATACCCTTCATTCCTTCCTTCAGCCTTGGCGTCCATCGCGCCTTCCTCAGTCACCCCCGCGCACCTCAGCACCTTCCAGCCTCATCGTCCTGACATCCCTCTTCCCATACATGTGGCTGATGAATAAAACTTGTGCCAATCCTCGTCGTCCGTATCTGAAGTAAATTCAACAACCACCAAAGTCCTCCCTGGAATGAATGTTTCCTGCTCCGTTTTCCCAATGTTTTCTCCATTCAAATGCAAGATTGAACAGAAGTGTGACCGGACTTTCTCATTGTTGCACACATGAGCCACTAGAGTTTTCTTACCGACTCTATTGGTGCCAATTATCGGGAGAACAGTTGGAGCGAAAGGAGAAAGATTATCTTGCAGTAAGATATTGATGACTTGCTGCTTTTCTATGTGACGGCCAAACATGAAGTTATCAACGTAGAGGTACGTGTCATATGGGCTGCGAAACATGCGTTCGCATCCGCCCAGAAGAAACACAAACTCTGTCATGTTGGAAACAATGGTTTCTAAATTATCCAATGTACTTTCAAGCTCATGACTACTGGAAGAGCTCTGTGCGGCATGAAAGCAATTAGTAGAATCGGTAATTGACAAGGTGTTGGAGCTACCAACCTCCTCTTCAGCCCTCGAGCTGCAAAGGTTCCTCCTATACTTGATGGTGTCTTGGACATGGTATCCGTGGTACATAGCCCCGAGAAACTTCTTGAGCTGCAGTAGCATCTTGGAGTTGGTGATGTGCCGCCCCTCAGCCTCTTCGACGATCATGTCAATTCCAAGCAGGAGATGTTGCAGCCTCTCCATCTTCTTCTCTAGATTGTCTTGACTCTCCTGGAGATGTTGCAGCCTCTCCTTCTTCTCGTACTTGCTGATCAAGAAGGATATGAATCGATTAACTAGGTCACCTGCAATTGCAGCCACAACCATCTCCATCCTCGAGCCTTTCTTCGCGTTTGTGTTTCTCTCGTTGTTTGGGTGTGAGAGAGCAGAATAGGGAGGAATTAATGGAGAATTGAGTTCTCTATTCTCATCGCTTTACATGGACACGTAGTCAGTCTATTGCAGTCAATGGAACAGATGGCTACCACTAAAACCATGGCGGTTTGCTGGTTTCTCTGGTGTCCAGCGCGCATTCAAATAGGACTAAAATTTCAAGTTTTTATTTAAGGACTGACTATAGTACTACGAAGGATCGAGCGCAGTAAGAGAAGAGTAAATCGAGGCAAATAAATATGTAAATCTATTTTTTTCTATTTTAATTAATTCTAGACATTCATAAAATAATGATTAAAATAAAAGAATCAATCTAGGATAATGGATTTAAGACCATAGAAAACTGGATTAAACAAGCAAACTAAAAATCAATTGTTCAAAAACACGAAGAACAAGAACTAGTACTTCCGAATCCATACTTACTAATTTATTTCTTAAATTAGAAATACAGAAGACACACTAACATTCTTTGACATTAAAACACAACCCTCCAATAATCTCTTAATTTTTTTCGTCCCCTTACGCCTCTTTCTTTTTCTTTTTTTTTTCTCTTGCCTTCTCTGTTTCCTTTCATGCGTCGCTGTCGCTGTGGTATGAACTCAAGACATATAGGTTGGAGTAGAGAATAAGGAAGAAGAAGATCAGGAAGAACTTGGAGAGGAAGTTTGGAATTCTGTTCTTCCATGCCATCCACTCCAAACTATTTATACTCCTGGTATCGCTACTTACAAATGGACCCGCACTCTACAGACTCAACACCCAAGTCGTATCGCTACTAACGAGTGTCCTCGTTGCTTGTGGGTGGGAGAGAGCAGACTAGCGAGGAATGGGGAATGAGTTCTACAGTCTTGACTATTGCAGTCAATGGAAGGATGGCTACCACTGAAAGTCTGAAACCACACGGTTTGCTGGTTTCCCTGCTGTCCAGCTCCAGCGCATTCAAATAATACTAAATATTCTGTTTTTTATTTAAAGATTGACTATAGGACTACGAAAGGTCGAGCGCACTAAGACAAGAGTAAGTTAGTGCAAACAAATGTGTAAACCTATTTTTTTTTCTGTTGTAATTAATTCTGAAAATTTATAAAATAATGAGCAAAAATGAAAGAATCAATTTTGGATAATGGATCTAAGATCATAAAAGAAAACTCGATTAAACAAGTAAACTAGAAATTAATTATAAAAAACATGAAAAATAATAACTAGTAAATCGGAATTCATAGTTCCCTACTCACTGATGTATTCCTGAAATTATCTTAAATAACCTCTCAAATTTTTTTCTTCTCCTTTTCTCCCTTTTTTTTTTTTCTCTCTTGCTTTCTCTGTTTCCTTCCCTGCGCGCCGTCGCTGGAAGCAAAATGGCCGTGCGTCACCTGCCTGCCATCCCGCGCCGCACGTCACCTGTTGTATGCCTGTTGGACCCCCTGTGATCCGCCGCCTCCTACACGCCCCGTCGGCGTTTTCTTCGGCCGCCGCCTGGAAGCCCTGCTTCGCCCGTCTGCTGCAGCGCGTCCCCGTGGTTCCGTATTTATGCAGCAGCCGCAGGCACTACAACTGCAAGTTATGTAGATGATGCATGTATACATAGCTGCCCAAGTACACATGGTCATTTTAACACATGCATACATATAGTCTATACATGCACATACCGGTACACAGTTCACTCGGCGTTATCTCGTGACTCACTTGTCCTTTGTGTTCACAGGAACAAATGGATCGATCTACACAACCTAGATACAGAACCTAGCTTCATTAATTTTCCTTCTGTACTAAGCTAGATTTAAAATATAATTCAAATTTGAAGCAATTATTAACCTTAGATGACCTCCGCCTCAAGCACCATTATCAGGCAGAAGCGTCCGCTGCCAACATCATCCTCCTCCGACGATATCTACAACATGTTGAAGGGCTATCGTGACGGCTGGGAACTGGAGGATAACCCAGACAGAGCTAGCTCGAGCGAGGACCCCGACGGTTGCAGTGACTCCGATGACGATGATGACTCCGGCGATGACAATGACAACTAATTAAGTAGTGTTTCCCAGTACTAGTGTCTTTTGTAGTGACACTTGTATATTATGATGCGCATGCAAGAAGCTTGTTCTCATATATATAATGCAAGAAGCTTGTTTTTATATTAATCCAATAGTCTTTTGTAAGGCATGTTTTGTGTGTATACTGTTCTGAAGTATTCACTGAAAGCTAGGTCTTAGATTATCACAGACGATTTGCAGATAAAATAGTTTGTGATGATGGAAATATCACAGACGATTTTATCCACAAACCGTCTGTGAAGTTATACCTATCATCATAGTCGGTTTGTTGATAAAACCGTCTGTGATATTTCCCTGATCAGAGACAATTTTATCCACAAACCAACTGTAAACTACTTGACTTTCATCATAGATGGTTTGTGGATGAAACTGTTGGTGATAATCAGACATCACAGACAGTTTTAGCCACAAACCGTATGCGTGAGTTAAGTAGAATAAGAAAGAATGATGTGGCAGTCAATATGAAAGTGATTGATTGAAACCATTGACACATGAGCTACCACAATTTGTTAGTTTTTCTTGCAGCTTTTTTAGACAAAAGGAATACATAGTTTTCTAGCGACTGTTAGACGTAATCATGTTGCTCCGACCGTCTACCCAACATTGACAAGGATGAACTACAGTGATTGGGCCCTGCTCATGACGGTCATCTTGTAGGCGAGAGGCCTATGGACGGTGGTCGAGACCAATGTTGACATCACTGATGAAGCTGATTACAGGGAAGATCGCATGGCGCTTGAGGCCATCCTTTGTGCCATGCCGATAGAGATGCTAGGAAGTCTTGCCATCAAGAAGATGGTGAAGCAAGCTTGGGACTCAATCAAGATGATTCGCCTCGACGTCGAGCGAGTGCACAAAGCCAAGGCACAATTGCTCTGCAAAGAGTTCGAGGGGGTCAGTTTCAATGATGGTGAGACCATCGACAATTTTGCCATGCACTTGACTGGCATGATGAACAACCTCTCCATCCTCAGCAACACGATCTTAGAGGAGCAGGTGGTGCAGAAATTCCTGTGCGTTGTTCCCCCTATATACACTTAGGTGGCGCTTTTCATCGAGACGCTAATTGATCTCTTTACCCTCTCTGTTGAGGAGTTGACTTGGCGACTAAAGGCTACTGAGGAATGTTTTGGACTCAACACCAGTAATAGCACAGGTGAGCGTTTGCTGCTATCCAAAGAAGAGTGGCTCATGTGCATGCGCAAGCGCGAGCAGGATGGCTCATCCAACAGCGGCAACAGAGGTGGGAATGGCAACCGACACTGAAATGATGGATGAGGCCGTGATAAGGATTAATGACATTTGGGATCTGGTAGAAATTCATAATGGAGTCAAAATAGTGGGCTATAGATTGATCCACAAAACTAAGTATGACTTTAAGGGAAATATCGAAAAGTTCAAGGCAAAGCTTGTAACAAGGATCAAATCCCTATTTTCCATTTGTGCCCTTTTGGACTAGTCCGTGACTATACTCTAGAAAATGGGCCTAGCAAACCTAAGCCCATATAAACACTAAGTCAAAAAGCCAATCTATATCTAGACAGTTAGGTCTCTGACTAGTTCAGTCAAAGATGGTCAAACTCAAGTTTACCAGGTCGGGGACAAGCGGTTTTTTCCGCACTGTTCTCTGTGCATACAGTTATCTAACATAACACGTAACTACCTAGAAGTTATTACCAGAAAAGGCGTCCTTTTGGTGAGAAGACACTGTTTGGTGGGAAGGCATCTCCCGGTTACAAGACACCCTCCTGGAATTCAAATATCACCTCTTCATCAAGGATAAATAGGAAGCCAACCCATGCTGTGGAGAGAAGAGAATGCAAGAAGCAAGCATCACCCGTTATTTTACCTAATACATCATCTGTAATACGTGGTTAGCCCTTTGCAATCACATAGATCATCTTTGTATTTAGAACATCCTGTCACAACTGCTTGGCTAATAAAGAAGCACTCCTATTATTTCCATTGTGTCCATTTCAATATCCAAAGGTCCACATCTAATAACATTTACGTAAGCTCGGTTAGGAGACCCAAGGTCTTGGACATCCACAGTTGGCATTAGAAGGAGGGCCTCCAGATATTGGAATCAAGTAATTCTTCTCAATGGATTATGAGGAAAATTGGTTCGACCTTGCAGATTACACTCATCATACCAATGATGATGAACCAACAGAAAAGCAATATAAGTGCGACTTCTATTCTGAGTCAGTTGATGCAGTAGAGTTGGCGAAGATTGAGGTAGAAGTTGAGGCCGAAGAGCAATCATCTGATATTTAAAAAGGTAAAACTCTAATTACTCCTCTAATAAATTCAGAGGAAGATATCCATGAGGCCTGTTCCATTGAAATTGACAATAGAAACTTGTCAAAAGGAAGTAATAACCTTCTGAACGATTCAGCCTTGGAAGATCATCTCCAAGGTTTGGATTACACACCTTCATCGAATGAAGATGGAGGATTAACGCCCTCTGTTTACTCAGGTTTCCATGTATGCGCGGTCACCAGTGAAATTGATAGGCAGCAGGCAGAACATGAAGAGTGTGAAGCCTAGGAAATTGCCTAACAAACCACTCAGAGTGAGTGCGAGTAGCTTATGGCAGAAAAACAAAAATCCATTGATCAGCCTCGATAGTCATATTTCTAAAATCAACCAAGCACCTCACAAAGAATTCATGTTTTTGGGGGTAGCCTCGCCGAGGTGCATTTATTACACCACCACCTCGACAAGCAATGGCAAGAGACCGCGACTTTGCTCAAAGTAGTTCACAACAGACAAACCCCATTGAGAAAATTTGCATTTATTCAAATGCAATTCTTAGTCACCTAATGGAGGGGGAAGATGCATTGAATGCCACCATTATTCGATCAATTGCCGCTGACCTGCAAGAAGCCACCAATGAGGTAAAAGTAAGATCTATGCCTACAAGATCTCAGACTGAATCCCATGTGGAGGGATACTCGTCTGGTCAACACCGTCAAAGCACTGGTCATCAGTAAAGAGGAGGCCCACAAAGAAGAAGTGTTTTTGAATGCTTAAGCCCAAGTAAAACTTTTAACCGCGGTCGGCGACGAGCACATACTCCTAAGAATATAGACCAAACTCCTAATATTCGATTATGTTCTAGTCTGTATACAAGATGTTAAGCATTCTCCCCTGGGCTCAGAAATGTAACCAGGCCTGAAAAATTCAAGCCAGGATCTCTGGAGAGTTTTTGATGGAATCCAAAATCCATTAGAATAATTACAAATCTATACCACCGCCATCCAGGCTACTGGAGGTGATGAGAAGGTAATGGTTAACTACCTTCCTAGCTACTATATTAAAGGGATCAGCACGAACTTGGTTGTTTAATCAGCCAGAGGGTTCCATTTGTAGTTAGGAGAATTTATGCCATGCCATTCTAAATAATTTCAAAATTTGTTACACCAAGCCTAGTAAAGAAGATGATTTACATCATCTTCGCCAAACTTTTGGTGAGAATTTGTGATAGTTTATCAAGAGATTTGTAGAAGTGCACAACACCATTCCTAATATCTCTGATAGCTCTTATTCATGCATTCAAGTAGGCTATTCACTATAAAAGGTTTACTGAAGACCTCAACATTCATCTGCTGTCTACCATACTACAGCTTTTCGATATGGTGGATTGATAATCAGATGCACATGAGGCTATTGAGTGGAATCGAATGGTTGATAAAGGACATGCTCCACCTCAACCAGGTCTATCCATATCAAAAGACCAGAAGATGAAAATAGCCTCTAAATCTGAAGATAATAAAAGGATAAAATAAAAAAAGAAAAACAAACAAAACGCCCAGCGTGAGGTTGTAGGGATTGCAGAATGACCAACATACTCCAAAGAAAAGGCACATTCAAAAAAGACAGCTGGCAACTAGTGGAAACAAACATTGATGTTCATTGCATAGAGTGTCAAGACACGACTTGCGGAACTATCGTACATGGACTAAACGCATGGAGGATTTTTACTCCAACAAGGGTCCAATGCCTACCTTATCAGAAGATTCAAGCAACAAGGATGTAGATGGAGATGAGAAAATGGGCTATCAAAAGCCTGATAACCACGTTAATGTTATATATGGTGGACCGTTTGCATACTCCTCAAAAAAGCAATTTAAAACTGTATAGAGGGAGGTGAACAATGTCAACAATCGAGTTGGGAAGTCGGAATACACAAAGTTGTTGGAGGTCGATCTCACCTTCAATAGAAAGGATTGCCCAAAAGCTACATCAGTTCCAAGAAAGCTCCCATTAGTAGTTTCTCCTACTATTAGCAATTTTAAGGTTGGAAGGGTTTTAATTGATAGGGGAAGTTCTTTAGACTTGCTTTTTATTCATACTTTGGATGTGATGAAAATTCCTCACTCTAAGATAAGTCCTATTATGAATCCCTTCTTTGGGATTGTACCTGGTCCATTCTAAGATAAGTCCTGTTACAAACCACTTCTTTGGGATTATACCTGGTCCTTCAATAACTCCAGTAGGATAGATTGTTTTACCTGTCACCTTTAGAAATGCTAACAATTTTAGAATGGAGTTAATCTCATTTGAAATTGTTGATTTCGAGTCAGCATATAATGCCATTTTGGGTAGGCCCTCACTAAATTTATGGTAGCAACTCATCATGCCTACTAGAGTTTAAAGATTCCTAATCCAAAAGGTGTGATCAGCGTGCAAGGTAATCAATTTGTCGAAGGTTAGTGATCAACAACACACTTATATTTGGGTACCTTCGAAATATGCAGGGTCAAACACGCAAGAGGGAACATGCAATGTAGACAGGTTCGGGCCTCGTTGATGAGTAATACCCTACTCCTGTGTTGGCGGTGATTGAGATCGATGAAGAAATTACAGATTGATGGGGGTATCCCTGATTACAAGGAAGAACTACAAATCTAGGGGATGGCTATACTACAGCTTGTGTGTGGCTATGCTAGATCGCTAAGGGTCGCAATGGCTTCTTCAGGCTTGTACTCGCTTCCGATTATCTCTGGATGGGCTTCGTGGACTTGTTAAGGCTTGTTGCGCTTGCACCCCCTAACGACGTCCTCCCTGGTCCTTATATAGTAGGCTGGAGCAAGAGTCATGCACTACTGAAAACGTGGTTGATTAAATCGGCCAACTCTATTTTAAATCGGCCTAAAATAAGCCGAGCGAAATTAAGTTAATAAATTCATCGGCCAGGTCAAGTCATCGAAAATATATGTATAATTTCATCGGCCCAGATCAACCGTCGAAAACATATATATAATTTCGTCGGCCCAATTGTAGCCGTCGAAAGTAATACTTAAATTAAATGCGGCCAAAAACCGGCCGTCGAAAATGTCATAAATTAAATTAAACCAGATGGTCGTTTAAAATAATCATGACCTAAAACCCCATGGCATGACCAAAAAAACCACTGTCGCAGTTTTCTCCTTGCCCGCTCCAGCTCAGCCCGCCGCCGCGCCCATCGCCTTGCCATCCTCTCGCCGCCATTTCCTTGCCTTGCCTCTTCTTCCTTTCCCTTCCTTGTCGTCCCTGCCTCTCCTCTCTCTGTTATCGCCTTGATTCCACCCGATCGGCTTCTTTGGTTGCCATAGCCAAAGCCGCCGCCGATAAAACGCCGTCTTCCACAAGCTCCACGCAAAATCCGACAACAAGGTGCTGGATTGCTTTCCTTCCATTTCATTTCCATACCTAGGGTTTCCTTCCCTCTATCCATCGCTTGCCTCTGCCGCTTCCCATCCCTCCTCTCTGCGTGTGGTCATGTGTGTGATCTCCCCTCCTCCCTCTTCTGCTTTTGCCTAATTTTTCTTGTCGTCGTCTTTGGTCTTTGCGTGTGGCCTAATTTTTAGATGTGCTTCGATCAAGCCAAGAACCCCACCTAGGCCTCCGTCACGTCTGACGTCTTCCTCTGCATCGATCGCTCCGCCGTCCACTGCAGCCTTGGCGTCCACGTCTCCTTAAGAAGGTGAGGTCATCCCCTCATCATTTCCTCGCTTGCGTGCCTCACTATATTATTATAATCTAGTGCGGTGCGGTGCGGTGATCTTGTGTTCTGCGGTGGGTGACTAATCACGGTATTATGCATAGGTAGAATTGGTTTTTAGAATCACTTGGATGCATAATCCGAATTTGCGTCCGCATGATTAGGGTTTGCCTGTACTTGTGCTTGAGTTCACGTGATACGTCGTCCCTGCCGTGCTCGCTTAAATTATCATCTCCTTTGTAGCAACAAATTGTGTCATACGATGTGGCATGTCTTGATGAATATGCAACTTTGTGGTGTGTGATGAGGCAAGGTGTAATTTTGATGGCGTAATCGCTTTCTCTCTGTAGCTGTGGTTTTTCCTCCTCATTATTACTGTGAGTCTAACCAATCCAATGTGCTTGCAATATCGCTTTGCCCCAAATTCGTATGCCTGTAGTGGAACTTACAACTTGAAATTTGGGTATACACCATGTGCTAGGTTCTCATGAAGTTACACCTCTCGCTTTTCTTCCACAAGGTGTGCATGATGTAATTTGGGGTGCCAACATAGTATTGTTGTCTTCAACGTGGCCTAAAAGGAGGGTTTTGTGTGTGTGTGTGTGTGTGTGTGTGTGTGTTATTGCCATGACCCATGAACAACTTGTGGAATAGTTTGTCTGAGGCATCATTTTTTGTATGACAAAAGAGTGGAGAAACATATTGTTGAATGAAGTTATGAAGTGTTCAAAATTTTCCTGAACGGCAATACATATGTGGCACCGTATGTTTGTTTTGGGATGTTGAATTTATTTGGCAAATAATCTTGTGGTGCATGAATAACAATTGTTGATGCAAGATGAACTTGTGAAGTTTCAGATCATTCTGAGTGACATCAATGTTCTTGGCTTAGCAATTTTCACATTTGATTTCGAGTAGATAAATTTAATACAAGGTCGCCCACCAACTTTTAACTCCCCCTCTCTCTCTCTCAATCTTGACCATCTAGCATCTTATCCATCTAGAAGTTTAATGTATTTGTCAAACCTTTTGTCAAAGCACGTTAAATGACTTGATTAATAGTGAATGTTGAATGAATAGGGATTATGAAAAATTTTCAGCGAGCTTTGAGCAAGCTGCAGAATATGCAGATCAACAAATTTGGATTCATGGACTCCATCAGTTGAAAATGATAGTTTATGGAGGAAACAACCGCGGCACGTGCTTTCTTTAAGCGGCATGGTTGGGCGGATGGTAGAAAAATTGAAGCAAAGTATACTTCAAGAGCCGTTGACTTATACCGCATTTGCTTACTAAAGAGGTTGCTAAAACTTCCACGGAAGATGACAATAATAGTTGGCCATCCTCCCGATTCTTGACTTCTCGGACTTGAGACCAAGCTCTTGCAATTCCAGATATCGGTGGCAGAGGCATCAAAAGAAATTGTAAGTGAGAAGAACGAGTCGATCCATGCGCCCATGCACTTTTGCATGGGATGGACTCAATCTGCAGCTATACTCCCAATGGTTCGCCTAGAATAATGACCTTGTGAGTTCTAAATTGTATTTTAATGGTACAGCATCGATTTGTATTTTAATGGTTTGATCTTACTGCGAAACTTGTCATTTAGTAGATTGACATGATTCATTATTTTGTTCATGCTTCATTAGCTTTGACACCTTACATTCCAGTTCATAAGTGATGTAACAAAATACATCGATGGTTGCATGGCTTCTCTTTCGCCATGATTGACGAACTTCCTCATATCAACATCCTTTCAAAAATGGACCTGTATCCAACAAAAAGATGTAGAAGAGTATGTTTTCTTTCTTTTCTCCTTTACTAAGGATTTAAACTTCCTTTTTTATATTAATATTTTGATATTTCTAGGTATCTGAACCCAGAGGCACAGGTTCTTCTGTCACAACTAAATCAATAGATGGCACCTTGGTTTGGCAAGTTAAACTTGTCTTTAGCTGAACTGGTATGTCTCCCACGAAGCTGTAAATTCTGTATAATGCCATCCTTTATGAAACCCTGTATGTCGACGATCGGGATCGCCAACCGCAAGAAATGAGATGAGGGGTTAGTGTGATACGGGACCCGAGCTGCGCTTCGCCCCAAACGGAGGAATGGGGGAGACGCGACGTTGGTCGGAGCAAGATGACAACGAGCGTGAGGCCGAGATTTATACTGGTTCGAGCCCCTGTGGAGGTAATAGCTCTACTCCAGTCGCCTCGCGGCAGTATTCTTAGCTATTTCTGAGTACAAGGGTGTGTATA
Organism: Guadua angustifolia; assembly: GCA_036346375.1. Classification (NCBI taxonomy): domain Eukaryota; kingdom Viridiplantae; phylum Streptophyta; class Magnoliopsida; order Poales; family Poaceae; genus Guadua; species Guadua angustifolia. The sequence continues at coordinate 401,043 of JAYEVE010001030.1, read as the reverse complement.
CAGCTCAAGTTCAACAACGGCTACCTCTAAGCTCGAGCTATGGCGTGTTGTGTGTTGTCTTCGTGTCCCTCGAGAGACTGCGCATCCTTGGTCTTATACCTCCTCTGCACGTAACGGATGGGAGAGATTCCCGGGAAGTGGCCTTCATGCACGTTGAGGGTGGCGATGCGCTCCGGACTTGATGCACGCCTTGCTTCATCCCCGACCAGCGTTTTGGCAACCGCGGTCAAATGCGATCCGAAATCAAGGGTGGACCACGGCGAGCGAGAGCCGACCCGAGCTTGAGGTCGTCTTGCGGGCCGTCTTTCGGGTCAGCCGCGCTCTAGGTCGGCGTCTCGGCAAACGTCCGAGTCGTGGTCGAGGCCTCCCGAGCTTGGGGGGTCCGTTGACCGTGCGCTGGCCGGTCAAGGGACGCCCAACCCTCGTCAGCTAGCCCTCGAGGCTTAAGGTCGTGGCAGGAACACGGTCCGACCTTGAGCCTCTACAGTCGGGACTGATTTTCGGAACCTTCGAGCTTGAGGTCGAAGTCGGGCGGAAAACGCAACGCCAGGCCGTGATGAAACGACACCTGGCGCCTCTTGATCTCTGGAACCCCGGTACGGATGCAAACGGTTGGTGGACTTCTGCTATGTCTCGAAACTGCAGCCCAGGCCTTAATTGCTCCTGTCAAATCATGGCCGGTGTGCCCTTCGAAGCGCCGTGGACTGGATTCGGCGACGGCGCAGCCTATAAACCCGAAACCGCTACGACTGTTGAGAAAACTCCCGACCAGCCCCCTTCGCCCTCCAAGCCTCCTTGCCCAAGCAAAAAACCTCCTCCCCCACCTTCGACCAAAATCGCCGTGATCGCCATGGCCAAGCTAGGGAGGAGCACGTTGTCGCCAGCAAGGATGAAGGAACTCGAGACCCTAGGACTGCTTGATCCGTTCACATGGTGGCTGCCGGGCAACGAGACCGAGCCAAGCCCCAGGGACGACGAGATCGTTTGCACCGAGCACTATGTCCTCTTCAGCCTGCGGACCCCGGAGAGCGAGTTCCTCTCCGTGGTCCTCACCAGTTGTGAGATCGAACTCATAAACCTGGTGCAGAACTCCATTCTTACTCTCGCCATCTTCTCCCACCTGTGCGAGGGGTTCCTAGGAATCCTTCCCAACCCCTCGCTCTTCTTTCGGTACTTCAGCCTCTTACACTCTGGGAAGGACCCCATGGTCGGATGCCTCTATTTCCGACTGCGGAGAGGGCTCAAGTGGTCCTTCTCCAAGATCCAAGCTCGTGACTCCCTCGGGCCATTGTCCGAGTGGTGGTTCTACCTGAAGAATCGGCACGCTGTCATACGAGGGAAAGCCCATCGGCGGGAAGAAGGAGACCCCAGAGGTGGACGATCCCGAGGCCGACGAAGAGGCCATCGCCGCTGTCGTGCTTCGAACTCACGGATTCGGACACTCTGTGTATATTGTACTAGTCCAGGATCACGCTAGTACACACAGGCTATACAGGTTGAAGTACCACAATCATACACAGCGGAAATAGATAATAAAGTACTTCAAGCATAATATAATCGAGTTACATGACCTTGTGGTCACCTTACAAAAACTCGCCACGCAGGGCGATAAATAACAATTGTATCAAGTTCAATCCGCGGAAGCAAAAGTAAAGCAATGAACCCTTCATAACCACTGGCTACCGAGTGCGGCTCAACCCCTTAATCCTCCTGACCTTCGACAAACTCCTCCTCCCAAGCGGGTACGGCTTCTTCTTCTGAGGTTTTTGTCGATGCAAGGGTGAGTATACCACATACTCAACAAGTCATGCACAATGCAGGTCTTAATACTACATGCATGGCTTATTCCAAGGAAAAGGCTTAACTGGTTATTTTGCTTAAAGTAGCATTTCTTTAAACAGGTAATCCTATTAGATTATAAGCAGTAAAACTAATATAATAATTAATTTCTCAATTCTTTTCCAAGGGTTTGGCACACAGCCCTAAGTCCATTTATCGGTTTTTGGCACACAGCCGCCCATTCCACATTTCAATTTGAAAATCTAACCCTTGACTGTAATCACCGAGCAATGTCCAGTACCGCGGACACGGCTATTCGAATAGATTCACACACACACTCTGCAGAGGGCTGTACACTTTACCCACAGGATACATCGCTCACCACACAAGGCGATTGATTGCAACAAAGTCTTTCAGAGACTAACATTTAACCGATGAACCCCTCCGATACTTCCCTTCTAACACTTCCCTCACTCAGAGCCGAAGTTTAGACAGAGCAAAATACTGCTTGAATGGGTACCAAGCAGAAAGCACGTGCGCTTCCTCTGATTACAGCATCGTGTCCGCACTCACACCCCGAGGTTTCAAAGGAAAGAGGTTAGAAACCTACTTAACTAGGTCCGTCCCATACCGGACAAGTGGTTGTACACGGAACTCAGTTCAAAGGCTCACAAGGTTAAGTCCTTAATTGTCCCGGGCAAGACATCCATTTTATACTTCTCGGCACACGGCCTTCACAATCTTTCATACAACCCGTTGCCACACAGGCCCACCTGGCACGAAGCCTTCTTGCCACTTGCCCCGGTCCAAATCATTTCCCACCCAGTTTTGCATTATTGCAACACATGCCAATGCCCACTTCATTGTACAAGTAGAACCACACAGGTCGCTACCCTCAATTTCATTTCATGACATCATCGCATTACTTCAAAATGCGTTCCATAATTGTTTAGTCAACATTTGTTTGCAATTTGAAAGACATTCAACGCATATAAGCGGGCTAAGCGACTAATCACGGTCTAGCCTCCCGTGTTGGCATTTGTATAGCAACCAACATAAATGATCATCTTAAGGTGACAAGGTTTTCAGGGCATATATACATTATAATCAAGGTGGCATAAACAAGTTTGGCTTTTAACTACCTTTTCCCAATTTAATCAATAGCATTTGTATTTAACATAGCATGCAATATGAAAATCAAAATATACTTTGAAAACTAGGCGCAAAATGGTCAAAGCATGACTTGCCTTCAAAAAGCTGTTGGTTCCGTCGAAGCTCATGACGGGTCTTCAAATTCTCCCTCGGCGAATTCCGGCAACTCGGAGTCTACGCGCACACAAGCAAGCATACAATAACACTCAATACAGATAGCAAGACCATCACCAAAAATAAAATAAAAATTACCATTAAATAGTTTACATTTTTACAAATTTTTGGGCACTAGAATCACTCGATTCCGAGTTAAAATGCAAAAGTTATGGCATTTTCAAATTTGCTGAAATTCAAATAAAGAATAACTGAATTAAATGATTTATTTTTCTACTGAAAATCCGGATTAATTCCCACTCGGTGACACGTGTCGGCATCAGAGTGAGCCACGTCACCCATGGCCACTGACAAGTGGGCCCGGATGATGTCATGCTGACGTCAGCACTCCCGGGGTCATCGCACTGACATGTGGGCCCCACGGGAACAGTGCCTGGACCACTCGGCGACTGACACGCGGCGAGGAAGAATCCAGCCACGCAGCGCATTTCTTCCCGGCCGTTGGATTCAAATCCAACGGTCGGTCGTTACCGAGCGCTGCACTGCTGCATAGCCTACGTGGCGCAACAGAGGTGGTCGGATTGGAAATCTACGGCTACGGTTAACCGCACGGTTCACTATTCCCAGCCCTCACGTGGACGTACCAGAGCGGTCGGATGAGAATCCAACGATCATGGGTACTCCAACGGCTTCCTATTCCCGAGTCTACACGGTCAACCCAGAGCCGCACGATCGCCATCCAACGGTCAAGATCTACCGGAGCATACTTCAACTCGACTCTACGGGACAGACGTGGCGCAACCTCGTTCGTTCGATGAGAATCCGACGGCTACACTACACCGAGCGATTTACTATTCCTAAGCCTACGTGGCTTAATGAGTATCGTCCGATGAAGATCCAACGGCCAAGATCTATCTCTACCGATTTGATTCGTATTTAAAAAGGAAAAATGTGGCTTTACCGTGAGCGTCCGATGCAAATCCGACGGTTGCTGGGGCTCGCGATGCATCGAAGACGAACGGCGGCGCTGATCGTCGGACTTGGGGAAGACGATGCGACTTGAGGCGTTTTGAGGCTTCTCCGGCGTGAAGAGGTGGGCCAGTGGACGCGTCTTGGCACGGGGAACTCGGAGAGTACCTCGGATGCGGCAGAGAGTGAACGGCGATGGTGGTAGATGAAGGAAACCGTGGCGGTGGCGTTCGCAAACTTCGGTGAGCTCTTGCGTGGGCTACGGCGGATGGCAAGGCACAAGAGAGGTGGCAAATGGAGCGGCGTGGAGTGCTGAGCACGGAGGGGTACTTCACCCGCTCGGACACACCTCAAAACGCGCGCAAATCCTGACACAATCCTTGACGGCCAACAGTGACCGGCGGTGCGGTAGTCGCGCCCTCCTGAGACTGTGCGGTCGCGTCACGCCGTTCGATCACGATCCAACGGTGGAGATTAAACCTTGTTTCGGCGAAACGGTATTCAATCGCGTCCGTCCGATCGAGATCCGACGATGGAGGATGGGCGGCGATTAGGGTTTCCCGAGAAAGCACCGTTGTTGGGCCTACCAACACTCGTAGCTAGCCATTTTTCCAGATTTTGACAATAAAAAGAATTCCAGTAATTCAAAGTATTTATTTGGAGCTCTAAAAATACTCGAAAAATTCTAGAAAATATTTCAAAGCATTTTGAGCCTAAATAAAACATTGGCTTTCATTTTTGGTAAATACGTTTTCTAATATTTCATTACTCAAGAGAAGATAATATAAATAAATTCCAACTAAATCCAATAAATCCAAGAAAATAAATTAGATAAATTCAATTAAATGCAATTAAAGGTTGATTAATTCACAAAAATTTTTAAAACTTCCAAAATTTAAATCCGGGCAAATTTCGGGACGTTACAGCTGCCATACATCTCTGCTCCGAGCGTGGTCTCACCGGGCAGGCGATCGCTGTCGACTTCCTGTGGAATCGGGTGTCCCCCTGCGGAGGCGAACGCACCCGTTCTACGAGATCCAAGGGCGCATCGACTCGACCCACGAGGGTACGTTTGGTATGCCTCCCTGCCTCGTGATCTTGCTCGAGTCTGCCCCTCGATCTTCTTTGAGGGTCGTTCCCCTTTGCAGCACCGAAGGAGTCTTGTGTTGTCGCCAGGATGAATGAGATGTTCGGGAAACTGGCGCACAACTACTCCATGGACGACTCCATCCCGAAGAACGTGCTCCACCGAAAGATCGAGGTAGGCCATCCCGACCAATGGCTCAACCTGAGTGACCCTGGGCCCTCCTTGACCCTTTCATGCTCGCAGGACCATTAGGAGCTGTTCGATACGGCCAGGCGGATGCTCCCGCTGCCCGGGGGGGGCCAAGAGCAAAAAAGGAAAGAAGAGGCCTTCCCCGGCCGAAGCGGACCGCCAGGAGGCGAAGAAACCTCATGTCGAGTGGGGTGACCGTGCCATGGTAAGGATCCCGCTAGTTGAGCCCCCGAGCCCATGCTCGTGTGCCTTGCTGGTTGACGAGTTTTCCTCTTCGCAGCAGCAGAGCGCGGCGGCCGCCGCCAGGTCCTCGAGCCCTCTCCCACCCGGAGCCTCGAGCTCGGACCCTGGCCTTGGCCGGCGGAGCGGCTCGGACTCGAGACCCAGTGTCGCGAGGACACGCAGCGAAGTGCCCGTTAACCAGAGGCAACAAGACCTTCACGACCCTCGCCGAGGCGAAGGTCAAGCGACCTGTAAATCCCTTGTTTCTTGGGCTGTCTGTCCCTCCGCATCTTTCTGGCTTAGTGTATGTTTTTGATCGCAGATTTTGATCACCCGAGCTCGAAACATGCCCGTTTTGACGATGGCTATTGTCCAGAGCGAGTTCGAGTCCGAGGAGGAGAACACCTTCGAATTGGTCCCGCGCCACCCCTCGAGCCGGACGCGTATCTCTTCTGGACTCCCGAGCCAGCCCCTGGTCGGCGAGCTCCACCAAGGGCTCGACGACTCGTCCGAGGAGAACGAGCCCGCGACCAGCGAGGACTACAACACCGGTGAAGCCCACGACGCAGCTGCCGTTGCCAATCCTCCCGAGGCCATCGCGAGGGAGGACACTTAGAGCATCATGGTTGCGCCCGAGGCGACACCCCAAGCTCTTCCGACCACGGTCCGCTCAAGACATCGAGGTCGGCACGCCACCGGCCCCCGAAGGTGTCCAGGTCGCAGGAGCTCCGCAGACCTACCCAACAGGGCGGCACCGGCGCCGAGGCTGCAGGACCCGTGCCACGGAGGTCGATAACGCCGCGACGGATCCGGCCGCCATCCCCTCGGCGCCGGAGACGAGCGGGGCCCCGGCCGTGGAGGTCGGGACTAACACTGCGGCCACGTCCACCCCCGTCGATGGGTTGGACCCACCGGAGGAGGCAGCTGATGACCGGGCCGCCATTGGGGTGGAGAATTAGGGTCCCGGCCCAAGCGCGCCAGCGGTGACCGAGGTCGGCCTCACCTTTGGCACGGCGGCCGACGAGGAGGAGGAGATCTCCCGTGAGCGCATCGACGACTGTGAAGAATTCACCCGCGCAAGCCTTGAGAACCGTCTTCGCGAGGTAGGGGGCCTTCTGCGCTCCTTTCAGCATGTTACCCTGAGTTCTGTGTTTTTTTTTCTCATTTTGGGTCACTCTCCCTATCGTGAAGGCAACTGACAACATCTCCCAAGGGCTGCAAGGCCTTGAGAACATGCCGACGCATCTTGTGGGCCTCTGAATGTGGTTGAGGCGCAGGAGGCAGAGCGTTCTTGGCTCATCAGGACCATCGAGGTCGACCAGGAGGAACTCGAGGTGAAGACCAAAGAGCTCGATGATCTGCGCCGGACGATGAGGGCGCAGGAGGTAGCCCACGTGGCGAGCTCGAGCGAGCCAGACCTCCGAAGCGAAACACGCTTTAAGGCCGTGGAGCAAGAGGCGACGGTTAGCCGCGCCGAGGCCGAGCGGGCCAAAGTCGAAGCACTAGAGAAGGCTGCTACAGAGCGGATGTCTCCCCTGCCGATGGCGTCCACCGAGCTCGAGGCCAAGGTCCTGGAACTCGAAGAGAAGCTTGGGCGCGCTAGCAAGGCGGTCGAGGACGAGCGGGCCAAGGTCGAGAACCGGAGAAGGCCGCCGGATCGACGCGTCTTCCTCGTGGGCGCCCCGAGCTCGAGGCCAAGATCTCGGAGCTTGAAGGGAGGCTTGAGCGCGCCAAAAGGGCGGCGACGAGCGCCATGGCCCAACTCCAAGACGAACGGCGCCGAGCTACGGAAGCCTCCAAGGTAGCCCTCTAGAACCAGAGCGAGCTGTCGGCCTTGAGGGCCAAAGTTGCCGAGCTCGAGCAAGAGAAACTTTCCCGCGAGATGGCCGAGCTGTGAAAAGTGTTTAAAAGCAAAAAATGTTCTAATAGAAACAGATCACTTTTGGGGAACACAAAAACCTCGTCTTGATCTAAATTCATAGTTGTCCTGTACGCTCCTAGCCGTGCGCCGTAGGTTGTATGCCAACAGGATACCTTTATCCAAATTTCCTGGGTCCGAGGTCGAGCAACGACGCCTTTTGGGCGCAAGATTTGTACGCTAGCAAACATGACTGCAGAATGGAGAAAAAGTCCGTAGGGGACATAGACGTGACAAAAGCGAGATCGATAAAGAGATGGTTACGCCCGGACTAACGTTCGAATCACAACCGCGATCGTGCGCGACCGCCTCCTGATCAAAGTGGCGAGCTCTTGGTTCGGGCCGAACGCGGGAGAGCTAGATTGCGAAGAGGTTAAACTACGCTTAGCTCGTCCACTAGGGGTGAGCGCCAAGCTCGCGACACTTAGACCAAGAGCGAATGCGCCCGTGTCTGGGTCGTGAAGAAAAAGGAGTCTCGGACAAAAAGGACCGTATCAACACAAGTGGCAGCAGACATAAAGGGCGAGAATAAAAGAACAGCTTTATTGAAATTTAAGGTATAGAGGTTACACATAAAACTTTCGAAGCTGATCTATGTTCCACGAGCTAGAGAGCTCTCTGCCATCGGGCATCGCTAGCCGGTAAGCCCCCGTGCGATCTGTTGAAACGACTCTATAGGGGCCCTCCCACCGTGGGGATAACTTGTTGGTGTTGGACGGGCCCTGAATCCGCCTCAGGGCTAGGTCCCCAACAAGGAGCTTCCTAGATCGTACCGACCGAGACGCATGTCTGCGAAGAGCTTGCAGGTAGTGCGTTGATCGTACAGTGCACGGCATCTTACTTATTCTGCGAGGGTAAGGTCGAGAGACCGCTCGTGCTCGAAGTCGACTTGGTCAACCAAAGTCGACCTGGCGAGCCAGGCGTAACCTCGGGAGGCGGGATGGCCGGTGCGAAACACGAGCTGGAAGGGTGTGGACCCTGTGGCTCGGCTTGTCGTGGTATGAATAGACCATAGGACGGTGGGAAGTTCGTCCACCCAGGTCTTGCCGCGGCGTTCGAGCTCATCTGCAACTCGTTTCTTGACGCCCTGAACGATTTGCCCGTTGGCGCGTTTCACTGCCCCGTTGCTCTGGGGGTGAGCCACTGAAGTGAAGCATACTTTGATGCCGAGTTCCTCGCAAAACTCCTGGAACAACTCACTGGTAAACTGAGTACCGTTGTCAGTGATAATTTTGCATGGAACCCCGTACCTGGTGACCACGAACAAGCGAAAGAAACGAACGGCCGCCCAAGCAGTTATGGTCGAGATCGGTTCAGCTTCTATCCACTTGGTGAAGGTATCAACAGCGACGAACAGGAACTTCTTTCCTCCGGTCGCCTGAGGAAAAGGGCCGAGGATGTCCAGCCCCCATGTCGAGAAGGGCCAAGCGAGCGGGATGGTCTGGAGCGCGTAGGCGGGCGACTTTCGGGCATGGAATTGGCATGCTCGGCAGGTGCGAATGATATCACGAGCATTCTGAAGTGCTGTTGGCCAGTAATACCCCATGCGGAAGGCCTTGCCGACCATCGTCCTGTATGAAGAGTGTGCTCCGCAGAGGCCTGTGTGAATGTCGTTCAACAGATACTTACCCTCCTCCGCAGAGATACACCGTGTCAGGACGCCGGAAACGTTCCGCCTATAGAGCATGCCGTCCACGAGTGTGTACAAGCTCGCCCGTCGCTGATCCTGCTCCTCTCGGCGGTCAGGTGGCAGGTCGCCCCTTGCAAGGAAATTGTGGACGGGCTCGGCCGAGAGGATACAGCCGACCACAGCCGAGCATGACCTCTTGATCGGAGATCGATGGGGCCGCCGGTGTCTCGGGATGACGTCGGGGATATCGTCATCGGAGGAGCCGAGCTTGGAGAGGAAGTCCGCCTCTACGCTTGTCCCTCTGGGATGTGCTTGAGCTCCAAGTTGGAACCACTTCTCCATCTTGCGTTTCTCGGAGTACTTTGCCATCGAGCTTCGAGCACCGGTAGTCCTTGTTGAATCCCGGTTGATGACGAGCCGGAGTCACCCTTCACGACCAGGCCAGACGCCGCTAATGCCTTGTAAGCTCGTAAGCCCACCAGGAGGGCTTCATACTCTGCCACATTGTTGGTCGCTGGGAACCCGAAGCGAACCACGTACCTTAACTGGTCGCCGCGCGGGGTAAGGATAAGGATCCCAGCCCCCGAGCGCTTGAAGGATCTTGAGCCGTCGAACATGACCCAGGGCTTCTCCTCCTCGACATCAAGCTCGGGAGTGGGCTGCGACGTCTGCTTTCGACCCTGGTCGGCGAGCACTTGCGACTTTATGGTCTGTCGAGCCACGACACAGACGTCGAACGCCGCCACCTCCATGGCCCATTTGGTGATTAAATCCGCCACCCTCCGGGTTCCTCAGGATGTCCCCGAGCAGAAAGTTGCTCGGGACAACTACAGAGTGCGCTTGGAAATAGTGCCGGAGCTTGCGCGAAGCCATGAGGAGTGCATACAACAGCTTCTGTACCTGCGGGTAGCGCTCCTTCGGGCCATGCAAGACCTCGCTGATGTAATAAATTGGGTCTTCTTTGAGACCCCGTTCGCCACGGAAACAAAGATCGGGCGTGGGTGGTGGCATGAGGTAAGCGGCAACCTCTCGCCGGGTTGCGGCATTGTAAGGAGGGCTGGGGACGACAAGTATACCTTCAAGTCGTCGAAGGACTACTGCGCCTCTGGAGTCCACTCGTAGCCCCCGTGCTTGCGCAGAGTTTGGAAGAATGGAAGCCCACGCTCGCCGAGCCTCGAGATGAATCTGCTGAGGGCGGCCATGCGGCTGGTGAGGCTCTGCACCTGCTTGATCTAGGTCGGGGGCATCATCTTCTCGATCGCCTTGATCTTCTCGTGGTTCGGGCCGACCCCCGAGCCCCCGATCATGTAGCCGTGCACCTTCCCTGACGTCGCGCCAAACACGCACTTCTCGGGATTGAGTTTGATCTTGTGCCTGTTCAGGTTGGCGAAGGTTTCCTCAAGGTCGCGAACGTGGTTGCCCTCGGAGGGGCTCTTGACGATGATGTCATCCATGTAGACCTCAAGGTTTTGCCCGATCTGGGGCTCGAATGTCTTGGTCATCAGACGCTGAAACGTGGCCCCCGCATTGCGCAGACCAAACGACATGGTCGTATAGCAATAGGTGCCAAACGGCGTGATGAAGGATGTCTTGTTCTCGTCGTCGACCGCCAGCTTGATCTGGTGGTATCCCGAGTAAGCATCCAAGAAGCTCAGCATCTTGGCATTCACGGTGGAGTCGACGATCTGGTCGATGAGCGGAAGCGGAAGTTGTCCTTCGCAAGCCGAGTTCAACCCGTATGGTCGGCGCACATTCTCCACTTTCCTCCTTTCTTACGACGATGGCCGGGTTGGCGGCCACTCGGGTAGTCAATTTCACGGATGAAACCGGCCTTCAAGAGCTTGTCAAGGTTCTCCTTGATGACCGCGACCTTCTCCGGGAAAGCGGCGCAGCTTCGGCGCCGCAGTCGAGCCGGATCTCACTCGCAACTTGTGCTCGATCACCTCCCTCGGACGCCGGGCATGTCGCGGGTTCCCAGCGAATATACCCTTGTTGGCGCGAAGGAAGGTGGCGAGCTCGAGTTCTATTTGGAACTCATTTCGGTCGAGATGTGGATGCACTTGGTCGGTCGCTCTCCTCGGCGGCCTTCATCGCCCACTAGGTTGGATCGCCGCCTTCTAGCGGGCATTCTTCGCCGTCGCCTCTGGACATATTTGGGCAGAGATGCTCGCAAGAGCCAAGGCCTTGGTCTCACATCCATGTGCGCTGCAGATCACCTGCACAGTGATGATGCCGTTGGGGCCTGGCAGCTTCATACATCGATGGCCATAATGGTTGGCCGCCATAAACTTGACCAAGGCAGGCCGCCCGAGGATGGCGTTGTACGGGAGGTCTCCCTCGACCACCTCGAAGGTGACCAGCTCGGTGCAGATATTGTCCAAGTCGCCGAAGGTAACGGGCAAGACCACCTGCCCTAGGGGGATGGTCGAGCTCCCGGGTACGATCCCGAAGAAGGGTATGGCGATGTTCTTGACCTTCAACCGGGGAATCTACATCCGATCAAGCACTCCTGCCTGCAACAAGTTAAGAGAGCTGCCGCCGTCGACCATGACGCGCCTGACCGCGGTATTGCTGATGGTCGGGGTCACGACCACGGCGGTCTTCAGGTCTCGGGCCATACCTTGGAGAGCGTCCTCTGGAGAGAAGGTGATGGTGGCCCCAGCCCACTTGCAGGGCTACTCGATGGGCTTCCTAGCGGTGGCCTGGTAGATGGTTCGTGCGGCTGCCTTGACCTCGCGCTTGGACTGGTAAGCCGACGAGCCATCGAAGATGACGTCGATCCGGCGCTCGCCCTGCTGGAACTCCAAATCGAGGTCGTCGTGCTCCGTACCGGCGTTCACCCTATCTGGTTGGTCGTCATCCTTCGGGAGCACGGGCATCTCACCTCACCCATCATAGAAGGCCTCCAGCTTGTTTTGCCAAGCCCTGCAGGGGCCCAGGTCGTCGGCCCTCCTGCTGGGGTTGGTTCTGCTCCTGGCGGGGTCGAGGCCGACCTTGGCGAGGTTTGGATCCCTCCCGGGCTTGATCGCGGACCCCGAGGACCTCGCGCTGGCCATCTGCCGAAATGATCACTCGCGGCAGACCTCCGCCGCCCCTGCGATCGCGCTTCCGCTTCTTGGTGGCGGCACCGTGGTCGGCGCCCTTGGAGTTGGACGGGCCGGCCTCTGTGGGACCTAGACCGAGCTTACCTTCATCGTAGTCGCGTTTCCAGCGGACTGCGTCATCCGCATCCGCATACCGTTCCGCCATACGGAACAGCTTGTTGACGCTGAGGCGTGAGGCGATCTCCAGGTCTTCGGTGAGGCGCCGATCGCGGACTCCGAACTTGAAGGCTTTGATGACGGCCTCGTCAGAGATGCTCGATCAGTTCTCGTGCGGATGAATCGCCGCACAAAGTCGCGAGCGGCTCGTCCTGCCCTGATGACGCGGTCGAGTCTTTCTCCCCCGGCCGCTCGTAACAACTCTGGAAGTTGGAGCGGAGGGCGCTCTGGATTTGGCGCCACGACCTGAAGGAACCAGGCTTCTGGTTAAAGAGCAAGGTTCGCGCGGCACCATCCAGGACAGTCGGGAGGTAATTGGCCATGACAAGCTTATCGCCCCGCCGCCAGATAGCGGTCGAGTAGATGAACAAGAATTCATCGGGTTCTTGGTCCCATCAAAATGCTCGATCGGTAGCGGGCTTGAACCGAAGCCATCAAGACGCGACGCAGGCCGTCGGAATACGCCACGCAGCCATAGGCCGGGACAGGTGCACGCCGGGTGTGGCCATCACCGGCAAGGTCCCCGCTACTGCCGGATTCGGAGTCGAGGCTGCCTCGGCGGCCCGACCTTTGGTGGGAATGACCACGATGCTGGGCACGGGAATCACCTGGTAGGTAACGCAAGCGGTCCTGGACCCTACAACGCCTGGGCGGGACGTCTGGGGAGAGGCCCGCGAACCTGCTGCCGGTCGACTCGGAGTCTGTGCAGCTTGGCTCGGGCTGACCACTGCTTGCTGATTTCGCAGGGCGATCATAGCAGCAGGCAGGTCAAAGCCTCATCCCGAGCCCGCCTTTGGTGAGAGCGCCTCTGCGCTGGAGGCGTCCGACGGGTCTTGTGGCGACGCGCGACGCAGTTGTCATCACTTTTCCGGGCGGGTCCCCAGCGCTGACTTCGGTGCTGCGGAGGTATGACCTCGGTCGCAGCCCGATCGAGCTCTTCGGCTAGGGCTTGGCCAAAGAGCTCCGACCTCACCCTGTCGGGATCAGCAATGACCCGGCGATATGCGAGGCGCTCCCGAGAGAGGGAGCTGGCGGCCTGAGGACGCGCCGCCTTCTCTGGTCCTTCACGAGGGCGGTTATGGCAGTTGATGGCGACATGCACCATCCGGTGAGCGTCTTCAGGGGTCTGCGGATCACGGTCATCCGCATCTCCCTCTGTGCCATGATCGTCCGCCATCAGAACGTGCTGCTCGAGTGGCGGTGGCAAAGGAGAAAACAGGGACGCGGAGTCGGAGTCCGCGCCCGAATCCACGCTCGAGGAAAGTCCGCCGACGAAGTGCGCCATGCTCCTAGGATCTTGATGTCGTTCCTGCGAATGAGCGAAGCAATCGGGCCCCACGGTGGGCGCCAGCTGTCGACGATCGGGATCGCCAACCGCAAGAAATGAGATGAGGGGTTAGTGTGATACGGGACCCGAGCTGCGCTTCGCCCCAAGCGGAGGAATGGGGAGACATAGCGTTAGTCGAACAAGATGACAACGGCGTGAGGCCGAGATTTATCTTGGTTCAAGCCCTGTGGAGGTAATAGCTCTCCGATCACCTCATGGCGATATTCTTAGCTATTTCTGAGTACAAGGGTGTGTATACAGCTCAAGTTCAACAACGGCTACCTCTAAGCTCGAGCTATGGCATGTTGTGTGTTGTCTTCGTGTCCCTCGAGAGTCTGCGCATCCTTGGTCTTATACCTCCTCTGCACGCAACGGATGGGAGAGATTCCCGGGAAGTGGCCTTCATGCACGTTGAGGGCTGGCAGTAACTGCTCCGGACTTGATGCACGCACCTGCTTCATCCCCACGACCCGCGTTTTGGCAACCGCCGGTCAAATGCACGATCCGAAATCCAAGGGTGGACCACGGCTTCAAACGAGAGCCGACCCGAGCTCGAGGTCGTGCGGGGCCGTGCTCGGGTCCAGCGCGCTCTAGGTCGAGCGTCTCGGCATACGCCCAGGTCGTGGTCGAGGCCTCCCGAGCTTGGGGGTCCGTTGACCGTCTTGTTGGCCGATCAAGGGCGCCCACCCTCATCCTTGATTTGTCAAAATATTGTGGTGAGTTGTTCATTAGTGATGTCATAAACTCACAAATGCTTGACTCAGAACTCCTACATTGAATTTATATCCTATGCAAATTATGCGCATGGTTAAAATTTGCTTTGGCATAGTATAACTTAATGCTAATTTTCGTTTAATACCGGAGATGTATCATCTTGTTCTGTTATGGTTTGACCATACACTGCTGTTTAATACTACAAAACAAACTTGTTTAAAATTTATGTTTTGAGTTCTATGATGGGCTAATTTTGTGATGCAATGAACCATAGACAACTCATCTTTGCCTTATTTAAAATTGTGGTAGGAAGTGGGAATCCTTAATTCTAGCAATCGAACTTGTCTTGATTTATATTCCAAGTAAACAACCAACACCAATGTTTGGTCAGTGAGGACCGATGGATTAGACCATTTAGGTTTCGATCTGAAGAGTTTTCCTTCGATGCTTTTATTAGGTCCATCTGCATTGCGATGTGAACTTCATCTTTATCTGAGAAAACGTATTGATTTAGCTAATTTAAGTTGTTTAGTTTTCTTGGAACATGGCAGAGGATCGAGACATTGATATGAAGGTGTACAGGAGACAGATACATTCATCTTGACATGCTTATATGAGCATTTTGAATATATGGATATGTGAATATTCTTATTATCTTTGTACATATCTGAAATTCTAGATCAACTTTGAGATGCCACTTGTCTTGCTGAAAATAATCCCATGTTTCACCTTTTTCTTTTGCTTTTGCTAGTATGTTCTTTTGGTAGGTAGTTTGCTTGTAATATGGTGCACTCGACTGCAACATTGACGTCGATCTTGTCATGTAGGTTGATGATTACTGACATGGTGAATTTCATACCACTTGACTTGAGAAAGGAGAGCAGGTAATACTATATTTCATTAGAACCTCGGTCTTTGTTAGTTTCAAATGTCAACTCATGCCTATTTATATGCTTATGTTTTACTATTCTTAGTTTATTGGGAAAAAGCTGTTGTAGATTTGAGTGATGACGGAGAATTTTGTTACTTGAATTTTTGATCCATAGACATGTTAATTTACTAGCATGCATACGGATGCAACTTTCAATGATGGACACTAGTAATGTGATCTTTGTTGTTCATTCTTTTACGTGATGAAATCTGTTGATATAAAACACTACAATGAATTTTCTGTTATTTTCTAGGATTTTTAGTGAATTTTCTGGGATTTTATATGTTTTTTAATTTTTTTGAAATTAAAATATTATTTTCGCTCGGCCTAGCCGACGGTGATTTAAAAATAAGTTAATTTAAATCGGCTTAGATTTAAAATATATATGCCACGTCGACCGAGCGCGTTTCGGGTGCATCGACTAGTAATTTCGACGGCCACGTAAGCCGTCGAAAATAAATTTATTTTCATCGGTTGTCGACAAAATTCACTGTATTTTCGTCGCTTTTGTTCCGTCGGCCAAAAGCCGACGAAAATAGCTATTTTCGTCGGCTTTTTTCGTAGTTTCGTCGGCTTTTGGCCGACGAAAATAATGCGCGTTCCTGTAGTGATGGTCGATGATGAGTCCTTCTACCATTATAATTCCCTTATCGTATTTGAACTTCCATAGCTGCTGGGTGTATTCGAGTGAGTCTCCTCATATCGGGAGTAGGATCGGAGCTTTCCCTATAGGGGATATCCTTTCCGCGTATACCTTGTCCCGTAGACTCGGGCTTGAGATATACGGAATATCCTAGCATTGGCAAGTATGTATGTGACATGGCTTCCGATTTTTTGGTGCATGCCCATATCCCATATTTGGATTTTCAACACAACTTACTGCACTTAATTGTGATAGAAAATTACTCAAAATTGTTGATCAATTACCATTAGTTAATGCTAATGATGCAGAAAAGACTAGCAAGTCATGTAAGATAGAGAGGCTGAAGGCAACTCCTCAGCTCAAGAAGCAGATAAAACTGATTCCTATTGATCCAACTGACCAATCAAAAACTGTTCGGATAGGATCATCAATGGATATCAAATAGGCAAATGCACTTGTCACTTTCCTCTAGGCTAACGCAGATGTGTTTGCATGGAAACCATCTGACATACCTGGGGTCCCAAGGGAAGTGATAGAGTATAGGTTAACCATTCAATCTGATATACGACTAGTGAAGTAGAAGCTATGGCGGTTTGCTCCTGATCGGCAAGAAGCCATCTGACAAGAGTTGGACAAAGTATTGGAGGTGGGCTTCATTCATGAAGTTGATAATCCTGATTGGCTTGAGAATCTGGTCATAGTCAAGAAAGCAAACGGTGAGTGGCACATGTGCGTTGATTTTATGTCTAAATAAAGCTTATTCAAAAGATGGTTTTCCTTTACCCCGGATCGACCAATTGGTAGACTCAACAGCAGGTTGTGAATTGATGAGTTTCTAGGATGCATACTCAGGTTATCATCAAATAAGCATGGCGAGTGAAGATGAAGAGAAAAGTTCCTTTATAACTCTGTTCTGTGTCTATTGCTACCGAAAGATGCCATTCAGGCTGAAAAATACTGGAGCCACGTATCAGTGGATTATGCAAAAGACTTTTTATAGTTCAATAGGGTGTAATATCGAAGCTTATGTTGATGATCTCGTTGTAAAGAGCAAAATTAGCTCTAATCATTTGTCAGACTTGGATGAAACTTTCAATCATTCAAATAAACATAAAATTAAGCTCAATCTAGAAAAGTGTGTTTTTGGTATTTCTTCTGGAAAGTTGCTTAGTTTCCTTGTTTGTTCACAGGGTATTGATCAAGCAAACCCTAAGAAGATTAAGGCCATCAAATACTTAAGACCACCTTCTTTACTAAAAAAGGTTCAAGGTTTAACTGGTCGAATGGCTACTTTCAGTTGTTTTATCTCAAGATCAGGAGAATGTTGTTTTCCTTTCTTTAAAGTAATTCAAAAATATGACAAATTCCACTGGTCAGATGAAACAGATAAATCCTTTAATGACATAAAGACTTATTTGCAAAGCCCACCCACTCTAGTCTCACCCAACCCTAGAGAATCAATGTTGCTACACTTAGCAACTTCGAACAATGTGGTTAGCGCTGCGTTAATTGTTGAATGAGATTAAATTTAAAAACCAGTTTATTATGTAAGCGAAGTCTTACATGGACCTAGGGAGCGATACCCTCAGGTTTAGAAGTTACTTTATGCTCTATTAATGGCTTATAGAAAATTGAGATATTATTTCCAATCACATTGGATTACAATACCATCTTCTTTTTCCTTGGAAAGTATTTTACATAACCAAGATGCAACTAGTCGAATTGCTAAGTGGGCAGTCGAACTTGGGTCATTTGATATCCATTTCATCGCCTTAGCAACAATAAAGTCCCAAATTTTTGCAGACTTCATCGCTGAATAGACAAATAGTGAACCCTTTGTGAAAAAGGATAAAGCTGGTATCGACCACTAGAAATTGTACTTTGATGGTTCTCGAGAGATAAAAGGTTCGAGGGCTGGAATAGTATTGGTTACATCTCAAGGTGATCAATTAAAATATGTAATCTAGATACACTTCCCTGCTACAAATAATGTAGTAGAGTATGAAAGTTTTCTAGCTGAACTCCGAGCAGCAAAATCCCATGGAGTCCGTCGGCTACTTGTAGTGGGCAATTCATAATTGGTCGTAAACCAGGTTAGCAAGGAATACAGGACGTATGATGAGGTAATGGCTCACTACTTGGATGAAGTGAGGAAATTGAAAAAAATACTTTAGCCATTTTGAAGTCCAATATATTCTAGGAAAAGATAATATCTTAGCGGACCAGTTATCAAAACTAGGCTCCACATGATCACTTGTTCCAATAGGTTCATTTCTTGAATATTTGTCTAAACCTTCTATAGACACATCCATAGAGCAATGCTTGACCAATGATGAGGTTGGAGTCCTTGAGCAGGATTCGGATTGGGCTAAGCCATTTAAAGTCTATCTAGAAAATGAGACACTGCTTGTGGATATTCCCGCAAAAGATAGATTAATTCGAAAGATATGAATGTACAAAATTATCGATAATACCTTATATAGAAAGGGCACACATGGCATTCTCATGCGATGTATAACCCAAGAGCAGGGCAAAACTTTCTTAAATGAGGTACATGGGGGCTTGTGTGGAGCACATACTTCATAGAGAATACGGGTCGTAAAGCTTTCCAACAAGAGTTTTATTGGCCAACTGCTTTGCAGGATGCCATGCATCTTGTGGAAACTTGTGAGTAATATCAATTTCATGCTCAGCAAGTACATTTACCTACTTAACAAATGGATTATAATTCTTATTTGTTGCAATTGATAAATTCATAAAATGGATTGAAGCTGAGCCTGTGTTATCTATTATGGCACAAGCTGCGAAGAAATTCTTTATGAAGAATATAGTCACTAGATTTGGTGTACCTAGTAGACTAATTACTGACAATGAATCACAATTCGTTAGTTGTCTGTTTCAAGGTTATTGTGATGAAATAGGCACAAAGATTTGTTTCACTTCAATTGCTTAAACTCAGAGTAATGGAGCAGTTGAAAGAGTTAATGGATAGATTATGCAAGTCATAAACAAAAAAGTGTTTGATTGTCGTACCAAACGTTTGGCGCCTTGGGTAGATGACCTCTACTCTATGCTCTGGGCCATTAGAACAATGACCAGTAGAGCAACAGGGAACTCCATTCCAACTAGTCTATGGAGCAGAAGCTGTGTTGCCAAGTGAAATTCATTTAAGGTCAACACAGGTCTCTCTATGAACAAGTTAATCAATAAGAACAATGAGAAGACGACATCAATCTCTTATAAGAAAAGTGAGACCAAGCACCGATTAGGTCAACAGCCTACTTGCAAGGCCTAAAAAGATATTACAATAAAAGAATTAAGCGATATTACAATAAAAGAATTAAGCTACATACATTAAACATGGGAGACTTGGTTCTAATGCGTATCCAGAATTAGTCTAACTTGAATAAATTATCTCCTAAATGGGACGATCCTTTTACTATAGTATCAATTACGCAACCAGGTTCTGTTTGGATTGCTATGGAAGGTGGAAGAGTTCTTTCTAATGATTGGAATATCCAGCATCTTCGCAGGTTCTATGTGTAAATAAATACCTTTTTTCCATTCGCATATATCATTTTCTCTAGTTGTTATTTTTTATGCATTATGTATATTCTCATAATCCTATGAGAATTCACGAAAGCCATTTTTTGTTCATACTCTAAACACAACATATAAGGTTGCTGGTCGAATTGTGAGATAACATCTAATAGAGACTTTTCTTCTAAGCCAGTTCTTACTATGTTGAAACTTGTTAGCATGACCTCATCTCCGATCTGCTACCGGTTCATACCAAGTGCTACATGGAAGAGTTGGTTAGCATTCAAAAAACTGTTTGTATTCTGAACACATTGCTGTTCAGCACACAAACAGTTGGGGCTAGTAAGTGGTATACCAAGAGAAACAACTCCAGATATGCATACAAGGTAGAATTTGACACAAAAAGAGATTCTTTTCATTCATTTTTATAAGATCATACATTTTGTTTATATGTAATCTTTACAATGCTCATATATGTCTCAATGGCAGAAGCTACTTCTGCACATTTCCTATTAATCTCTTCTTGAGTGCTAAGCTTCACGATGGGCACCAATTTCTTTAGTTCAACCACATCCTTATAGAAATGCCTCAACTGGATGAAGAGGGTACGTACTTGTGAGGCAATCGAAACATGAACCGCCTTTTTCATGGTCTGCGCCATGAGGGAGATTTGCATCTAGATGATTTTCATCTGATTGTTTACTCCCTCCAACTCCTCAAATGATGGATTTGTAAGTTGTATTCCTATTCCCTTTAAATCTATCGTGATCTTCTAGAGCTTCTCAAGAATGAAGTTCAGAGTAGAGATTCTACCTCTCTGAACTATGGCCAAGTCCTTAGCAAACATCTTCAGTTGGTTAGTTAGCTTTTCAATTTCTTTCTGCTTGACCAACCTCTATTCTTCAACTTCAAGTCTTATTTTTTTCTATTTGGCAAATTGAGATGTGGGCACCCATAAATACGAATCGATCCTCACACATGTGTTGGACTCAAAGGTGACACCCATACTCCAATTAAGTGTATGCTCATTGTCACCCAAAAGTCCCGTGTACGGAATATTAACTAGATGGCCCACACCCAAACAAATATGAACCACCTAGTTGCACCGTACACACTTACGCGTCCATGAGTGTTTCGATTCCATTCCAAGCAACCATACGGGGATTGAGACCATCTCATCCAAGCATAGCACTCACCGTCTGTCTCAGGACCTTTGTATTTCCCACACTCTCAAGGGGAGCGCGAGCAATAGCCAAAGAACGACGATCGCACGAGTTTATGCATTGATGGTTGATGACAATTCCATGTACCCAGGTATCTGTCTAGTGCTAGTTCCCAGGATCAACGCCTAGCACCCACATATCCCGCATTTGAGATGTATTGTAACACATACACATGAATCTAAGTAGTTGGAACAACATAAATATAAACTACAACTATTTACTATTATAAGTAGTGGCCGACCGGCCAAATACTACATGTCAAAGAGTAAATTGCATCAGAATTTAATCATATACCAAAAGTAGGACAGCGGTATGCCCATCCATAAAACCCAAAGGCAACCGACTTGGAAAAGCCAAAGTTCATCCATCAACATAATTGTTGGACCCCGGGCAAAAGTACGTATTGTCGGGCCATTCCTTTATTCCATCATCTATATTATTTAGATTTAACAACCATGAGTATATGTATGTACTCGCAAGACTTTAGTATATGGAAATAAAGTAAATGCAAGGCTAGATCAAGGCTATCAAGTTTCTATACTAGTCTCATTTTCAGCACAAGGCAAGTTTTGTTTCACAAATGAACATTGCATAAAATGATACGGAATTGTAGAGAGCATTTAATAAGAAGCTAAATAACAATAAGTAAAGTCCATAATTCGATCCATAGCCCTCCTGGGCTGTGAATAGTGAATAAAAACAGCACCAAGACTCATGAGTTTACCAACCCATTCCAAAACCATTTCTAAAAGTTTTAGCAAAAACAAAGACTATACTTGACACTTGCTCATGACCACGAGCAAGGCTAATTAATTAGATTTTTAATCTCTACAGAGAGTGTACAGCTTTACCCACAAGACATGACTGACTCTTTGTGCAATCGATATTAGCACACCTCCTTTGGTGTGCTGCAGAGTATCATGATGTAACCGTTACATTATATATACCTAACTTTGCACCAGCGATAGTGAGGTTAAATCCTTACCATAGTTCTGGAGATCCTAAACCACGATGGTGCCCTATCGGGAACTCTCTTGTAACACCCCGACTCTCCACGGAGTCCGGAATGCTACCAACTCCCAAATTCACCAAAAATTTCGGCAGCATCTCCTCTAAAACTATGGACATCCACTCAGCAGACAAAAGAATAGCAGCAATTATAATATCATTCTAGCAGGTCCTTAGTTAATCAACCACCCACTCAACAGAAATTAATGACTTTCATCACGATGAACAAATAAATTACAATCACATTAATTACAACCAAGATTGACGAATTGGTTAAATAAATTGTTGGTGACCGCAGTCGTGCACGTGTTACTACTCCCAACCCAGCAAGTCGTTTGCAAGGTACCTAAAACAAGAAGCAAACAAACGTGAGTCCAAGACTCAGCAGAGTGCAATCAAACATAAAAGTAATGAATTTGATTAGAATACAACGACTTCAAAATATACAGTAATAGTTCTTTTACTTGACATCCTTAAATAAAGGGAGCAATTTGAATTCATATAACTTCAAAACGTAAGAACACGATTACTCCACCATTTGCTATAACCATGACTTAATTGAAATTACCCCGTTAAAGAAGCAGAAACTAACCCTACTTATCACCTCCAACTCGGAAACATAAGTAAACCCTACTCATGCCTCAATAATCATTTCAGGACGAGTCCCCGACTCAATATTCAACCTGTCATTTCCAGTCTCATCAATTAACATTTACCAAATTTCAACACATAATGCAATACTTTTATGCTCTCATCCTCTTTCTCATGAATCATAAAATGAATGCACCATGCATGCTCATAATGCACATTGTCATAGCGTATACCGGTATAGCTGAGTGCACACCCGTCGGTGTGCACCCTCAATCCCACCCATCCCGTGGTGGGGCCTACTCTTACTGACTCGCTCCCATTCACCTCGATGAATGGGACTACGAGGTAGGACTTTTGTGCTCACTACGGGTGAGCACCGAGGCCCGCATCAACATGGGACGCCTCGTCCATCATGAATGCACAATGCAATTTACATGAATGAATTGCAACACTTCATTCATCGCCAACACCACCATAGCCGTAACCACATACATAAATATAGCAAAATCCTCACAATCCCCAGTCACTAGCGGTACTAGTATAATCAGATTCAACCACAAGGCATGACAACTCATAACAACGTTTCTATTATGCAACTACATCCTACAGCCGCCGAGCCATGCTCACACGATACACTTGCGGTTAACTGCTCACAAAAATTCTATCTTTATAAAAGACCTAACCGTTTGAATCAATCTCATATTAGTCCCAATCACTCAAACAATATACTCACTAAAAAAAACAACCTTACTAAAAGCTCGATCTCCATTAGAGTTCATCTAACTAACCGAGCAACAATTAAATTGAGGAGCATCAAATATGAACACACATCCACACTCAATAACACGGTGTGCTTGCCTTCATTCCCTTAACCTTTTAATCATCATAAACGTTTTCATAAGGGGAAGCACTTTCTAGTTATATCCAAGCAAGGCTTACCTCTTGCGTATGCATCGGCAATTACTTACGCTAAGAGCAAACACTTGATTAATCTTTCTAGCCACAATTTAGGGATTGCACTTGCCTTTTACCGACGAAGAATGGAGTGGCATACGGTCGAGGCCACTCCCGACAGAACCTTCTCTGCAATTAAACAATAATCATCCAACTCAACTTTATGCACACTCGAAACAAGCAACGAAAAGAAAACAACTCATTTGCATATTTGACTTCTTCAAAAACTTATGTCCATGCATAAGCTAAAGACATATCAGTACTCAAGATCTAACTAAAGTGCCAACAATTATCTTTCATAAACCATAGTAGCAACAGATTTGCTTGAAACAACAGGAGACACAATCCTCTCACCAACAAATGGAAAATGCAACCATGACTAACATACGGATATCGGATTGACAAACATGTCCAAACTACAGTTTACCCTGGGGAAAAATAAACTACTCATACCAAATCAACCTCAGAATAACAGTAGCATATAAATGTACCTAGATGAATGAACTCAAATAACCAAGACATAACCAGCCAACCAGGAACCAATTGCCACAACCAAATCCATAATCATGCATTACCTAATATCTACTTACTTGGTTACATAAAGACACATACATTTCAGCTCGAAAGAACTCTTATTAAAATGGGGGCAAGATAACATCCTACTAAATCTAGGATGATACCCATCTAGCAGAATGATTATAACTTAAACAACCCTACCCCACTTATATGTCATCATCATGAATATGTGTAACATCAAATATATTTATGCACACTACTCTCTGTCATGAACACGAGCATATAAGCCATCAATTAAACATCGCCAACCGGATTCAAATGTAAATATTACTAATTCCCCTCTTTAGAATTTAATTCTCTTATTAGCAGAGCATCTATATATATGTATACAACTATTACTCCCTTGGAGATGAACACCAAACAGCATTCCACAACACAGAAGGCATTCATGCATACAGTAGGACCATACTCTGGCTCATATTTACAATCTATTTTGGCATAGAGCAGATTTTATTTATGCCTTAAGGAGGAATGTGCAGAATTCAAACACAGGCACTACTCACTACACTTTATTAATCGAGACCTTAAAACTGCAATTCCACCAGCACAGACATGCATTATATGCAAACAAAATTCAGCAATACTTTGAGCATTATACTCGCAACCTCAGCACAAATTTCATACACCGATAACACACCAAACCTCAAAATGTAGTACTGATTCATGAAGCTATAACCAAAAGGATTCCATATACTTCAATAGCTCAAACAGAATCCATTACACATAAAAATTTTACTAGGGAGGAGTGAGCTGTTGGCAAACATGAATGAAGGGAATTAAACCTTTGGAGCATTTGAACAAACACCTGGTGGGCAGCATGAAACCAAATACCTTGTGCCTAAGCACTCACCACAAGAAGGAGGCAAGGGGCAAAGGAGGCGGTGCTGCTGCTGTCTCTGCTGCTGGAGGGTGCCGGCCAGAGAGGGAAGAGCCACCGGCAGCTGCTGCCCTTGCTGCGCCGAGCCAGGGAGGGAACAGGCGCGCCGCTCTGGGAAGGAGCAGGCGCGTCGAGTCTTGATCTTGCTCTCGCTTGATTCTTTGCCGATTAGGAAAAAGGGGCGCTGCTCTTGATTCTTGTTGGCGATGCTGCAGGAACCGAGCGGGAAGGAGGAGCACCGGCTGAGGGGAAAACTCTTTGGCCGGGAAGGCGCAGGGGAGTCGGCCTGGAGGCTCGCCGGCTAGGGCCATCGACGCCAGAATCGGGTTGCCGCTATCCTCGCTCTATTTATCTTATTTGCTCTTCTTCGCCGAGCCAGGAGAGGCGCACAGGAGGAGCCAACAGGCAGAGGCGACGCGGGGAGGTGGAAGGGGCGGCGCCATGGGGAGTGGCCAGGGGCGACGCCAGGACGGCTGGAATCGGGAGACTGGAGGCGCAGGAGGAAGGCAGGGGCTGGAAAAAGAAGATTACCTCTAAGGATTTTCAGCCACTCATTTGAAGAAAGAGAGAGAGAGAGAGAGAGAGAGATAGGTGGGGAACAAAAATATCAGCCCAAAGAAGGAAAAAAAACTTTGCAAGATACACTCTCCCCTTAAAGGAGTTCGTCCCAATTCAAGAATGCCAACTATGCAAATCAAAGACATAAAGGTCTTAAACTTCTTTGCCAACTCAAAACGCCCACACAAAAACTCCAACGATTTACAAGCGGTAAACCAAAACCTCAAATCCAATGATTAACAAAACAAATTGACTTAGCTTAAATAAATGCAACTTCTCATGCACGAACTCAAATAAAGTCAATCAATAGGCCAAAATCCAAAATCCTACTACTCTACTTAACCATATGACAAACTTAGACAAACTTTTTGTCGACACTTCAGCATACGACATCCGAACAACCAATGATCCTCCTCGGATGAATAGGATACCAACCCCTATGCTCTACTCCAAATCCATACTCGATTTCGATTACTATACTCTTATCTCCTCTTTTGATTGATTGACCTCTTTATCAAAAGACCCATTACCGACAAATACCATCGAAACCATTAATTCACTAAAACACAATTTCCCTTCCAACCATTTCTCCACAATATAATTTTTTTATACTCCTTCTAATAAGCTTGCCTCACCCCAAGGGACCACTGCCTAGGGTAAAAGTTCACTACAGAACACCACACATCAAATTATGAAATCCCTCACTACAACCATCTGAACTCAAAAGTTCAGTCTCCCAATAGAAATAGTGATTTAATTACCATCAACTTCCAAGTAGTTCACTAATAAAGGCTAAACAAGCCCCACTAAGAGGCCACATCAAAAGTAAAATCCTCAATTATTATCCACCCAAAATCCCTCGATTCTCTTTAACGAACTAACCACTTTCATCCTCTTCAAATAATGTGATAGAATACACACCAAGGACAACTCAACCTTCAAGAGAAACATTGCATTGAACTTTTACAGCTGCAATCTCGATAACCAAAGAAGACTCAATTCTCATTATTAAACTCAACACTATACCATAAACTTTCATGTCCTTTAACTCCAGCTAGAACACAAAGGAAAATATAATTCCCCTTTTAACCAGATAAATCACGTACATCATTTTAAACCCGAAACATTAAAATCTACCTGAGAGAGGATCTTGATAGAGCCCAATCATCACTCATTTTCTTCTTCCAAAACCAAATTTGCAAGAGAAGACCCGATTCTCTAACATCATATAAATCGCCTTTAACACTCTCAATCAATGCAATAAAATTCACCCCGGGGGAACCACACAAATCGCTGACAAAAGCTCTCATAAAACCAAGAAACAACTCTGCTTACTTTAACCAAAGCAAAATCTCTCGCATTAAACCAAAACCGACGCTTTGGTAGAGGAAACCAACTTTCAAATTAAGCATCCGAACCCATACCCATCACATTCTTCCTCAAGAGAAAAGGAAACTCGCTCCCAACAACCATCTCACCCACGTAATCACTTACTAAACATTCACCGATTCACACTTTGAAATGCTCGCCAACACATCATACAACTCTAATCAAATCCGCTCTAGTCAACATAGAGTTACAAAACCCAATCTTTCTTTAACTACTTTCTACTATTCATATAACCACCACTGGTCATAGTATCATCAAACCCTAACCAAATCTATCTCATGACAATCAACAAGGAGGACCACGTTCTCACTTCTTTAGCGAAAATAATTTATCAGTTAATTTAACACCAGACACGCGCCATCCTTTACTTTGGATCACTTACCATCACAATTCACTTTAACCAAATTGATACCTTACATCATCTCGATGCTCTAACCATACATCACAGGCTCAGAGTCTCAAACATCCTCGTGGGTCACCTACCCACGGAAAGAAAACAAAATGCGACCCCGACCCTTTAAATAACACGACAACTTACAAACGTGAACAACACCAATAGACATTTTCTTTTCCAAGGAAACATCCAGAAATCACGAAGGAACTCGATTCTCAAATTACCAAACTCTGACGGAAATAATTCCTTAAACAAATCTCCAGACTTACAACTTCCGAGAAGGAGGATAGATACAAGGGGGAAAACGAAAAGATCCACCACGTCCTTCCCGATAAAACCTTAACACTAAAAATCCACACGACTTAAGTTTTGCACCAAGAAAACTCCAATAACTTCTTAAATGAAGAGCTACCCAACCACAAGACCAATTCGTCAATCTTGGTTGTAATTAATGTGATTGTAATTTATTTGTTCATCGTGATGAAAGTCATTAATTTCTGTTGAGTGGGTGGTTGATTAACTAAGGACCTGCTAGAATGATATTATAATTGCTGCTATTCTTTTGTCTGCTGAGTGGATGTCCATAGTTTCAGAGGAGATGCTGCCGAAATTTTTGGTGAATTTGGGAGTTGGTAGCATTTTGGACTCCGTGGAGAGTCGGGGTGTTACAGTTGGTATCAGAGCGGGCTTTAGGTCCGTGGTATGTGAATTTAGTAATTTATCAAATTGAACACCAAAAGGGTAGCAACCAAAATACAAAAGGATTCATCACCAGCCTCTTTCTCTTTGAATCCACTCATCTAAGGCAAAAGAAACCAACCTTCTCCACTCACACTCTAAACTATGCCACAACAACCAACGACCCTCACCTCGAGAGGTTCTCATACTTCAAAGGGGGCTTTAACCGATCACACCAACATACAAGACCCTTAACACAGACCAAGGTATGAGGACGAGATCATAATGATTCAAACAATCCATCTACAATCAAAGCAATATGCAACAATAATTTAACATGCAATCATCAAAGCTTAAATGCAACATTTAAGCGTAATGCAATGATACCCATCCTTCCTCATGCACCGTGAGTGTGTCAAGTTTTAAATTAACGAACCAAGCTATTCCAGATTTTAAGGTTATCGCCCTGAGGCCAAACTTTAAGAGTAAATACCTATGCCATGTTTCTAATTTCACACAGCAACTTTTAGTTTACTCTAGGGTAAATTACTAAATTCACATACCACGGACCTAAAGCCCGCTCTGATACCAACTGTAACACCCCGACTCTCCACAGAGTCCAAAATGCTACCAACTCCCAAATTCACCAAAAATTTCGGCAGCATCTCCTCTGAAACTATGGACATCCACTCAGCAGACAAAAGAATAGCAGCAATTATAATATCATTCTAGCAGGTCCTTAGTTAATCAACCACCCACTCAACAGAAATTAATGACTTTCATCACGATGAACAAATAAATTACAATCACATTAATTACAACCAAGATTGACGAATTGGTTAAATAAATTGTTGGTGACCGCAGTCGTGCACGTGTTACTACTCCCAACCCAAAGAAGTCGCTTTGCAAGGTACCTAAAACAAGAAGCAAACAAACGTGAGTCCAAGACTCAAAGAGAGTGCAATCAAACATAAAAGTAATGAATTTGATTAGAATACAACGACTTCAAAATATACAAGAATAGTTCTTTTACTTGACATCCTTAAATAAAGGAGCAATTTGAATTCATATAACTTCAAAACGTAAGAACACGATTACTCCACCATTTGCTATAACCATGACTTAATTGAAATTACCCGCTAAAGAAGCGTAAACTAACCCTACTTATCACCTCCAACTCGAAACATAAGTAAACCCTACTCATGCCTCAATAATCATTTCAGACGAGTCCCCGACTCAATATTCAACTTTGTCATTTCAGGTCTCATCAATTAACATTTACCAAATTTCAACACATAATGCAATACTTTTATGCTCTCATCCTCTTTCTCATGAATCATAAAATGAATGCACCATGCATGCTCATAATGCACATTGTCATAGCGTATACTGGGGTATAGTGAGTGCACACCCGCGGTGTGCACCTCAATCCCACCCATCCGTGGTGGGGCCTACTTTCTCGACTCGCTCCCATTCACCTCGATGAATGGGACTACGAGTAGGACTTTTGTGCTCACTACGGTGAGCACCGAGGCCCAGATCAACATGGGACGCCTCGTCCATCATGAATGCACAATGCAATTTACATGAATGAATTGCAACACTTCATTCATCGCCAACACCACCATAGCCGTAACCACATACATAAATATAGCAAAATCCTCACAATCCCCAAATACTAGCGGTACTAGTATAATCAGATTCAACCACAAGGCATGACAACTCATAACAACGTTTCTATTATGCAACTACATCCTCATACCGCGAGCCATGCTCACACGATACACTTATGTTAATCGCTCACAAAAATTCTATCTTTATAAAAGACCTAACCGCTTGAATCAATCTCATATTAGTCCCAATCACTCAAACAATATACTCACTAAAAAACAACCTTACTAAAAGCTCGATCTCCATTAGAGTTCATCTAACTAACCGAGCAACAATTAAATTGAGGAGCATCAAATATGAACACACATCCACACTCAATAACACGGTGTGCTTGCCTTCATTCCCTTAACCTTTTAATCATCATAAACGCTTTCATAAGGGAAGCACTTTCTAGTTATATCCAAGCAAGGCTTACCTCTTGCGTATGCATCGGCAATTACTTACGCTAAGAGCAAACACTTGATTAATCTTTCTAGCCACAATTTAGGGATTGCACTTGCCTTTTACCGACGAAGAATGGAGTGGCATACGGTCGAGGCCACTCCCGCGTAACCTTCTCTGCAATTAAACAATAATCATCCAACTCAACTTTATGCACACTCGAAACAAGCAAACGAAAAGAAAACAACTCATTTGCATATTTGACTTCTTCAAAAACTTATGTCCATGCATAAGCTAAAGACATATCAAGACTCAAGATCTAACTAAAGTGCCAACAATTATCTTTCATAAACCATAGTAGCAACAGATTTGCTTGAAACAACAGGAGACACAATCCTCTCACCAACAAATGGAAAATGCAACCATGACTAACATACGGATATCGGATTGACAAACATGTCCAAACTACGCTTTACCACGGGAAAAATAAACTACTCATACCAAATCAACCTCGTAATAACAAAGAGTATATAAATGTACCTAGATGAATGAACTCAAATAACCAAGACATAACCAGCCAACCAGAACCAATTGCCACAACCAAATCCATAATCATGCATTACCTAATATCTACTTACTTGGTTACATAAAGACACATACATTTCAAATCGAAAGAACTCTTATTAAAATGGGGCAAGATAACATCCTACTAAATCTAGGATGATACCCATCTAGCGTAATGATTATAACTTAAACAACCCTACCCCACTTATATGTCATCATCATGAATATGTGTAACATCAAATATATTTATGCACACTACTCTCATCATGAACACGAGCATATAAGCCATCAATTAAACATCGCCAACCGGATTCAAATGTAAATATTACTAATTCCCTCTTTAGAATTTAATTCTCTTATTAGCAGAGCATCTATATATATGTATACAACTATTACTCCTTGGAGATGAACACCAAACAAAGATTCCACAACACGTAGGCATTCATGCATACAGAGGACCATACTCGCTCATATTTACAATCTATTTTGGCATAGAGCAGATTTTATTTATGCCTTAAGGAGGAATGTGCAGAATTCAAACACGGCACTACTCACTACACTTTATTAATCGAGACCTTAAAACTGCAATTCCACCAAAGACAGACATGCATTATATGCAAACAAAATTCAGCAATACTTTGAGCATTATACTGCAACCTCAAAGACAAATTTCATACACCGATAACACACCAAACCTCAAAATGTAGTAATTGATTCATGAAGCTATAACCAAAAGGATTCCATATACTTCAATAGCTCAAACAGAATCCATTACACATAAAAATTTTACTAGGGAGGAGTGAGTGTTGGCAAACATGAATGAAGGGAATTAAACCTTTGGAGCATTTGAACAAACACCTGGTGGGCAGCATGAAACCAAATACCTTGTGCCTAAGCACTCACCACAAGAAGGAGGCAAGGGGCAAAGGAGGCGGTGCTGCTGCTATCTCTGCTGCTGGAGGGTGCCGGCCAGAGAGGGAAGAGCCACCGGCAGCTGCTTCCCTTGCTGCACCGAGCCAGGGAGGGAACAGGGCGCGCCGGCCTGGGGAAGGAGCAGGCGAGGCGCCGGCGCCGATGCTTCTCTCGCTTGCTCTTTGCTCGATTGGGGAAAAGGGGCGCTGCTTTGCTCTTGTTCTGGTTGGCGTCTGCAGAACCGAGCGGGAAGGAGGAGCACCACCGAGGGAAAATCGCTGGCCGGGAAGGCGCAGGGAGTCGGCCCGAGGCTCACGGCCAGGCTATCGACACAGAATCGGTTGCTGCTATCCTCGCCGCTCTTTATCAGGTTGCTTTCTTTGCCGAGCCAGGAGAGGCGATAGGGAGGAGCCGACAGCAGGCGAGGCGACACGGGAGGTGGACGGGCGCGCCAGGGGAGTGCTGCGGCGACGCCAGACGGCTGAATCGGAGACCTGAGGCGCAGGAGGAAGGCAGGGGCTGGAAAAAGAAGATTACCTCTAAGGATTTTCAGCCACTCATTTGAAGAAAGAGAGAGAGAGAGAGAGAGATAGGTGGGGAACAAAAATATCAGCCCAAAGAAGGAAAAAAAACTTTGCAGTATTACATCTCCCCATGGCAAGGCATGCACCATTATATTGGAATACTTGAACCCCAACACCTCGGTGAAGGGAGCGCGTGTACCCTTACTACTTTGGCCTACCAATGTGCAAAGCTAAATCTACATAACTTAACATGTTAAGGCTGTCCCATACTAGCACTTGTGGTTGTACATAATCACTTACGTGATAGTATCAAGTTCGGTCCTTAACTGACCCAGGCGAGAATCTCCTCCTGTCTATGCATGAGGTCCTTTTCACGCTCCAAGTTTTAATAATAACTCGCCCTCATCTAAAACATAAGTTTTGAGTTGGATTTTTACAAAAATACATGGAAACCATACCTCGGTTCTGTACATTTAAACAAAGTTGCTCAAGCTAGTTTGAAATATGTCCCATCATTTAAAAGTTGATCTAATGAGCATGTCTAAGTAGGTGCGTAAGGTATTCCTTAAGTATTACCCAAGTGACATTAAATAATGTCTACACTAATACTAGGCTACCATGGTAGGTAATCAAATGACAAGGTAAGGGAAATGCACACAATTGGATTTAGCAACTATCGCCCGCAATATAGCAAGTTTAAAACATACACGCATGCATATAGTTTGATAAAACAACATAAATTTGTAAAATATGAGATCAACATGATCAAAGGAGGTGCTTGCCTAGTTGCTTTTCGTCTGGGCTATAGTCAGGGTCAGAGTTGGGGTTGTTATCAATCAAATTTGAAATATCATCGTCTATGCGTCGTATAATGAGAACCGTGTCAAAAGCAAATAACACCATATCAAATGGGGCAAAAAGAAATCAAATATAAATAGCAAATTAAAACTTACCAAGAGGAACAAGGTGACTTTGAGTTCTTGAATTATCTCTTGTATAATGATTTTATTAGCACTTAGCTTATGTGAGGCCCTTTTGCATGAATGTGTTACTTTCTTCTGTTGATTTCAAGAAGCCATAGCCAAGCACATACATATGGTTCTTTATGAATAGAAGAGGCTAAATTTATGTATTTTAGTATCTATAATTTTGAATTCAAGACACAAAAATTATTTGGTTTAGTAGAAGCAGGTCATTAGTGAAAGTGGTATGCATGACTAGTGCTTAACCTTAAGTGTCTTTGTATAAAAGCAATCTCTACAAGTTGGGTCTATAATTCCATGTTATTGGCCACTACTACATGGTTATATGATGATTCTTGCATTGCGGGAACTTTAGACGAAGACTTTTACTTTCAACTATTCATATAATACGGCCTGGCAACATTATCATTTAGGGTGTTTGCGTTAACGGATTTTATATGATAAACAAGTTGTAATTTGGATAATTTTCTATAATTTGATTGTACATATATTGAAGTGTATTCTGGACTAATTTCCTCAAATTTTGTGTTTAGAAAAATTGTTTTATGAACCGCCGAAAAGGCTTAAGTGATATGGAATTAGTGCAGGTTGTGATCATTTAGGATATTTGTCGTGATAATATTTACATGCACAGCAAGTTATAAATAAGATATTTCTCCAGATTGTGTTATCATATATATCATAGAATGCTTTTGAGCTATTTATTCAATATTTTCCATTTAGAAATAATATTTTGCGAGCTACCGAAAAGGCTTAAGTGATCATGAAGTCTACACGATTGCGGTTTAGTTTTTGTTTTTAAGTTTGCGACATCACCTTATGGGATATTCCAACCATTTTTCAGGCATTAGTAGGGGATGTCCCTTAGAGAGTTTTAAATCTATTTCCATGATAGTTTGCTTTTGTCCGTGATGTTTTCCACATAAATGAACAATAGGGCATATTATGGACTTAATTCAAATTAGGTCTTTTTGCGGACTAACAAGATCTTGACTTGAGGAACATTGTGAAACCAGCCCTTCATGACCTAATATTTAGTTATGTCATTTTGTTTGCTTGTACTTGAATCCTTAAGTATACATCTCTAGTATATGAAATCATATTTTGATTAAAAGGCTATGCGCATACTACGATTGGTCACAATGAGTGTTACTATATTAAGTGGCCTGGTCATGCAGGTCTTTTAGGTACTAAATTTTCTTTATTAGCATCTATTCATAGCAGTTATCTATATTTCAACTTTTGTATATAACAAGTATAGCTACTTAGGAACTTGGCTCATCCTAAGTTAATTGTTAATTATTTCACCATGAATAGATCTTATGGACCTATAGGATGATTCAAAACCGACCTCACATATAGCATCCTTTGTTTGTGACATTTTGTTTATATCCTTTTCCTTTATACAAGGAGAACAACTTATTTAAACTAAACATGAAATTCTTTGCATATCCTAAGGATGCTATAGTCCTTACTAAGCTTAAGAATTGATTTTACCAAGGTTCCAATTCATTTGTTCCAAGTCTTAGATATTTTGGTCTCTATGCATTGAAATAAAATTCTTTTTTAAATTTAAATTAAAATTTGTTCTAATCTATATATTTTTTACATAGATGGGTTTATTAGGATCTCAGGAGCATAAGAAAATAATTTCATGATTTTAGCATCTAGGGTCTTTCAAATTTTGTATAAGGACCATATCAAGTTTTATTTCAAATTTGAATTTGAATAATACAAACATAGGTTGAGAAATAAATATTTTTGCATATTTAGGATCCTTGAGGACATCTGAGTGTAACTAAACTAGTTTCACCAAATTTTGAGCTCATTTGATTCACATTTTAACCATTTGATTCTTGCATGCAAGAGAGGTTTTCTACGATCAATTTTTGATTCAAATTTCATTAAAATATAATTTTTTTAGAAAAACAGAACATCCATAGCTTCAGGAACATGTGTGATTAATTTCTTGATTTTTAGAATTATGGATTGCATAGTTGTTTCAATATTTCAAAAAGGCACTTTTGATCAAACTAGATTTGAATGATTTTAATACAAGTAACACATGAATTTTTATTTCATATTTTGATTCCTTACCGCCTAACTTGAATTTAGAAACTGAGTTTGCTTCATTTGGACATCCCTAGGAAAAGATACAACTATTTGAACTTAAGCCAGTTTGAAAATTTGTGTTGAACTACAAAATACGCCTCCTGTATCTAGAAAGCATGTTTCAGTTTTTAATTGGGCCGGCCATATTAGACTAGCCTGTGGGACCCACCTGTCAGTGAGAGGTCGAGAAGAGGAGAGGAAAGCGGTGGCTATCGGCGGCAAGAGGTGGCCGGAGAGGGGGCGCCATCGGTAGGATGAGCTCCAGCGGGTTGAGGCGCAGCTAGTAGAGTTCTTGGTGTCAGGTGGCAATCACTGGAGACGGCCACCACCTGCGAGGGGCGGCGGCGCCAATGGCACACAGCCGTGAGGAAGAATGGACATCAATTGTGCTCACCTTAGCGACGATTTAGCATTTAGGGACCCTAAATAATATAGTTTACCGATTGGTTTGAGGCGAGGAGATGCAGAATGCGCTGCCACCGTGAGGTTGGAGTTGGGGAAGACACTGTCACGGGGTGGCTGTGATGAGCTCAGGAGAATGTGGAGTTGTGGGTGAATGAAGATGGCCAGTGTTAGAATTGAACCTGTTGCCGTTATTTTTTTTCAGTTACTGCATGTTCCAGTCAGTGTCTTGAGTTATATTTTTGTTTACTGCATGTAACTGAGCAGCGTAAGTTTCATTAGGTGTTTACTGCATGTAACTGAAACTAAATTATGATGAGTTATGTTTTGTTCTTTACTACATGTAACTGAAATATTCGTCATTAGAGTGAGTCATTAGGAGGAGTTATTGTCATTAGGATGGATGCATGTAACTTAATAAAAGGAAGGAAAAAACCCCTAAAAAGTGGTGCAGTTGGGCACACAAATTTTTTTGTCTCCTGCGTGGATTGGGTGTCCAGGGTGATAGCATGAGTTGTGTTCCATCTCGAGAGGCTGGCAACAACATTTGGTATCAGAGCGGCAGTTGCTCGATCCTAGGCAATGTCAGCTCTGATAGGAGGACACTCGAGGTCACCACCATGGCGTGGGCATTCGCACTCACCTTCTCCCCTTCTGCACCGACCGTGGCATTGCAACGATCGTGGTGTCTGTGAGGTCATG
The DNA here is from genome assembly GCA_036346375.1 of Guadua angustifolia. Lineage (NCBI taxonomy): Eukaryota > Viridiplantae > Streptophyta > Magnoliopsida > Poales > Poaceae > Guadua > Guadua angustifolia. Next base: position 365,069 of record JAYEVE010001030.1, on the reverse strand, counting down.
GTGCAGCGGACAGTGCGGGAAGTCGGCAATTCAGCCTATCCGACCCTGACACGTACCAACTACAACGACTGGGCATTGATGATGAAGGTGATGCTCTAGGCGCGAGGTCTCTGGGAGGCTGTTGAGCACGGCGATGCCGAGCTCCAGGAGGACCATATGGCGCTGGAGGCAATACTGAAGGCCATTCCACCAGAGATGATTTCTTCACTTGCGCTGAAACACAACGCCAAGGAGGCGCGGGACTCCATGATGGAGATGCGAGTCAGAACCGACCGCATTCAGAAGGTGAAGGCCCAGCTACTCCGCAAGGAGTATGAGGCCATTGAATTCCGGGACGGCGAGGTGGTGGAGGACTTCGCCATGTGCCTAAGTGGCGTAGTGAGTCGACTCGCGATTCTTGGTGATGTCATCGAGAAAGAGAAAGTTGTGGAGAAGTATTTGCATGTTGTACCCTAGAGGTTCGCACAAATAGCTTTGTCCATTGAAACGCTTCTTGATTTGTCGACGTTGTCCATCGAGGAAGTGACAGGGCGGCTCAAAGCTGTTGAAGATCGCACCACTCTGCCCACCTCGGTGACAACGAATGAGAAGTTGTTACTCACCGAGGAGCAGTGGGAAGCGCGGTGCAAGCAACGCCAGGCAGGTGAGCAGTCATCTGGGGGTGCAAGGTTGGGCCAAAACGCGCGGCGACGTGGGAGGCCACGACCACCCCGGAAGAATAATGATACTGGCCGTGTTGGGAAGGGAGGCGCACATGACTTGTCGTGTGACAGGTGCCGTAACTGCGGCAAGTATGGGCACTGGGCGCGCGACTGCCTCCAACCGCGTCGCGAGCAGAGGGAGGATGCTCACTATGTCGAGGCACAGGAGGAGCAACCAGCGCTCCTCTTGGCCGAGCACTACGAGTTCGTACAGGTTGCGGACGAGCAGTAACAACAGGTCTTCCTCAACGAAGAGAGGGTGATTCCAGTGGATGTTGGCCTTGACCTGTGGTATCTTAACACGGGGGCTATCAACTACATGGCTAGGAATCGCTCTATGCTAGTGTCGCTTGATGAGATAGTGCAAGGCACTGTGAAGTTTGGGGACGGGTCTCACATGGAGATCTGTGGCAAAGGTTTCGTGCTATTCCAGTTCAAGAACTCGGAGCATCGTGTGCTCACGGAGGTATATTACACTCCTCATCTTCGCAGTAACATTGTCAATCATGGCCAGCTTGATGAGAATGGGTGCAAGATCATCATCAAGGATGGTGAACCGTGCATCTTCGACCGTGCACACATGCACACACTATCAATCTTGGCCAGCTTTATGAGAAAGGTGACGTGCATGCAGAACCGCATGTACATGATGGGGTTGAACATCACTGAGCCCAGGTGCCTCTTAGCAGCATGCAGCGACCTAGCATGGCGCTGGCACGCATGCTATGGGCATCTACACTTTCGTGCGCTACACATCTGGTGGCCAAACACATGGTGGATGGCGTACCAAGCATTGACCGAGTGAACCAGTTCTGCGACTATTGTGCGCTCGCCAAGCAACAACGAACTCCGTTCCCTCAGGCGTTGACATACCGGGCTGAGCGCAAACTGGAGCTCATGCACGGCGACCTCTATGGTCCTATAAACCTGACATTCCCAGGCCGAGCTAAATATTTTCTGTTAATTGTCGATGATTATAACAGGTTCATGTGGGTTGAAATGCTGCGGTCCAAGGATGAGGCATTCAAGTACTTCTGCAAGATCAAGGCTCTCATATAGAACGAATGTAATGTCTAGCTGAAGGCGTTCCATTCAGATCGTGGTGGGCAATTCAACTCTGTCACGTTCGGCGACTGGTGTGATGAGCAGGGCATCAAGCGGTACACCACCTCACCCTACTCACCGCAGCAGAACGGCGTTGTCGAGTACTGGAACCGGACGGTTGTAGAGATGGCGAGTAGCCTGCTCAAGAGCATGCACGTTTCGGCGATATTCTAGGCTGAGGCGGTGAAGACCACGGTGCACATGCTGAATCGCTCCCCGACAAGAAGCCTTAAAGGCTGCACTCCATATGAAGCCTAGCACAAGCGGTGCCCAAATGTGTCATATTTTTGGATTTTTGGGTGCGTCGCACATGTGAAGAATGTCGGTCCCGGCATCAACAAGCTCGCAGATCGCTCAACCCCAATGGTCTTCATTGGCTATGAGGATGGGTCAAAGCCGTACCGTGTCTATGATCCACGTGCACGCAAGCTGCACATCACTCGAGATGTGGTGTTCCAAGAGGAGAAGGCTTGGGATTGGCATGCAAGCCGCGACATGCACGGTACCGATCCCTTGCCAAGCACTTTCACCATCGAGTACTTCACCGAACTATGTCGGGATCCAACACCAACACTAGAAGCCGATGGAGATCCAGTGAACCAAGTAGGCCCTGCTATGGAGAATAGCGGCGCGGGCACTATTGGTGGCTCACCACAAGATGCGACTCCACACACGCCAGGCACAACTGATGCGCGGTGTGCGAGGTGGGTCACACCATCGACTGGTGGGTCGCATGACTCGGAGGGTGCGCCACTCCGCTACCGTGACATCAACAACATCTACGACATGACACAGCCGTGCGAGCAAGAGTTCAGCGGCTTGTGCATGCTAGCCGCCGACGAGCTAGTGAGTGTCAATCAAGCACTCAAGGAGTCGTGTTGGAGGAATGCCATGGAGGATGAAATGTGCTCCATTGCCGGGAACCACACTTGGGAACACATCGAGCTCCCTGATGGGCATCGTGCCATCGTGTTGAAGTGGGTGTTCAAGGTGAAGAGAGATCCTCTCGGCAACATCGTGAAGCATAAAGCATGTCTAGTGGCGAAGGGATACGCGCAGTGGCCTGGTGTCGATTTTGATGAAGTTTTTGCGCCAGTGGCATGCATGGACACAGCGCAGGTAATGTTGGCTCTTGCGGCGCATGGTGGCTAGGAGGTCCACCATATGGGCGTCAAGTCGGCCTTCCACAATGGGGAGCTAGCCAAGGAGGTCTACGTGCAGCAGCCACGGGTTTCGTTGACAGTGAACGTCAGCATATGGTGTTGCGCCTACACAAGGCTTCGTACAGTCTTCGCCAAGTACTGCGCGCTTAGTATGCTAAGATCGACGACACACTGCAGCAGTTTGGCTTCGAGCACAGCCCACTGGAGCATGCTGTGTATCGAAGAAGGAAGAACAATGCCTTCCTTCTCGTGGGGGTGTACGTCGACGATCTGATTATCACTGGCTCCACCGTCGACGCCATAATTGAGTTCAAGGAGCAGATGAAGATCATGTTTAGCATGAGTGACCTCGGGCTCCTAACTTACTATCTTGGCATTGAGGTGCACCAAGGGCCCGAGGTGATCACTTTGTGCTAGACTAGGTATGCATTAAAGATTGTTGAATCCGTAGGGTTGGCAGGCTGAAACCTGTGCGCAACACCGATGGAAAATCGGTTGAAATTGACCAAGAAGGATGAAAGCGAAGTTGTTGATCCCACGGAGTATTGCAGTATAGTTGGGAGTCTATGTTATCTTGTGAACACTCGACCAGACATTGCATACGACATGGGGATCATCAGTCGATACATGGAAGCTCCTACCAAGTAGCACATGACAGCTGCGAAGCATATTCTGAGGTATGTGAGTTGAACAGCCTCATTTGGGTGTCGCTATGACAAGTTTGGTGTGCCCAAGCCCAAACTGTTGGGATATTGTGATAGTGATCTTGCCGGCAACGTTGATGATTGAAAGAGCACATCTAGGGTGGCTTTCTTTCTTGGAAACAACGTAACCTGGTGACATGGACGTCACAGAAACAAAAGATCGTTGCGCTCTCATCTTGTGAATCTAAGTACATCACGGTGGCTACGGCAGTGTGCCAGGGGGTGTGGCTTAGCAGTCTAATTGGAGATCTGACGGGAGCGGCGCCGATGAAGGTGAAGCTACATATTGACAACAAGTCTGCGATCGAGTTGTGCAAGAATCCTGTGCATCACGACTGTAGCAAACACATTGACACTCGTTTTCACTACATCCCAGAGTGTGTCAATGATGTCAAAGTGGAAATTGAGCATATCGTTACTGACAAACAACTAGCCGATATTCTGACGAAAGCTTTGGGAAAAATCAAATTCATTGAAATACGTTAGATAGTCATTGAATTAAGATCCATGCAATAGGTTTAGGGGGTGATTTGCTAGAATTAAACCTATTGCCATTATTTTTTTCAATTACTGCATGTTCCACTTAGTGTCTTGAGTTATGTTTTTGTTTATTGCATGTAACTGAGCAGCGCAAGTTTCATTAGGTGTTTACTGCATGTAAATGAAACTAAATTAGGATGAGTTATGTTTTGTTCTTTACTGCATGTAACTGAAATATTAGTCATTAGAGTGAGTCATTAGGAGGAGTTAGTGTCATTAGGATGGCTGCATGTAACTTAATAAAAGGAAGGAAAAAACCCCTGAAAAGTGGTGCAGTTGGCCACACAATTTTTTTTGTCTCCTGCGTGGATTGGGTGTCCAAGGTGATAGAGTGAGTTGTGTTCCATCTCAAGAGGCCAGCAACAACAGCCAACGAGCTCACCTATCTGCAGGTCTCTTGAATTTGGACTCGCTTGCCTTGCTCTAGCTAGTTCGCCAGTGAACTTCGGCGGAATGGTGAGGCCAGGCAAGTAGAGGGCAAGGAGAGGTCTTGGCAGCGTATATGATGTGCAGTGGAGTCACTGAACCAGGCATGGGCACGCGGTATGGGCAGAAGATGGAGCTGCCGAAGCTTAGCTGACCGACCCGCGTGGCAGCAAAGGTCTGCAGCGACAGCAAGTTCAGGCCTATTCCATTTTCGTGATAGCATTTGGGCACCCAGTGAGCTCGGTGAGACTCGGTGGTTGCAGCCGCATGGTGGCAGACTTCTGCCGTGGTGGGAAAATCAGAGCTAAACCACTATCGTGGCAGCATTGTGGTTGGATGGGCAGCGCTTCGGCAATGCACTGAGGAAACTGGGCAAGCAGGGGAGAAAAGATGGGAGGATGACCTATGGGCTAGAGTTGGCAGTGGATGGTGGTAGCTGCAACGCTGCCAAGTGTGGTCAAGGGTCAAGGTGGTCCACTGCCAGTGAGATACCAAAAGAAAGGAATCTCGGTTTTTGGCTAACTCTGGACAGTATGAGATCAAATTCATCGAATGAGCTACCATTCACCATTAGATACTTTTCAACATTTTACTGGATAATTTGGAGGCCTCTTTCACCTGACTGTAAAATTTTCAGGTTAAAATATTTTATAGAAATATTATAGAAATTCTAACAATTTTGATTGCATTATTTGTTCACTTTAGTTTTTATTTTATTTTAGAATGGAAATTGATTCAAAAATTTTTTAAACTTTTTGAAAGGGTTTGATATGAGCTAACATCTGTTGTGTAAAATTTTTAGATCCATATCATGCATATTTATTTTCTATTAATTCTGACATTGAAGATTTTAGATTTTTATGTTCTCTATTTTTGAATTTTAAAAGGCACTAGATGTGGTTATTAATTTTTGATGTTTTTACCAATTGTTAATAATGTTTAGAGGTAGGCATAGTAAAATTTTCAATAGGAGATAAGCTTTGATTATTCTTGAAAAATTCTGTCATGTCACTATTTTGAAGTTAAAACATGTCACTTCACTATTTACTTCTTTCCCTAATTCATTAAAAATCTTTTTACAGCTGAAAAGATGTGATGGGAACTTTTCAAAGAATTAATATTATTTTTTTGGCTTTTACTTTCATCTTTTTACCTTTTTACTTTTATACTTTTACTAATTCATTAATTGATTTTTCTTTAAAGCCATAAATCTAAGAATAATATATCTATTAAGCGTGGAAGGAGGCCTCCCAGCGCATTTTGTACTATTCTCATGTTATGGCCGTCCGATCGGATCCTATGCTCTGGATCTTGCGTCGCCACCGGATCGGACAAATCCCGGTGAACGGCCCAGATCGGTTCTCCGACTCCCGCACCAAAACCCTAGCGCATGCTCTTCCATGCCTCCCTCTTTTCATTTTCTCGGCTTCGCGAGCTCCACCGCCCCCCTGCCCTATGCTCGCGCTTGCTCCAACGGCCGACCTCGCCCCGTCCCTCACCTCCTCCGCTCGCCTGTAGTGACCTCTCCCACGCCCTTGCATCCACTCCTCGCCCTCGTGCCGTCTCGCCCCAACTCGCCCTGAATCGAGCTGGAGCTATTGATCTATCCTCGATCGGCTATCCGTCACTTCCTCGTGTTACCCGTGCCCTCACCAGCTGCTATGAGGCCTTTGCTTGCAGAAGGCCGCCACCAATCCATCGTCGATCTGCTCCAGCGGGTCGGTGGTGGCACCCCTGTCTCCCTCTTCACCGTCCTTGAGTATCTCCCTGCTGAGGTAATCACTCTTTCTCTTCGGTTCTCTCTTCATCTCTCCGCATTTTTCCCCAAATTTGCTCTGGATTTCGCATTCTCATGGCGACTGATTTTTGGTTTCCGTCGTTCGACCAAGCGCTGGAGTTAACAGGGAATGTGCCGCGGGACAATAAGAAGAACGGGATCATGCTGCGGCATATCCAGCTGGTGGTGTGCAACACCGAGGAGCTGAGCTAGCTGCTGGGTGCCATCACCATCGCTGCTATGGGGATGCTGCCCAACATCCACCAGACGCTGCTCCCCATGAAAATCTGATTGCAATGGAATATAAGTAAATCTTGTTCTTATTATTACTGTTTTGTGATTTGTGGATGTCTTGGTTAGCATGCGTGCTATGATTGTTCTCTAAATCTTTTGTGCTAGTGCATTACATCAGTCTGCCTAGAGCAAAGTTTTTGTACCGGTGAATTCATGATTTACAAATGTGAACGAGTATATTCTGAAATTTCATTTTGAAGGTTGTAGTGAATGATGCTTGGAGGTATCAATCGACTGACTGGTGAATTCATGATTTACAAATGTGAACAAATATATTCTGAAATTTGCTTTACGTAGCATTCTGAAGGTTGTAGTGAATGATGCTTGGAGGTATCAATCGACTGATCTGGTTGGAATGGATCGATAGGATATAAGAATGATCCTTGTCATAGCTTGTTTTGATTTGTACATGCTTTGACTGGATAAAAGTGATTGCTACACTCGCCTTTGAATGTGCTATTCTGAGTTCCAGCCTCGTGTTCGAAACACGCATCTCTAGAGCGAAGATAGAAATATATGCATGTCAAATAGAAATTTGTTTGCTCTTTCCACTGTAGGGGAATGCTAAATAGAAATTCTTGGGTTAGTCACACCAGAAACCAATAGTGACATTCTTGTGCTTTAACTTAGTCTTTGCTTACGTAATATTTAGCAGGTGTTCTCCAAATTACTTTATGAGGCTCTCTATAATTTGGGCCATTTATTCCCTTTTCGTTCTATGCAATGTTCAGCTATTGTTATTGTGGCTTCATATTGTTCCATATTGCCATCCTCATCTTTGTCAAGACATTATATGGATGGCCTGCGGATTTATGTCATGATGCCATCTGTCTTAAAATAGACTTTTATATAGTTGTCAGTACAAATAAGATGGACTTGCGTATTACACTTGATACATAATTTCATTCTGCTTACTCTTACCGTGTAGAATGATTGAGATCTGTTATTGCCTAGCATTTGATAAAAAAACTGAGGTTTGATGTTCTTGCTAGTTGCTTTCGTATGGTTAGTCGGAAACTTATACCATTCAAGATAAGAACAGCATCTGATCGATTCTGTTAGTTTGGCTAGCTGCTTTTTGTTCTTTGTTTTTGTTGAGTTTTGTTATTTGTGTTGGCTCTTCCATTTTCTCTTCCATGTTTTTGTTCCCGATTCTTCTGGATCTAGGCCCTTCTAATGGTCATTCTGATAATCTTGATTGGTATCTATTCTATTGTTGTTTGTTGCTTTGTTTGCTCTACGGTTGCTATTGACTTTTTGTTCATTGTTTTGTTTAGTTTTGTTATTTGTGTTCGCCTCTTCCATTTGCGCTTCGGTGCTTTGTTAGGTCTGATATTATTGTTCTTACCGTTTGTGTCCTTATCTGTTCTACGCAGGCCTGTGGCGCTCCGTCATTTGGTTTTGGTTACGCTCGTTGCTCAATATCCCATACAAAGTTCTAATTCATAGGTGTTTCTTATATACCAGATCGTCATATATGTGCAATGGAACATTGTCAAACCTAGCTTCTTAGACATCTAAAATTACTTCATGTGCCTCCCATTTTCTTAAAATGAAATTAGTATTGAATCATAGGGTGGTGATAGTATGGTGTTTATTTATCAAATGATTGTTGAACTGGAGCAATTATTGATGTTCAGGTATCAGACGAGCAGCTATGGGGTTCTAATAGCTACGGTTATCATGCTTGTGTCACATCAACCTCTAGATATATGGGTAAATTTCTAGCGTTGTTTTATCAAATATTTGATGGTTCCTTTTTCATTTACTAAGATGAAACGCTCGGTGTCTCGCAACTTAGAAAATACTAGTCGCTTTTGATAGAAAGTTAGAATTCAAGGAAATTTTGGCTATTTGTTCAGACATCGGTTTCAAATATATGCTTTGTAGTCCTAATTTCTCCTTTGATTTAACTACTTTTGATCTCCCTGTAAGATAGTAAATGGGAATTGAGGTGCAGTCTTTTATTTTTGGTAATTGGAATATGTGCTTATCTGCAATAGGAATGATACAGCAATGATCAAGGTATAGCTTGTTCTTGCTGTAATTTTTTTAGTTGTCATGCAAATTCAATGCACATACATGTGTATGTGGTAATGTTTCCTCAGTATGATTCTGTTGTTTGCAGTCCTAATAACATATTTTGTATTGTAAGCTCCAAAAGAGTCAGACCGCTATATGACTGTTAGAAGTAATAGACGACTCAACCAAATGCGTACTGGAGTAAGCTCATGACACCAAAATTCAGTGTTTACCTTCATGTTTATCTGACTTACATGTAGACACTTTTGTATTGATAATTATACAGCTGCTCAGATGATAACTTGATGTATTTATCCTTATTCTTTTGAATATTCAGTGCTGCTTTGGTAAGGTTTATCCCTACAAAAAAAACACTTATTATACCTGCATAACTGTTATCATTATACACTACTAGAATTCCAGGCTTTTGCAACGGCGAGAAATCGTTGCAATAGGGCTCATTTCATTGCAATATGTACCAATAGCCACAATGTCACAATCGTTGGCAGGCATGGCTATTAGTTGCGTGGTCCAAAGTTTGGGCCACAATTTACGTTTTGTTGCAATTGTAATGCTAATTGCAACAGGAATATGCGTTGCATTAGTCCGTAGTTGCAATGACGGTTTGCCGTGGCAATAGTAGTCTCTATTGCCACACTCTCATGCGTTGTATTAGATAGTAGTCGCAATGACCTTAATACTGTAGCAATATTTTTTATTGTCGTGGCAATAGAGGTCTCTATTGCCATGCGTTTAGGCATTCCATTAGATAGAAGTTGCAACAAAAACCAATCCATGGCAATAAGTGAGGTCGCAATGAAATAATTTTCGTGGCAATATGATGTATTGCAATGAAATAACTTCGTTGCAATAAATTATAACAACGATCTATATCTATAGCAATTCATTTTTTCGCAATGAGGCGTCAATGCATATTGAAGTAATATTTGCTTATATACCGTTGTTGCAAAAGAAATGTACTCAAATTAGAAATTGCACAAACAGAAATATCAATTATAGCCATCAAATCATATATAAGAGCATTTGTAACAATCTTTTCAGTATGTACAAACATGAAGCAAAAGAGACCAATAATAGAATAATTTCATAGTAATCTCTGAACGAAAACTTTAAATTTCTCAACTAAGATTGCAATAACAGAACTAATCTATTGACTAGTGACTTGAGAATAGGTTGTTCCACATTGTAGACTTGCTTGACTTGACCATGCCATGAGACCAGACGCTCTGCTCAAATTGTATCCTCCTGTTGAATAAAAGCACGGTTTATTCTTTTGAGCATAAACAAATCCAAGATGAAATTTTAAAAGCTGCCATATTGTAAATCTACCAAATCAGGTGAAAGGACTCGACAAAGCCCATGAGCTCAAGTTAAACTAAACAACTACTCAGTTGATCTTACCAAAGTATGCAAGGAATGAATAAACGAAGGAAACAATGGTTGCATCACTTAAGTATGAAATTGACATGTTGATTAACTTAAGTGCTTATCTCGCTTACAATCGAACAAAAAATGATAGCATGATCAAGTAGGGTATGCACTGGCAGCACTACATACAGGAAGTGTTTAGAGGAAAAAGGTCCTAAAATTAGAACTTTGTTCAACAGTAATAGAGATCTAGGAAGAAACAGCTTCACTTCACTTGAAACCATACATTGTTCAAATATAAGTGCATACATGAACAATGGGCTAATAGAAACACTGGATCAAAATGACAGGGCTACTGTAAGGAAAAATGAATAGCTCACCTGAGACATGTGCTCATGAAGTTGAAGCAATTTAGCCCTAGATAAGATAAACAAACTTCACATCCAAAGGTCAAGCATAAAGAAATCCTGAAAAGTTAATGAATCTCTTACACACATACACGAATCCACATTATTTTCGTCGGCCTAAAACCGACGAAAATAAGGCGAAAACCGACAAAAATAGATGTTTTCGTCGGCAAACCGACGAAAATAAGCCGATGAAAGTACATTGATGAAAATAACCAAATTTTCATCGGCAACCGACAAAAATAGCAGTATTTTTGTCAGCCAAGACAACCAATGAAAATACTAGTTGTCAACCAGACTTTGCAGCACCTGATGACGTGGTAGGGCTATTTTTGTTAGCCTTGGCCGACAAAAATAGCCATACCACGTTAGACACGTCAATAGCTTGTCCACATGGCATGGTATTTTCGATGACCAAGGCCGATTTAAAATACTATTTTAAATTTTAAAAAATGTAGAAAAATATAAAAATACTATTTTAAATTTAAAAAAATACTAAAAAATATAAAAATACTATTTTAAATTTAAAAAAATGCGGAAAAGTAGGTAATGTGCAAAGATTGATGTTGTTCAGAATTAAGTTAATTAAATATCATTCCTGCTTTAGTTTCATAAGCATTGCACTTTCAAAGCTCATAACCAAAATAATCCACACATTAAGTCATATATCACAATCGTTTTCAGCCTACCAAGAAAAGTTAACTCTCAACTGCATATAATTAGAAAGGAGTATTCTGTCCTAGTGATGAATTTGCTCTAAGTTTATTGAGAATATATAAATCTGGCCTAAGATAACCTAGCTAATATTATATCAACAGTACCAAAATATTGACTACGATGATGCATATGTAGTTTATGGAGACAATATATGCAAAAACCATATAGGAAGATTATTGGGCCTGCAGATTGCTGCGACCCATACAAAATTAGTGCAAGTGTGAATAGTAGAGTGCAGTTTGGTCCAAAAGTAGGGACTAAGCATTTAAAATACCATTTCAATCGGTAAAAGGAACTTATCATAATACAAATATAAGAATAGTATTGAAGTAATGCTTATCAAGAAGTAACTCATGACAGCTCAATAATGAATCATGCAGGACAATTTGCTTATTGTCATACTTCAGAGTAACACCACTTGCTAACAATATGAAACAACAACCCAGAGGAAAGATTTATGTATATTCACTAGAGATGGGCCATCTAATCAATCTAGGAATGCACTACATCATTCAGATCTTTATCATGGGAATGCTAATTTGAGATGTAGTTATATAAACCTTCATACTTAGAAACACAATACAACAAAAAAATATGTTCAGGTGGTAATCTTAATGAAAATTTACAGGAGACAAAGTGATGGTGCTTGAAGCATCAAATAGAATGGATCCCTTAATGGTTATCCTCCAATTTTATGCCGTTGAGAAAATTGCTGACATCATTGTCCTTCTCTACCAACTATTACGATTCATAATATGCAAGAAGTGGTCAAAATGGGGTATCATTCATGACTACTGCATAATGACAAAACCGAGAAGCGAAGTCCATGGCTACAAGCATACAACTGGAAGTTTGGAATACCCAAAGAAGAAGCATGTATCCGTGGGCGACTCAATGCAATTCAAACTACCTTGAAGATCGAAATGAGCATATAATTGTTACCTTTTAGAGAAGGCCCAATATATCTGCTGAGGGTAATGTAACTGAAGGATCGAGATGGCGAACAGAGGGGGGTGAATGGTCGCAAAATAAATTTTCCCCCAAAATACTCTGACTAAAACCTTGAAAGGATCGCGCAAAGAAAATCATGAAAAACCCGAAAAACTAGACAACTATGTGTACCCCTAGCATGCATGGATGAGTTCCATAGAATATGTGGGGATTTTTGAGTCACAATTCTGGTTATCTAGTGTCCAAATCAAGAAGGAATCAAATCTACTCTTGCTTTTAGAAAAAGATCAATTCAAATCATAAAAGCCACTTTTAGAAAAGCAAGAGCAGAAATTCCAGAAACTATCTTCACTTTGAACAGGTGTTTGGTGGGTCTCTACTGCTCACGAAATTATGAGAAATTTTCTTCCTATGAGGAGGTGAGTCATGAAGAAGTCCACCAAATTTCACTCCAAAAGTCCTTATAGAAAAATCATCAAAAATCAAAGAGCACAGACAGTCAGGAACTTCGAGCAGAAGATTTGGGGCTCGGTTTTCACCTCATGGTACCCAAACGGTGCAACAAGTGAACTCAAAAATTTTTCTACAGATGGACATAGGAGTCCCGCACAATCTCCACAAGAATCACTCAAAAAGGATTTTTTTTAGATTTTTTCTAAAAATCAAACACTAACTACTGCGCGAAGAACAAGTTCTGGACAGAATTGCAACTTGAAAGAAAAGTTGATCTCTACTCAATCCAAGAGTGCAAAATAGATGTAAAACCATATGAACACACTCAAAACATTCAAGATCAGCATTTAGAAGGAGGGGAGGCAAATCCAAATTGCATGAATGTAAATTGTGGGAAAGTAAATGCGTAAAGTAAATTCTGAATTTAAATTGCGTAAAGTAAAGACATAATGTAAATGCGGAATTTAAATTCACAATAATGTGAAGAAATTCTTTGTATTTCTGGTGAGAAGGTTTACAAAGCCTCAATTCATGTGGGCAAAGCTCAAAGGAGCAACTCAAACCTTCAAGGGGAGGTGGCTACCCCTCCACTCTTGGGCCACCTACCACCCTTGGATGAGTCCTTCAACCCTAGAGCACTCATCTAAGGGCTAGGATTAACCCACACACACAGCTATGCAAGGGCTAACCCAAAACCCACACACATACCAGGTTTTCTTGCACGGTTTTCAAAGCATGCTACCTAGACCTGCTAACCTATCAACTAGACCGCAATCTGACGGCCCTCATTGATCCACGCGGCATCTAGCTAGCATCATCTCCTTTCCTTGTCTTCTTGGCTTACCCGGACTCCGTCTCCGATCATCTTCCGGCGATCTCCCGACCGTCTGGATCTCCGACACTCCTCGCCAAGTCCTGGTCATCCTCCGCCTCACCATGACCTAGCACCGTTGCCCTGCAACCATCAAAGACAAGAAAAAACCTTTCACATAGCAATGCCCACAAGATATTGAATGATTATCCCAAAATCATTTATCGAACATAATTTCTCTCAACGGTCTGATGCTACCACCCCAAGCGGGTAACCCTAGGAAAAGCAACTAACACTCAAATTGCTTCAAATCGAAATCCAATTCAAATCAAACTCAATTTCGAATCAAACCAAGCTCAACTCTTGTCAATTACTCATCACACACAATGATAGACCTCCACATGGTCTTTCGATCTCCCTCTTGATGAGTGTATTGACAAACACATAAAAAGGCATAAGTTTTGAGTTTGAATAAGAGAAGAAGAAAGCAATTTGAATGCAAAGTCAAACTTGATCAAAGGATTGCAAATCAAGAACATGACCAAGTTGGCAACTAGAAATACTTATGATCTATGAAAGATAGCACAGATTTACAAAGATCATAAGAATTAAGATGAATCAAGATGCAAAATGATGCCTTTTCTACGATTTCTCCCCCTTTTGGCAATATAGGTATCAAGATGACATTTTCTTTTCTCCCCTTTTTTGTTGTTTTTATGCAAGTAATGCAGCCTAAGGGAGCTTTGAAGATTATCCATGTGACCAACAAGACAAGTTATGACACCAAGCTAAGTTATGGCAAAAATAGACTAAGCTAAGGCATGTCCAAGTGCAAATAAACATTTTGCTAGCAACATTTAATTAAAACCATGTCATTTTTAGCAAGATTGAACATGAGCAACACTTGTCATTAGTTTCAAAACTAGAAGCAAAGCCATTCAAAGGATCAAATGGAAAGCCTAGAGTTTATCCTACTCAATACTTTGGAGAATCTAGAAGTTCATACAAGGTCCTTCGAGCTTATTTTTGTTTCTTGTATGCAAATTTTTCTTTGAATCTTTGAAAGACATAGCGGGGTGCAAATGTTTGACATTATTTGCATTCTTTACCCACATATATTTTTTTTGCATTGTTTAAAGCAATTGACTCAAACCATAATCGATCATCTCAAGAGGGACTCTTAAGAGAATGATCTTAGTCATACACAACCCATTCCAAGTTCATCTCAAGTACAATGAGAAGTCAGACAGAATGTGAGGTGTTGAGTCTAATGCGCACAAAAAGAGTCAATTTTGCTTCACTTTCATTTTAGCATTTTCATTGTTAAGCTAGTGAAGGACTCAAGTATGGATCAAACAAGATTCACCCAAGTTGCTATAGGGACTCTAGAGAATTTCAGAATTTCACAAATCATGGCAAAAACACCTAGAGAAGAAACTTAACAAGTAAACGCAACATGTTTTATCAAGTTTTTCTTTTAACGCTCATTTTTCAATTTTTGTAAGCTTAGCAAGATTAATGAACTTGGACATATCTAAGCAAGTAATTTTCTTCATAATATAGCATGGTGTATAAAATGAAACATGGATCACTTGCATAATAGACAAAGCTCACAAAACTAAAAATCAAGTCTATATGCAATGTATTAGACAGATTCTTAAACTCCCCCTCAACATGTGATTCAATTTTAAGCACAAATCTGGTTCAAATTGAGTTATTAGCAAGATTAAGCTCGAGAAAGGTCGAAAAGAAGTCAATTAAAGCCAGAAACACAGAATAGAGGGAAGAAGTCAAGAACTGCGAACTGGGTGGCTATAGAGTATAGAAAAGATGGTAGAGAACACTATGGCTCAGACTCGCTCTCATCTTCCCCAATGACTAACATAGAAAAGCTGCCTCTAGATCCCAAACTAAGGAGTGCACATGCACTCTGCCTACCCAGGGGCCCAACACCGCTAGACTTATAAGACCTGTGAGGAACTCAACCTAGAAAGAAGAGAGAACAACTAATTAAGTATGATAGCAACCTAAAGCACAAGATGAGAGGTCCATGCAAAGCATGCCAGAAGTCTAAGTGAAGTGAACTCATAACTTTAAGGAATAAAACCCATAAGCACCCAGAGCAATACAAAAGAAAGGAAAAACTGAAATAAAATATAATACATAATATACAGATCAGCTCCCCCTTACAGAAGGCCGTAAGGGCACACAACTCCAAGCTCACTCCTCACGGCAACAAACCTAGAGCTATCCAAAGGCTTGGTAAAAATATCGGCCAACTGGTGGTCAACCTCCACAAACTGAAGCACTATGTCTCCTTTCTCCACATGGTCTCTAAGGAAGTGATATCTAATATCAATGTGCTTGGTCCAGGAGTGCTGCACTGGGTTCTTGGCAATGCAAATAGCAGAAATGTTAACACAGAAAAATGGAACACTCTCTATCTCTAACCCAAAGTCCCGCAAGGTCAATCTCATCCAGAGCACAGCTCAAAGAATCGGTGCAAAGAACATACTCGCCTCGCGGTGGATCAGGTATACTCGATCGCTTCTTAGATGACCAAGAAACAAGAGAAGTGCCAATGAATTGGCAATCGCTGTAAGTACTTCTTCCTATCTATCCTCTGACCAAAGAAAGTCAAGATCGGAAAAGGCTCTAAGGGATAGACAAGAGGAAGAAGAGTACCGATACCATAATCAATGGTAGAAGGTACCTAAAGATGCGCTTCACCGCTCAAGGCGATGAGAGACGCGAGGAGAAGCTCGAAGCGAGCGCACATACACACAACAAAGTGTATGTCCTACCGTGAGGCAAGAAGATACAAGAGAGAGCCAATCATGCTCAAACTCCTTTTGATCAAGAGGCTCACCATCCTCATCGGGATCGAGGACAGCGAGGTGGCCATAGGAGTCATCACAAAGCTTCCCATCGACATATCAAACCGCCAGAGGTCCCAAGTGTACTAACCTTGGTGCAGAAAGTACCTCCCGAGTCCGCTTGATTTGGAAGCCGAGGAAGTAGCTCAACTCACCCATCATACTCATCTCAAATTCTATGCTCATCACCTCGTAAAAATGAGACACAAGAGACCGAGATGAGCCACCAAAGATAATATCGCCCACATAACTGACGAGAAGGAAATGAGAATCTCGGTGTCGATGAATAGAGTTTTGTCTACTATACCCATTTTGAAACCATGACTGAGAAGATAGGACTTAAGCCTCTCATACCAAGCTCTAGGGGCCTGCTTAAGTCCATAAAAGGCTTTGGAAAGCTTGTAGACTTGGTTTGGGTATTTGGGGTTCTCAAATCCTGGAGGTTGCTTGATATACATCTCTTCCCCAATGAAGCCATTGAGGAATGCACTCTTGACATCCATTTGATAGAGCTTGAAGCCCTGGGATGCAGAGAATGCAAGCACGATTCTAATCGCCTCTAGTCTAGCTAGAGGGGCAAAGGTCTCCTCAAAGTCAAGACCCTCAACCTGAGTGAAGCCCTGTGCAACTAGCCTAACCTTATTGCGAACGACAACCCCATCCTCACTCTGCTTGTTTTTGAACACCCACTTGGTCCCAATGACATTATGACCACATGGGGGCTCTACAAGCTGCCAGACTTTGTTCCTCTCAAAGTTTTCTAGTTCCTCATGCATAGCATTAATCCATGATTCATCGGATAATGCATGAGTAACATCCTTTGGCTCAAAAGAGGCAACAAAGGCAGAGTGAAGACAGAAAGAAGATAAGCCTGATTTTGAGCGTGTAACACGCTCAAATAGATCACCAATGGTCTGCTCAGGTGGATGAGAATGCCGAATGTGATGACGAGGAGGTCCAGAAGCAGAAGTGGCCTCTACCTCTTGAGCAGAAGAGGAAGAAACAGAGCCACTCACTGAAGGAGAGTTTGAAGGCAAAGGCTGGTCTTCCTGAGATGCAGAAATGGAAATAGGAGGCACCTCAGGTGCAGAGGAGACTGGATCAGGTGGAACACCATCATCTCCATCATCCTCATCCTCTACAAAGATGGTCTCGGAGGGATAAGAAGAGCCTGAAATATCAGGTCTAGCTCCTGAGCTAGCCTCATCAAAGGTCACGTCACAGCTCTCTATGATTCTATTCGCATCACTACTCTAGACCCTATAGCTACGAGAAGAAGTCGAGTAACCCAGAAAAATACCATCAGAAGAACGAGACTCAAACTTATCTAGGTTACGAGACTTCAAGATAAAACACTTGCAACCAAAAATGCGAAAATGAGAAACACTGGGCTTTCGCCCATACCTCAACTCATAAGAAGTACGATGCAAATGTGCTCTCAACAAAACGCGATTGGAAACATGACAAGCAGTAGCTATAGCCTCAGCCCAAAACTTCCTAGGAGTACTGTACTCGTCTAGTATCATCCTAGCCATCTCAACCAAGGTCCTATTCTCCCTTTCCACAACCCTAGCTCTAGCTCTAGCATGAAATTTTCCTAATTTACAAAAAGCTTCATTGAGTTGGTCATAGGAAGGTACCTCGTCCGAGTCGCTGTAGAGCTCGGAGTCACTGATGTCGTTGGTGTTTGCCATGAAGCACATGCCAGAGAAGTCGTCGCCGCCTTTCTTCTCTTGCGGATCCTCACCTTCGTCACTCCATGTCTCCTTGTCGGAGAGGCTGATGTCGTCGAGGGCGGCGAGGACGCGGTGGAAGAGCTTCTTGTTCTTCGAGAAGTTGCGGTACTTCTTCTCGTGCGCCGGCTCGCGAACTGGAGGCTTCTTGTTGCGGTTCTTGTCGGTGTAGTCGTTCTTGCCGGAACCGCCGAGTCGTTCTTGCCCTTCTCCAGTTTGGGACAATTCACTCGAATGTGGTTGGGGCCGTCACATTTGAAGCAGTTGATCCCACCACCTCTCTTCCTCTCTCTCACCCTCTTGTAGGCATGAGAAAACTTGCGAGCTAAAAGAGCAAGCTCAGTTTCTGGAAATTTTTCCAATTGATCATCGCTTAGCTCGCAAAGGACGGAGAGGGAAAAACCAACAGAAGAATCAAGAGAAGATCCAATGGGATCGGTGACCAAGGCCATCGACTGTGATTTCGTCTTGCGAGAGACGACGTCGATCTCATGAGTCTTGAGTCGGGAATAAAGCCCGTCAAGAGTCAAGGTTGACAAGTCGGTAGTGTCCTTGATGGTGGTCACTTTCATTTCCCAAACACGAAGATCGAGTGCAGTCAAGAAGTGACGAGCATTATCCGAGTCAGGGTATGTACAACCAACTGCCCGGAGATCGCTCAAAATTTTAGTAAATCGACCGAAACACTCATCAAGACTCTCACCAGCGTGTTGTTCAAACTTGTTGTACTCACGCTTGTATTGATCCTGCCTCACAGTCTTGATTTGGGTAGTGCCCTCATGGTATGCATCGAGGGTCACCCAAATCTCATGAGCGGATCGCAAGTGAGAGATCCGATCATACTCACTACGGTTGAGTCCCTGTATGAGGATGTTCCTTGCCTTAGCATTTGCCTCAACGTCAGCCATATTGCCGGCCGTGACGTTCTCATTGGCAGGAACCTCATATGGGAGCTTCATCTTCTGCCATATCAGGAAGCCCTAGGCAGTGATGTATGACTCCATCCAGGACTTGCAAAAAGGAAAATCAACACCACAAAAGATGGGAGGCTTGGTGGAATACTTATCTATCGCCATGGCTCTCGAGACTGGTCAAGATTTATGGAAGAGCAAAACCGGCTCTGATACCAATTGAAGGATCGAGATGGCGAATAGAGGGGGGTGAATGGTCGCAAAATAAATTTTCCCCCAAAATACTCCGACTAAAACCTCGAAAGGATCGCACAAAGAAAATCGTGAAAAACCCGAAAAACTAGACAACTATGTGTACCCCTAGCATGCATGGATGAGTTCCATAGAATATGTGGGGATTTTTGAGTCACAATTCTGGTTGTCTAGTGTCCAAATCAAGAAGGAATCAAATCTACTCTTGCTTTTAGAAAAAGATCAATTCAAATCATAAAAGCCACTTTTAGAAAAGCAAGAGCAGAAATTCCAGAAACTGTCTTCATTTTGAATAGGTGTTTGGTGGGTCTCTAATACTCAAGAAATTATGAGAAATTTTATTCCTATAAGAAGATGAGTCATGAAGAACTCTACCAAATTTCACTCCAAAAGTCTTTACATAAAAATCATCAAAAATCAAAGAGCACAGACAGTCAGGAACTTCGAGCAGAAGATTTGGGGCTCAGTTTTCACCTCATGGTACCCAAACGGTGCAACAAGTGAACTCAAAAATTGTTTTACAGATGGATATAGGAGTCCTGCATAATCTCCAATAAGAATCACTCAAAAAGGATTTTTTTTAGATTTTTCTAAAAATCAAACACTAACTGTTGCGCGAAGAACAAGTTCTGGACAGAATTGCAACTTGAATGAAAAGTTGATCTCTACTCAATCCAAGAGTGCAAAATAGATGTAAAACCATATGAACACACTCAAAACATTCAAGATAAGAATTTAGAAGGAGGGGAGGCAAATCCAAATTGCATGAATGTAAATTGTGAGAAAGTAAATGCGTAAAGTAAATGCTGAATTTAAATTGCGTAAAGTAAAGACATAATGTAAATGCAGAATTTAAATTCACAATAATGTGAAGAAATTCTTTGTATATCTGGTGGGAAGGTTTACAAAGCCTCACTTCATATGGGCAAAGCTCAAAGGAGCAACTCAAACCTTCAAGGGGAGAAGGCTACCCCTCCACCTCTATTTATACTACTCTTGGGCCATCTACCACCCTTGGATGAGTCCCTCAACCCTAGAGCACTCATCTAAGGGCTAGGATTAACCCACACACACAACCATGCAAGGGTTAACCCAAAACCCACACACATACCGGATTTTCTTGCATGGTTTTCAAAGCATGCTACCTAGACCTGCTAACCTATCAACTAGACCGCAATCCGACGGCCCTCATTGATCCACGCGGTATCTAGCTAGCATCATCTCCTTTCCTTGTCTTCTTGGCTTGCCCGGACTCCATCTCCGATCATCTTCCGGCGATCTCCTGACCGCCTAGACCTCCGACGCCTCGCCTAGTCCCGGTCATCCTCCGCCTCACCATGACCTAGCACCGCCGCCTCAAGAACCATCAAAGACAAGGAAAACCTTTCACATAGCAATGCCCACAAGATATTCAATGATTATCCCAAAATCATTTATCGAACATAATTTCTCTCAACAGTCCAATGCTACCACCCCAAGCGGGTAGCCCTAGGAAAAGCAACCAACACTCAAATTGCTTCAAATCGAAATCCAATTCAAATCAAACTCAATTTCAAATCAAACCAAGCTCAACTCTTGTCAATTACTCATCACACACAAGGATAGACCTCCACATGGTCTTTCAGTAAAAACAGCAAAAATGATTTTGCCAAACTTCTACTTCACAATATTGGGTGTTTTGATAGCACCTTTTGCAATAGCCTTTAACTGCTCCAAGATTTCTTTCACAAAGAAAGTCAAATGGAACCTATAAAAGTAAACATTTTAACACAAGTACTGCATCATCTTTCACGCAAATAAATTGTAGCATTCTAGCAAGCGCTTTTTATGGTTTCAGAGGCAAGATTAGTGTATACCTGCACCATATAATTACCTAATTAGAGTACATCACTTGTAAATTGTAGTCTCACTCTATTGCTATTGCTAAATAAGAGATAAAGTAAATATTAGAATTTATATGGCCGTCCAGTTTATAACGATTCATGAGAGGGAGGTGCAAGGCCCCATAGCTTTTTGTTGACACACTATCCTTATTGGTATTCGTTATTTTGTACTTGTTATTAACCCACAGGTTAAAAGTTCTTTGATCCACCACTAGTTTACAACCATTCACCGTCATGATTCCTAAACAGAATACAGATGTTGAATGATTAATAAATGAAATATGGTTACCTGAATTGAATTAAGATAATTAGCATTCCCAAATAACACTTGGCACAACCTTTTCTCCCACTATTCCCATTCTTTAGCAAATGAACTATCCCCAACATGAAATTGAATACAAATAGTGTATTCAAGCAGCGAGGTAATCAAATAGTGTATTCAAGTAGCGAGGTAATCAAGATGCACCACAAACTTGCAGTGAAATAGACTAAGAATCAGAACAAAACAAGCAGATGCACCATAGACTTGCAGTGAAATACTAATATCCAACTAGTAAATTGAAATATAGATCAACCATCTTGAAAGTAGGTTGAGAAGGTAACAATATTGATTCTGTTGAATGGGTGCTCTATAGACAAGGTAATAGAAAAGTATTATACATCAGAGACAAAAGGGTGTAAATATGACAATCTAGTGTGCACTTCTGACTTTTGTATCTAGCAAGAATCCAATAGGTTGTGGTTTGCTCTGCCTTTTCTATCTAGCTAGAATATCCAACATGTTATTTCCAATTGCTCCCATTGTCCTTTTTGTCATTATGTCTTATAAATACAGCAACCATCCACCATCTACTACTATAAAGATCATTAATTCTGACATGGTTAAAGAGCACCGTCTGTTCCTACTTTAGAATTTGCTTTGATTGGTTTGTAAATTAATTGTAAACTTTCACAGTCTTAAGATTCTTCTAAATTCTGTTAGCTTGTCCGAATTCACCGAGATCAACTGTTTTACTTATTCTTGGAGTGGTGTGCCACCTTATCTACGACCCAACATATGGAGGCTTCTTTTGGTGAGTAAGGCTCCTAGTATGTAGAATGTGCAAATCGATAAACATATTTTCCGCTAAGATTCTTTTTGTTGAGGAATGTCCTTTAGAAAGTATATGGTAGATGGTTTTCATCCATATGTCAGAACTTGCATTTTTCTAATTAGTCGGGTCCGAATGTCCGATTTCAGATGGCAACTTTTGTGAAATGATTTAAGTAATTATAGTTGAGTGACTTGAGTCAATGGATGCCTACTATATATGCGTCTACCTAATTTCTGTAATTTCCATTAGATCAACGGAATACAATGCGCATAACGGTTGTGAACTATGTCGAATTTAGTTCGAACACTAGTATTCGATGCACATTAAGGTGCCTAGATTTAAATACATAACCGTAAACATTTCAGTTGGGGCCACCGATAGAATGGACTCTCTACCACCCACCGTTTTTCATCAAAAGCATGGAAACTCTCCAACTATGCTAATGTAGCATGAAATTTGAAACAATCATGCAAAATCATGTCAGAGCTAAAATGACTTTTAGTACCATAGTAGAACAGTGTCCTCACTTTCAGATTCAGAGTAAAGCCCTCACTTTCAGATTCGTGGATAAAGTCCTCACTTTCGGACTCGAGTAAATTTTAGTTAAACATGTTTTTTAGTATGGCAATGCATATCAAGATATATTCTGCAGCTTCCGCCTCACTTTCAGATTCAGAGTAAATTTTAGCAAAACATGTTTACCTACCGAAGCGGCAGATGTAGTAGACGCCCCGATCATGCCCTAATGGTTTGGAGCGGGTTCCTCCCGGACTGTCGTGGCTCAGACTCCACGCCGAGGACCGAGGTTGACGAGCGCCACCAAGTCCGCCGAGCAGCACATCACCCACGCCACGAGGAGCCTCGGCCGTGCCTGCCACGAACACCAACCGCGACGCACCGAAAGTGCAAGAATCAAATGAAGAAGACACAATAAATTAAAGAATGGAATTGATGCTAACCTGGGGCTGGGCGAGGTCGGCGATGAGGTCACCGATGATGTGGAGCACGGTGTAGGAGACGGCTTCGGGCGGGACGTCGAAGTCTCTGTACCCGCAGAGGTCGGGCACCACGGTGTGGAGGAGAGTGGGTGGTGGCGTGGAGGTCTCTAGGTCACTGAATGATGAGGACTGAGGGCAGCTAGAGACCTCGAATCATCCTGTATGGGGTCACGACTAGGAGTTGGCCGAGCGGGGACTTGGCGTTGCATAGCCCACTCGGTCTCAGGGAGATGGCCAGATGGGCTCCATGGGCTGCGAGCTGTCGAGCCGAAAGAACTATTCACTGGGTACCCGGTAGGTAATACCCGCTTAGTACCCATATCCGACCCATTTTTGTCGGGTATTTTCTATCCTGTATCCGACCCATATCTGAACAAAAATTATCCGGGTAGTACCCGAATCCGTACCCGAACCAAAAATATCCAAATCTGTACCGCGATTCCGGATAATTTTATTCCAGATACGGATAAGGATCGGGTATTACCCGACCCATTTTCAGAAATAGGTCTTGTACAGCTACTCTGTCAAAATAGCACATACATGCGGTTTTGAAGCCCACAGGATCTCTAAATTGAGAAATTCAGATTACTCTGTAAGAGCACTATGTCGCATTTTGATCATAAATTGAAACAACAGCACAAATTTCCAAAGAATAGCTATTTGATGTTCCTCTTGAGTTCTATGTGAAGTGGAAAATCAACCAAAGTCAAGGGAACGACAAATAATGAAGCATAGGTTACCTTCAGAGTAAGGAATAACAGGAATAGCAGCCGCGGCGAGGCAGTGGGGATGGCGCAGGGACGGCCCGGCTAGGCAGTGGGGACGGCGTAGGAACGTGCAGCGGCGGTGAGGCAGCGTGGCACGGTCTGCGGGATTCGCGCGTCCGGGATCGCCGAGCGGAGACAGCCGGCGACAACCCGGGATGGCCGATACCGTGGGGATGGGCGGCGAGCAGCGTGGAGTGGACTCTCTATCGAGCGCAACACGGGCCAACTGGGCTTTTGGGGCGGTCGTGGCTTATCAAACTAGGCAGGCACGTGTCTTATTTACGTCAGCCAGGACCGACAAAAATAACTCGTTCTAGCCACGTGGCCTATTTTCGTTGGCTTAAGCCAACGAAAATAGCTGCGTCATGCCACGTGTCATATTTTCATCCCGATAAAAATAGTCCAAAAAAATTTTGAATTCCCAAGGTGCGCTGACTCAATTATTTTCGTCGGCCTGATCAAGGATACCGGCGAAAATAAATGTAATTTTGTCGGTTCTAGCTGTCCAACGAAAATAAATGTAATTTCATCGGGTCTCTGGCAAAAACGGCGGCAGCGTGCAGACGCCCGTCCACTGCGCAGATAGTCAGAGATTGATCCACCACTTGCCACTCGAGAAGCACCAAGAACAACAGATCATCGTCGCGCGCCTCGTGGGCTCGAACACGCTGTCGGAGCGCCGCCGCCAAGAGGGTCTAGCGCTGCCTCGCCGAGGCGAGGAGGTGGCAGAAAAAACACGATGGGGGCTCAGGCCGGGCAAGCGGCCCGCGCATCGCAGGTGTAGAATAGGGACAAGAACTCAAGAGAAGAAGAACATGGGCTGCATGGGCTGGGCTGAATCTACAGGATTCGTCCGATACATGTCGTGACCCATATGTAGACTTATTGCCATGTAAAAAGAAACTGTGGCTATAAAATTAAAAATCACCACGAAATAAAATATTATAGCGACAAAATTTACCCGTGGTAATAAAATTTTATTTAATGCAACGATTTTATTTTTTGTTGCAATACGACCAACCTTTTGCCACGACAGTTAACAATATCGCAACGTACAATAATTTGTGGTAATATATTGGATGTATCACCAGAATTTTCCAAATCGAGGCAATAACACCACTCTAATGCAACATAATTTATGGTGTTGTAAAAAGTTTCGTGGCAAAAACCTGGATTTCTAGTAGTGATATTCATAATTTTTTATGAGATTTCTTAAAAATATGGTTGCCAACCTTTATTTGGAGCTTATTATTCCCTCTGCAGAGCTGTGACATGGTTGTAGTGGCCTGTTTTGTGAATGCAACACTTGTTATTGCTCAACTAGATAAGCGGTCCTTTTGGCAAGATACCAGGTTTTGGCTGTTAGGATATAGTTGTTTTGGTGGAATATGTTGTTCCTTCTTATTTATTGTGTTTAACAATTTGCACCATCACACAATACATTTAAAGAAATCTTCAATGAGCCCCATTTTGTTGAAGCTCGAAGGATGTCCACATTATGAGTGACTAGCCTATCTTCTCCTAGAGCTTGGGAGCACTTTACATCATGGTCTCGTAAGTTATTATGATCGGTGAAAGATCTTTGGAAGGATCACAAGGTAATTATTCGGTTCGCTTTCTCAATTAGTTCCTCAATACTCCGGACTTGAAGTCGTATGTCGAATTATTGTTTTTGTTATAAAAACTAAATAATGGCTTTTCTATTCAATGAAACTAGCCAAACTAGCAACCTATCTTTTTGCTCTTTATTTATGCCTTTTCTCCTTCAAGATATTGAATTGATGTGATCTGGTAGTTTGTGTTTAGTTCTTGCAAAGAGAGTTGACAATGTTGCAGCATTAATTCTATTTATGCCATTTAGAGTACTTAGTTCCATTCTTATCTATGCTTATCTTTTACTGTAACAGATTATCTGTTTTAGACTGTTATTGCTGGTTGTGCTCTGTAGGAACTGCCTCCTTAGCAATATTTTACCTTTTTTAGAGATGGGTTTGCTTCTCTGAACAACCATACTAATGAGGTTAGTATACAATCCTCCTGAAATTGATGGAATTCTATTGGAGCAATTGTCTAGGTTTCTGAATGATTCTCCTCATCCTGATAGTCCTCTTGGAGAGGTAGTTATATATTGTTTGTTTCTTAGTTTCCTTTGCATCACTTTTTTTTGTCTCTGCGCAAAAGATTCTTACTGGATGAGTTTTCTCATCTATGTTATAGACTAGCTACTCTTAAGAAGCGGATTGGTCTAAATTAACAAAAATTGTGAACACCTAAAGATGGAAATTCTAGCCTTTTTTACTTTCCTTACATGATATTTTAAGTTAGAAGGAAGCTAGCTATCTTGAGCCAGAAAAGGCATTCTCCCCTACAAAGCCATGCTCGAGCTAGATCTTGAGCCAAAAAAAAGAGATATAGTTGTTAAGTTGGGGATCTTTTTAAGGGCAAAGATTACAAGAGGTTTGGGGTTTAGGGATCTTCACAATTTTTAGCATAGCAATGTTAGCTAAGCAAGCGTGGTGACTATTATAGGATCCCAGCTCACTTTGTGCAATCTAAAACTAACACAGAACTAATCTTCCTCAACATTCCCTATGTTCAATCTAAGAGTCCGTCTAATGATATAAATGATCAACCACATACCCAATCAGTTCATCCAGAATCCAATCTAAGAAAAAATTTTTGTCAGTTCTTTAGATCTAGGAGCATCCAAAAATCCGGTTCTTTGACTACTTCTTAGACATGTTCCTCAGCGTGGCTGCATCTCATCTCACATAATATAATGTAGTTCTTGAGATTCTTAACACGTTAGTTTTGTTCTTTTCTTGCTTTGCCCATCGGCATATCAGGGATTCAGGGTGCCAGCTCAAACTGACATGAATTATGGCCTGCAAGATGGCATCAACTGGTTGATATAAGAATAATAGTGACCATGTTCTTAGATAACATAAGAAATTTATTATTTCATGCGATGCTTAATTTCTCCAAGGAGTTAGGACGCATGCTGATTCCAAAGAGAAGAGCTCTGCACATGCCATTAGAATTTTTTACTTATGCTTGCATCTAAAAGAGATGGTATCATTTAAAGGAAAAGTAGGGCTTCATGGTACCCTTAAAAATATTATGTGAGTTCTTCCAGGATTGGAGGTATGAACTGCATTTAACAAGTATATTATTATATGTTTTATATTTAAAACCATTAGAAATCATGAATGATTCAATTTTTAAATGTGCAAATGAGATACGTACTTATTTTTAGAATCCTAAAACTCTCCTGTGACCTAACATGTAGAAAATGAAAGAGCTACAGAATATCAGAATTGACTTTTATTGTGTATGAAGGATTTCTTTCTATATGAATGAAGGATTTCTTTCTTTCTTTTCCCTGAAATGTGTCTTTGTGTGATGGGTTGGTGTGAGCTTTATGTTTTGTGTTTTTACATGTGCATGTCTGACTGCATGTGTGCATGGTCTGCATGTTTGATCTTGTTAATGAAATCTATACCTGCAAGAAATGAATGCTCCTCATAATTATTCAGAGTTCAAATAATAAACATGTTTGGATCTAGGTCAGTGACAATTGCATCTACACTGAAGTTGGTGCGCACGGTGGCCTAATCTTCCGATAGGTGGAGGTAAGTCGATTGGTGGAGACTCGACGTTGACGATCCAGCTTCCGATCAGAACTGATCCGAACCCTGCAATCGCTACACCACGGCTCTGTTGGTTATCAACCACGCACAAACACGGTTGACCTCGCCAAGAAGGCTTATCCCTGCATGCGAATCGAGAACACAAGCAAGAACGTAGAAGAAGCAATCTGAAATTGCAAATTATATTAAGCACACGAGTTGGGGTTCCACAAACCGATGATCGGTAAAAACTAATAGAGTGTTTGGTTGAAATCTAAGCAAAACCCACGGCCTAAAGCGGCGGCTACAGAATATATGATAGGGAGGGGCGTGAGGGGGAAACCCTAGGGTTGTGTGCGGCTGGAGGGGGCACACACCACCTGGGTTTGACCCTCGCATGCTTACAAGGCCCAAAACAGTGATTTCATGCATTGTTTTGATGATTTTGGCCGACTCATGACAAATCTGGAGCTAGGACTAGATCCATTGGAAAGATATTGTCGTTATCTTTCTAACAAGCACAAAAACTCCTCCATTGGACTTCGTATGAGAAAGTTATGCCCGTTTTAGTGAAGTGTTGTCCGTTGACTCTGAACTGAACTCCGAATTGTGGATGACTTGGACTCTGGATTGATTTGGCATTCTTCTCCCATGTTCCTAAGCAGTAAAACATCACAAATATTTAGTAGCATCCCATCCTCAATAATATTATTATGATGAATAGTGAGAAACGAGCTCACCTCGTGATTTAATTGACGTGCACGAGCTCTTGTCATAGGATCATGATGTATGCGTGTATCTAAAGGAGTGATGTCCTCATCAGAAGTAACAAGAAGCACCATATTTCTTGAATTTTTGCCAATAGTTGTTGAAGCCGTAGGATGCATGGTCCCGCATAAGATTGGGAAGGTAACAAGAATTGTTTGGTTCGATCATCGTGCGATCTGCACCACCGTGACCACACGCCCAACTAAGAGCTTGTCAGAGGATCTCATCTGGTGTTTACTCATCTGCTATGTACCATTGTTTCTCCCAATTGTGATCCTCTGCTTGTATTTAAAAGTGTAAGAAATAATTCTTTGGAATTGTTAACATGGTTTTGTTTATTTCTGTAGGAGACACGAATTCAAATCCCAGTTATTGTTTACTTCTTTTTCCATGTTTAGAGGTGCCTTTGTGTTTACTTAAGAAATCAAGGTGAAACATTGGAATAATCAATATATTTATGGAAGGACCTGTGTGGTATTAGTTCTTGCATTGCTTTCAGTATAAGATTTAGAAACAAATTTAGAGTTGAATACATCTTGTTCAATGGAATGGTAGAAGTAACCCAAGCTCTGTTGTTACTCTTACAGTTACAGAGTTGCTTCTTTCGTTTTTGTTCTCTCTATTTTCGTTAAGAAGGGAGATGCCAGTTGACAGGGTCTACACCTCTACATAGACAACATTTGGATAAATTAAATGAACAAAATATTTTGTTACTTTTGTGCTACTTACTTTGAAAGGCAGATGGTTTATTTTGGGTAAAAAGTTTTAGTGTAGCAACTTGTTCTTTTCTTTTAGGTTGATATACTAGAAAATGAAGTAAACAAAAATATTTAAAAATGAAAATCTTTATCTCAGTTGAAAATTTCATTTTCAAAATTTTAAATTTTCATTTTTCCTATTTTTAAAATTTTTGGGATGTTACATGAGACTTGTTGGCCTTTATTATATTTTTTTAAATCCGCAAAGTTCAAATAAGTATTTGCTTTCAATTTTCTTGAAAACAGAGTTCAAGTAGGTTAGAATTTCATTTCTTACCTGCTATTTCAAACTCCTTTGTCTGAAGAGTATTCTTTTACTCCGAGAGACTTTGAAGTTTTTCTTCATTTCTCTTGAAGGCATAATGGAGTCTTGCAGTTTTATGCTCATAAAACCTCTTTGCAGCAATGAGGTCGAATTCGTACACCTTGGTAGTATTTTAAGCCAAGAGGAGATCATTCTCTAATTTATTTATTTGTTCTTCTTGTCTGTGTCAAAACAGATTTATTAGAATAAAGAAGATAGAAGAGAGAAAAGAAAAAAATAATAGTAAAGGCTAATGCTTACTTTTTTATTTCTTCTACTTCAACTTTCGCTAAAGTCCTCACTTGCTGGTTTAGCAGATCATATAATTCTTATGAATGCTATAAAAGAGCAAAAAAAACAAATGAGATAAGAGTTGTTTTTTCTCTAAAAAGAACAAGGAGAAAAGATAAATACCTTTGCCCGCAAGTCATCAAAAACTTGCTTAAAGTCCCTCTGTCTATTTGACTAGAAGAAAAGGCCAGTGGTAGTATCATTGTCCTTTTAGGCGGTACCTCCAAATTGGTTAAAGCGTCCAATGTCTTCTCTACAGAAGGGAGTTCCTCGATCCCCCTACTGGTAGAAGCCTCCTCTTCAACCCTTGTCGTCATCTCGATCACGTTGCTCATTGTCGCTGAAGGAGGGTTAATCTCCTCCATGGTCGGTGGATCTTGATTGACCAGTGCCTCACCCCCAATGGCCGAGGGATCTTCACCTTCTGTGTCAGGTGGAATTGCTTGCCCACTGATCGGAACGACCTCTTCAGTTGGGGCAAGGCATTTTTCTCACTAGTTATCGCTAGGACAACCAACGGGTTGGCCTTGGAACCAACCTATGTATCTACATCCTGATCCTCGGAAGGACTAGGAGCAGTTTCCTAGGGGCTGAAAAACATATAACTCAGAATTAAATTTTCTGAAAGACAAATACTCAAAGTAAAAGGTATACGATTACATACCTGCATTGGAGTCTTGAGTCTATCTCCCATGACAGTAGGGGGGTAGAAGCTTCCAGGGTGAAGGTCTTCCTTTGTCTTCTTATGATCAGAGGAACGTTATCCTCTGAATCCCCACTCTCACTCTGAACAAATGGGTAAGTCGAAAGATGTTGAAATTGACCGTCCAATTGTGGTGAACCATTTTTTAGGGTGCACTTGGAAGGAAGTCCTTGTCTGCGTCTCCACAACGAATGACACCTTCTTGCCTTGTGCGTTGTCATGAACACACTTGGATCGTGCAGCTTTGGTTGGTACCAAAGCTTGACTAGTGTTGGTTAGATCAGCACTAGTCCCATCTGTGGTAGGAACAGTCACTGTCAAAGCACTCCTAGTCTTCATCTTCTTGACCGAAGGGGCTGAGGTTGAAACCTCATACTGTTAGCAGGTCTCTTTCGACCATGCATCTAAAAATAAAATTCAATTGTCAATGATAAAAGACAATTAGAACACAAAAAATAAATATATAAAAAATATATTTGATATTTACCATGATGCATTCATTTATGAACTCATCCGATTGCCCGATCAGACTGGATGGCTGCTTGTCCAAAACAGCCAAATCAGACCCGTCAGTGGAGATGTGCATCATAGACACAACTCTCGACTAGGCCTCCTCAGTAGTTAGCACTAATAAGAGAAATATAATTTATTATATATTCCTTCAATCGAAAGTAAAGATGTTGGTAACGGAGAGTTCACTTACCTCTAGGCTTGACCTTAGTCGTATCTTGATCACCTTCGAGCCTCCAAGCAAACTAGCACTGCCTCTTTGGAGGACTAATTTTATGGTGCAGAAAGTCATAAACAATCTTCTGCCTCATCAGACTCCATTCACCATTTTTCTAATTATTTTCACAATGTCCTTGTCCTCATCGGTAAGGACCAATGAGTCCTTCTCCCTCTTCATCTCAGTCTTCGTCCAACTTGGGGCCGCTTTCCTGGTGAAATAGAGACAGCTTACCCTAAGAATTTTCAAGTAAAACCACACCTTCTGGTAGTCATGCTAGGTATCTTTGGTCAAAAGAAGAGGATATTGGGAGGCCATCTTGTCCTAGAGCTTAAAATAAGCTATCTCTAACAGATCTTGGCTTTTGCTATTTTTTGTATATTGATAGAAGAAGCAAAAAATAAAAATGATCTGACCTTGTTATAAGATATTTACCGACAGATAAACTTTTGCCGACAGATGGACTTTTGCCGACACAATTTCAAAATGCCGACAGATCGTCTAAGGATAAACCACATTAGTGTGAAACCATACATTTCTTAGATAGAAAACAATGATAAACATTATTGTACAAAATATTATAAATCTAACTAATAATTAATTCATATTTACACCACATCACAGTAAAAAATGATTCAATTAATGCATCCATTCAACACAGCAAGTATGAACATACAAATTTGTCCATCAAAATATATCCATTCAACACGTAATCAAATTCATTCAACTAGATTATACAAATTTGTCCAAAAACCCAAAGTTCCTACAGTTAATAATCAATCCTTTACAAAATTCAACCCTATTAGATCTTGAAAGCCAGAGTCAACTTGTCTTCCACCCACATGTGGTGTCAAGTACATACAAAATGAACACTTAGCATACATATGACTAGTTGATTTTAACAAAAGCATCTATATCGATTGGCATGATGATAACACTAACTTCCTAGGTCCTTGCAATTTTGACTACAAAAAAACACTTCCAAATTTAGTGCAAGCACATAAACTTTAAGAGTAGAGTACCATCTAGATGCATATACAGAGATGGTTCAATTTTGATAAATAAAAGATTACTTAAAAAAATAAATACATGATGCTTAGAAATTGAACTAGTCATAACCATATATGCAAATAACCATAAGTCAGACCCGTGATACATGAGGCTTATCCAGAAGTGATGCAACTATTTATGATTATTTTATACAAATAAACAATTTAATTGATAGCAGATAAACATCTTGGAAAGGCCAAACTACATCCCAAAAGTTTTGGTAATATATTCCTTCCCAACCAAGCCCATGATTTTATATCCTAATTAACAGCCTCTCATGCACTACTGCTATACCGCATATATCCCGGTACGCCTTTATATCCCTATCTTGCGCAGCATACATACCTTCCACCTCCACTTTTCATTCCCACGGAGACCAATGATTGCTGGCGACGACGAGTATAACTTGGCGGTACAGGGTGTATGGATGGCCGCATCCCCATGGAATAGAACTCTACGGTAATCTACCTTGATTATTCCTCTCCTCGTCTATTCTCTAACTCATATTGGTGATCTTTCTTCTTTGACAAGAAAAGCCAACAAATTCAATACATTGTGCAGATGCGTAGTTCATGCTAATGTGGTTGAACATGGTTGAGTCGGTGCAACGGCGCACGACAGCTCCCTCACCGAGTCCATCCTCAAAAACAGACGACAATAGTTTGCTACATCAGGGATAGCAAATGATAATCCGTAAGATATGCTAAGTTGATCATCTCCCTTCATGTCTTCTACTCACTTATTTTTTTGTCCTTTAAAATATCAGTCAATTTAACAAGCAGGTGATCATGCATCGAGCTCCCAAGGGCCATGGCTGGTGTTGAAGCATGCCACGTATGCAAACTGCAAAGAATGCATTGGAGGCCTGATCTGTGATGTTCTTAGACTACATGTATGATGTATCTACATATATTAAATAAAAACATCCATAAAACTAGAACTAAAAGATCTGTTTCAGAGTTTGAGTGGCAAAGTGGCAGAGTACGTAGATGTAAACTACTTCATACCTATCTGACTGAATTGGGTTAGTTAAGTTACATGTATATGGCTCATTCATCGGTACTATTGGTGTCTTCATTTGTGTGTGTGTGTGCTTGCAACTATGAGAGATGCACTTGTAAAATAGCTCAACAAAGAACACAATCTGTGTAGAACAACCTAAGGTAGGGTGCACTTTCTTTTGGCTTAGGCTGCAATTGACAAGCTCTACTAGGGTATGGAAGATGAGATCGATCATTGGATTATTGGACATATGAATCACTATGTAATTAGAGGAAGGCAAGTTTGCATCTCTATCTGGATGAATTAGCTTCAGCAGATCAACAATAATCTGTGATTGGTTATCCACCTTTTCATTAAGTCCGCACTGAGCATAACTAAATAATTTCTTTTTTTGAAACAATGTTGTTGGTTATCCACCTTTTCATTAACAAAGGAAAACATGAAAGTAAAAAAGCACATTATCGGTAAAATCTAACAAATCCAACCATAGATAGTAACTCTGCTCCTAGAGCTGGTTTAATTAGGTCAAGCCGATTAACAGCTTGCCTCAGAGAAAGTCCAACTTGATAAAACATTAGGAAAAAACAAAGAATCGTGCAAGTACAGATTTTTGAAAGTACAAAATTTATCTTCCGATATCATTAACTCAGAGGTCAAAAAGCCAAGACAACTAGAAATCTTTGGTTAAGAGTTTCCATGTACTTCTTCAAGTTATAACAAAAGCTACTTCTGGTAAGAGAGGTTACTAGATAAATTAATAGAATTTATTTGAGTTCATTTCAAACCTCATGTTGCAGATATGCTAGCATGTCATTGTTGTTTCGCGCCTTGCAGCAAAGAACATCAAATTTTGTGTACATTTCTTATTAACCATAAAGTGTGAAAGTATGCATATCACTATCACATACCTCAATGGCAGTACTAATCTTTCTGAATAATGCACTCAAAAATGGTGGTCCTGTCCTCTTCAAATGATCTCCAGTGGACTAGACATCGGTAGATGCGATAGCAGCAATAGGTCTTCCGATCGAGAATCCTAGATCTTCAGATATACACTTGATCAGTAGCTCCTAGATTGTTCAGAAACATTCAGAAAAATCGTAAGAAGCATCATATGAATTGTGATGCCTTTCGAACATGAACTAAAAGTTCAAAACTAGTGCCCCACCTGATGGTGCTTCTCAGCTTCAGGATCATTTGAGTTAGAAAGTTCAGCATTATTATTCTAGTTAGAAATTCCATTGAATCAAATTAGCAATTCATCCCACAAAAACATTGATCAAACCAATTGTAGGTTTATACATACATGGATATCTTCTTCCCTATCCACTATCTTGGGCATCGTTGCACCATTTGTTGTGTTCTCATTCTCTGGAGTTGCCTGTCACAATCATGGTTTAGTACATTGACCATCATAATTCTAAATAGAAAATTTTATGATCCCAAGTACCTGAAGATTAGGAGCTTTATGGATTTCACTAGTAGGGATTAACGCGAGAAACTTTGGGAATCCTCACGCGTTCCACCCGCCAAAGTTACCAAAAATTTTACACCGGATTGTATGAAAAAAAATTAACTAGAACAAAGCATGAAGAATCCGTAACCAGTAAAAAAAGGGCACTTGCGAAGAGATCCAACCTGGCGGACGGAGTCGAGGAAGGATGCGATCAGATCCACGGACCCCATCGCACATTACCCCCAAGGCTTCCAGGAGATTCCAGGAAACCTCCGCCCGACGCCCAACTCCCTAAGTCGGCGATGCGTTGGGATCGTGGGGTGGGAGGAGGAGGCGAATCGGCAAAGGCTAGTAGGCATTGGAGAAGCTAGGGATCACGCCGCCCGATGGGAGGAATTGATTCGCCTCTCGTCTCGGAGCTGCGGGGACGGCAGCAGCCAGCCAAGCGTGGGGATGGTCGGCAGCGGCTTCTCGATTCTCCACACCTAGAAGAGGCTCCTCTACATGAGCAAGCCACCGCCCTTCGACTTCGTCCCAGAGGCTGCCTCCGGCTCGTGATGGCAGGAGCGGCGCTTACCGGGGAGCAGGAGCTAGGGCGGAGGCATCCCGGAGGATGAGGTGGGGGAGAGAGGTGCGCGGGGACGGGGTGGAGGGATAGCTCACCGGATCGAAGGACCGATCAAAGCTGCGACGAGGATCGATTCGGACATCGAATGGAGAGAGCGAGTGCGGCAGGACTATGAAAGAGAGGAGAGGGATTTGGGAGAATGAGGCGTGTGTGGTTTAACAGGAGCTAGCTAGGGCGAAGGCCGGTCTGCGAAATAATTCGTTCGCGCGCCCCTGGACGTATTTTGCCGTGTTGCTGTACATAGTTTTGCCAACAGATGGCCAATGGAGAAATAAATTATCGCCGATAGATATATTGTCTCTAAAACTATACATTTTTACCGACACATAGTCTATCAGTAATTAAGGTATTGCCGATGGATTGATAGTTCAAAATCTTTACCGACAGATGGTTAGATGGCAAAAACCGATTTTTACCTACAGACATCTGACAGGAATTTTGTGCCGTGGTGTAGTGACACCTCACAAAGATGCGAGAAAATGCTCAGAATGAGGATGGAATTGGGAGGAAGATGATGTAACTCAATCTCATAATGATCGAGCACATTAGCGAGAAACTCACGCTCTGGGAGGCAAAACCCTAGCCTCAGCAGTGCGGCAAATAGCACGAGGCACTTTTCCTAGGGCACCAGCTTCACGTCATCCCTGCAAGGATACCACTGCAGCATTGCGTGAGGAGGGATCAAAACCTAGTCTTCTAATTCTTTAATCTTTCTCTTAGTCAAAATGGACTTATCTATGGCCATTGGGTTCGGGAAGAAGAAGATGAAGGCTTGAGGTCACAAAAAAGACTTAAGGAAATTTTACACTTGGAAGCAATAGGGGCATAAGAAATCTAAACAGATTTATCCCCCTTTATATAGCCTAATGATTAACAAGTTCTGACACTGTTTTGGTTTCCAAGAAAAAGTAAATTATCTTCCAATCAATGGTAACTAACACCATATTGATATTCTCGATAATGCCTTTCTCGAAGAAACCAAGAGATCTTATTCTCAAAACATCTTTAGTTATTTGTGCTTATCACCATCCTCCCCTTTATAGCAAAGGAAATGAGGAAGGATGATGGAAAGCATAGATAGTTGAAGAAGTTTGAATTCAATTTACTCTCTGGAAGTCTAAAAATGTGAAGGAATCAAATGCTATCCTCAAACCTCTTTAAGTGTTTCTGCTTTTCACTGTCTTCCCTTAAATCATAACCTTCATCATCACTGATGAGGAGAAAATAAGAGTGGATGATGAAAAGCTAAAAATATTCAAAAAGAGCTTGAAAGTAAAACTTTTCTTGATTTAGAAGGAGACCTTCGTCCCCTTTATATACTACATGCATTAAAAATGACCATGAGATGGTTCAATTATCAAAAGAATCATAAAGATCTCCTACATACTTGCACCTATATCGGTCTAGTAACGGGCGCATAACCCTATATAGTCACATGAAACAAAAAAGTCTTGAGTAATAAATTCTTATTTCTCAAGACTTGGGAGCTAACTGATGAGGATTAAAACCTATTTTCCATTTGGGCCCTTTCAGACTAGTCCATGATTATACTCTAGCAAATGGGACTAGCATACCTAAGACCATATAAACACCATGACAAAAAGTCCATCTATATCTAGATGGTTAGGTCTCAGACCAGTTCAGTTAAAGATATTCAAACTTAGCTTCACACTGGTCGTCTTCAACCAGTGACATAGCCACCCTGACTAGTTTGCTAGTCTGTGGCAAGCGGTTTTTTTGCACAGTTCTCCATGCAAACAGTTATCTGATAGAACACATAACTACCTAGAAGTTATTAGCAAAAAAGGCATCCCTTTGATGAGAAGACACTGTTTTGGTGGGAAGGCATCTCCTGGTTACAAGACACCCTCCTGGAATTCAACTACCACCTCTCCATCAAGTATAAATAGAGAGCTAACCCACGCTGTGGACAGAAGAGAACGTAAGAAGCAAGCATCACCCATAATTTCACCTAATAAATGCATCAGTTGTAATACGTGATTAGCCCTTTGCAATCACGTAGATCATCTTTGTATTTAGAACATTCTTTCACGATCCGCTATTAATAAAGAAGTACTCCCATTATTTTCATTGTGTCCATTTCAGTATCCAGGGGCCCACATATAATAAAATTTACATAAGCTCGGTTAAGAGACCCAAGATCTTGGACATCGATAGCTTGTAGCAAAAGGGTTTACACAAAGAGAAGAGATTAATTATGTTGATACTTTCTCTCCCTTCTCAAAGAAAGATTCACTAAGAATTATCATTGTGCTTGTTGCTCATTTTGATTTAGAGTTACATCAGATGGATGTTAAAACTATATTCCTTAATGGTGACTTGCATGAGAATGTTTCATGGCTCAATCAGAATGTTTTGTCATGGAAGGAAGGAACATATGGGATGTTGACTTAATAAATCCATCTATAGACTAAAAGAAGCTCCTAGACAGTGGTGATACCTTAAGTTCGATGAGACCATAAGAAATTTTGGTTTGAAAGAAAATAAAGTGGACATTTGCATATATATTAAGACTAAGTGGAGCAAATTTACTATCTTATTGCTTTATGTGGATGATATCTTATTAGCTAACAATGATAAAGGTATTGACGAATACTCATACTGGGGGGGTACCCCACAGCAAAGTATATATCTATTTCAAATCGTTTCTCTCTCAGTTGTTTGGACATGGCGACGAGATTGGCAGCAATGCAGAGCGCTGTAGGGGGTATTACCAAAGTCACCGTCTCCCACAGATGGGATTATCACTGAATATTGGCCGGAACACCAAATGGGCCATCTTGGGCTCAGCTCTGGCCGAAGGCCTCATTGGGCCACGAAGGATCCCCGGCCTCGATCAAGCCCACCAAAGGACGCTCCGACCTGGCCTTAGGTCGGGCTCCCAGTTCGACACAGCCACAGTTGATGCCCCGCAGTTCCGACTGGCCTCGTGTCAGACCCCAACGAGCTCCGACCCAGCGACCTCCGCCACGTCACCAATTGGCCTCGAGCTGGTCACTTGCCCCATAGACACGACGGCCATGGTGGAGTAGGTGGCTCCTTCCCAAGGCAGTCAAGAGGCCGCGAAGTTAAGCGCCGGTCTCTTCACCCCGTGACGCACAGTGGAGAGACGCGCTCCCTCCCGAGGCAACACTAGAGCACAGCAAAACAGTGTCAGCATCTGACAGGCGCACAGAGGGTAGGTGCGCATCTTCCCGACGGAACACCGCCCGTTGTGTCTACCAACCTGTGTGGGATGAGCAGAACTGTCAAGACCAGACCGAAGCCGGACTCGGAGCGAGCGTGCACTCTACTTTTTTCCTTCCAAACTCCCGTGTAACCTGCCCCCTCCGTCTACATAAATGGAGGCAGCGCCCTCAGGGAGGGGGACTCTCTCTCTCTCACTCGAACGAACTGACTCCCGACTCGAACACATCCGAGCTCACACTCCCCTCACTCGGATGAGGCGCTCAAGGCCTGCCCTTAGCCCTCGCTTGTAATCCCACCCAGTCTCCTGCATCCAAAGCAATAAAGAACCACCACACACGAACTGGAAGTAGGGACGTTCAGCCCGAACCAGTATACATCTTGGGCTCCCCAAGTCTAACCATTCAAGGAGCGGGAACGCGCGGCCCCTAGACTTACAAATTTACTTGCCGGTTTACCGAACACCGACACGTATGCTGTATAAGACCAAGAGATTTCTTTTTGCTAATTTTGAAATGAAGGATCTTGGTGATGCCTCTTATGTTTTGGGCATTCAGATTCACCGAGATAGGTCCAAAGGAGTATTAGGTCTATCCCAAATGGCATACATTGATAGAGTGCTTAAGTGATATAATATGCATAACTGCTCTGCCATGCCTGCTCCTATTGTTAAGGGCGATAAGTTTGGAACATTCTAATATCCAAAGAATTAATTAGAAGCTGATCAGATGAAGGAGATTTCTTATGCTTTAGCTGTTGAAAACATTATGTATGCTTAAGTTTGTACTCGCCCTGATTTAGCATTTGTAATTGGGATGCTTGGCAGATATCAATCAAATTTAGGACTGGACCACTGGAAAGCCATTAAGAAAGCTTTGTGTTATATGCAAGGCACGAAGCATTTCATGCTCACATATAGGAAGTCTGATACCCTTGAGATTGTGGGTTATTCGAACTCTAACTTTATAGGTTGTGTTGATACTAAGAAATATATATCAAGTTATATCTTCACACTTGCGGGGGGAGCCATTTCATGAAAAAGCTCCAAACAATTCCTTACTACATCATCAACGATGCAGGTTGCGTTTGAGGCATGTTATGAGGCTACCAGGCAGGCTGTATAGCTTATGATGGCTTAAGAACTTTATTTTGAGATTAAGAGTGGTAGACAGCATATCTAAACCACTTCCTATATATTGTGATAATATGGCTACATTTTTCCATTCGAGTAACAACAAGTCAAGTGGTGTTGCCAAATATATTGACATTAAGTATCAGGTTGTGAAAGATAGAATCTAGGATCAGACAATTGATATCAGGCATATAAGTACTAAGTCTATGCTTGCGGATCCACGTATTAAAGGCTTAATTACCATCCAATCTCTTTTGAGAGCATGTTGTCAGCATGTATTTATTAGAAAGCCTCTGATTCTCGAAATTAGGACTATAAGAGCAAAACTAACTCCCATTAAGAATAAGTAAATATCATATCAAAATATAATGATGCACTATAGATAATTGGGTTTCAATGGTGTTTTTATTATACCACTGTAATACTTTATCTTGGTGTATTGTTTTGTTGAGTATGAACTCATGATATTAGCTTTTCGATCAAGTAGGAGAATGTTGATTGTGATCTTCGGCTTGAACTAATAGAACCGAAATTTTTGGGGCTAGGCCCACCATACTTGTGCTTTGATCGGGAGCACACCAACCAACTTTGGTATCGGTCCTATTAGCCAGCGTTAGATTAAATAGGGGAGAAGCCAGCACTCATTTTGCTGAGATCAGTCTTGAGTTTGCTTCTTCCCCGACATCAATCCGATCTAAGAACTAGCGCAAGGCAATCGAAGACCCCTACCAGCACTGAGAGGATCTCGGTGGTCTTTCTTTCTTCTTCGCGCATCTACTGTCCTCTTCGTCACTGACGATTCAATACCCACCGACCAACAAAGCAAATGGCTTCTTCTTCATATCAGGGTTAGTATCTAATGATCTAATTTCCACATTATTATTGTGATTATGCTTAGGCTAGTTGATCATATTTATGTATTAGTCCGATCTTAGGTTCTTTCGAGTCGTATGCCTGTTGGACTCCCTGCGATCCGCCTCCTGCTGCTCGCCCCGTCGGCGTTTTCTTCGGCTGCCGCCTGGAACCTCCTGCTTCGCGCGTCTGCTGCAGCACGTCCCCCTGGGGCCTGGACTCCCAGCAGCAGCACGGTTCCATATTTATGCAGCAGCCACACGCAGTACAATCCCAGCCTAACAACTTTTTCTCTTAACCCTCGTAACCTATTCCGAATTATCTAGATGCATGCATGATGCATGTATACATAGCTGCCCAAGCACACACGGTCAATTTAATACATGCATACACATCGTCTAATACATACATATATGTATACAGTTCATTTGTTATATTTGTTGCTTTTGTATGACTCACTCGCCCTTTATGTTCAATCTCATACTCTGCCTTTGTGTTCCTCAGTGAGCGTGAGTGAGAGAGCGAGCTATAGGACCTTAGTCTAATTCTCACAGTTTGCGTGTGTTAAGCAGAATAAAAAAGAATAATGTGGTAGTTAATATGAACACTATTATAGAACCGGTCTTTGATACCGGCTCATCGATGTCGATTAGGCACTAACCGGACCTATTAGCGCCTCTGAGGTTGTGAGGGGAGCTCGATGCAGTTCAAAGCATCGGCCGATGCGGATGATCTAACATCGATGCGGTCGTGTCACTGAACCGTACTATTGAGCGGGGGCTCATTAGTGCTGGTTCGTGATACGAACCGGTACTGATATTAGATCATCGATACCAGTCGGTGCTTCCAACCGCTACTAGGTTCCAATTTAAACTTCTTCGTCCTCCCTTTTCTGCCTGACCAGAACAAGGCGAAGACGCGACAAAACAAAGGAGCTTGCCAAGAGCTTCAAGGGAGGGGAGGTGCTACTCAAATTTCAAAATTTTTGTCATTTTACTCGAAGCCAAGGTAACTAAGGTTAGTAACATCATTCCTAACTACATTTGGTGTTAAATGGAGCCTCTTCTTTGCTTGAAATATGAAGAAAATTTGATCTTTTCGGATGATCGATGAAAGATTATGAATGTAGAGATCTAGCTCGATCTTTTCAAGTAGGTTGCAAAAACTTGTTG
Source organism: Guadua angustifolia (assembly GCA_036346375.1). NCBI lineage: Eukaryota > Viridiplantae > Streptophyta > Magnoliopsida > Poales > Poaceae > Guadua > Guadua angustifolia. Next base: position 323,417 of record JAYEVE010001030.1, on the reverse strand, counting down.
TGTAAGCTTGGAATTTACTTGAATTATAATGTAGCTCACATTGAAGGTGTGGATCTTGCTCAAATTTAGGTTTTGGTTCCATAAGTCAATGAAAAATTTTGAATCTAGACTCTGATCGACCAATTCTTTTTGTAGGTTGCAAAAACTTGTTGTGTAAGTTTAGATTTTGCTTGGATTATGATGTAGCTCGAATTGAAGGTGTGGATCTAGCTAATATTTAGGTTCTGGTTCCATCGATCGATGAAGAATTTTCAATCTAGATTTTGATTAACTAATTCTTTTAGTTGGTTACAAAAACTTGTCGAGTATGAATACGAGAGCAAATAAACATTTTATAGAAAAATATGTAATGAAATATAGCCCTTTTAAAAATATGTAATGAAATAAAGTCCTTTTAAAAATATAGTTGTCTTAAAAATAAAAATTTCAGAGAAAAATATGTGATGAAATATTGTCATTTTAAAAATATTATCTTTTTAAAGAAATTTCACCTAAAATTAAATTTATCAACCTAAATTTTGAATAATTTTTAAATAAAAAATATTAATTTAATTTGGATTTTGAGAAATGTTCAACAATTCATTAAAGAAAAATGAGCTAATAGTTATCTTGATGTAACATAATGTAGGTGAACCGGTGATGGATTTACATGGACCGACACTCCCCGAAGTTCTTGCAGGGTTTGCAAGATTTTCTTCGTGCGGCCGATGTATACACGACGTCAGGCTACATATGCTGTCCATACATAGACTGCAAGAATGAGAAGGAGTAGCCAAAATCTAGCCACCTTCACTTCCATTTGCTCGCAAGAGGTTTCATGTCAAACTATACCTGTTGGACCAAGCACGGTGAAGAAGAGATTATATCGGAAGACGGTGAAGAAGAAGAGGTGGACAACAATATCCCGGATACTGGCCAACACAGTTCTTTCGAAGATACATTGAGGGAATTTGGCGATGATGACCTAGACCAGATGCTACTTGATGGAGAGGGAGAATACATCGATGAAAGACATTACAAAAAGTTCCAGCGCCTATGGGAGGATCACGGAACACTGTTGTACCCAAACTGCCGACAGGGCCATAAAAAGTTACGTACCACACTAGAACTGATGCAATGGAAGGCGACCAATGGATTGTCTGATAAGGGATTTGACGAGTTGCTATGCTTCATAAAGAAGTTACTTCTAGGGGGTATGCACTGCCTGAAACTACGTACGATGCCAAATAGGTTGTCTGCCCTTTCGGGTTGGAGGTACAGAAGATACATGCATGTCGTAATGATTGTATCCTTTATCACAATAAGTACGAGGATTTGGAAGCTTGCCTGGTGTGCAAAACTTCGCGGTATAAGACCAGGCGTGATGACCCAGGTGAGGTAGAGGGGCAGTGTAAGAAGAAGAGACCCCCTGCTAAGGTGGTATAGTATTTCCCTATAATCCCCTGGTTGAAGCGTTTATTTGCGAACAAAGCGCATGGCCAGATGATGCGCTGGCACAAAGAAGACCGTAAGGACGACGAAAGGCTAAGGCACCCTACTGATGGCTCCCAGTGGAGGAAAGTCGATAGAACATACCTGGACTTTGCTAAGGATGCAAGGAACACTCGAGGTCAATGAGGCCGCAGAGCACGATGAGGCCGACGAGGTAACAATCAGTCCCGTTCATGATTGTCGATTCTACTATCATGCTAAGCCAACATTCTGACCCATTCATGATTGTACCATGCTTTCAGATCGGTCAGCCAAGCAGGCAATCACGTCAGCGAGGTCCAAGCAAGAAGTCGAAGGCAAGACACGTTATCACCGAATTCGGCGAGATCAGACAACCTCTTGCACCCCTGGGGGTGCTTGGGCAGTTCAATTTGGCATGCGACGTCCACGTTAGGGACCATGTGCCCATTAGCATAGCGAAATGGGATCAGGTCCTTGAAGATACAAAGAACATGCTTTGGAACGATGTGAAGGCCCCCAAGGGACCGAAGAGAAGGTGAAGAGTTACACTCTCAAGAAGATGGCCATCACATTCCAGACTTTTAAAAAGAAGTTGAACACGAAGTATATTAAGAAGAATCAAATGCCTGACTTCAACAAGTACCCAAAGTTACAGGATCACTGGGATGCGTTCGTGAACTACAAGACTTCGGACGAAGGTCAAAGTTTAAGTGAGAAGAACAAGCTGAATACACAAAAGAAGAATTACCACCACCGACTCGGCCCTAGTGGTTACCGTCAAGCAATACCCAAATAGGAGAAGAGGGAACATGACCTGCTAGGAAAGGGTGTCACACCCGCAACAATGGAATGGCCAGATAGAGCAAGTCATTGGTTATATGCTCACGGCAGCGGGCTTGACGATGACGGCAATGCGGTGTTTGGGGAGGTGCTGAGAGATGTGGCCAGAAGGCTTTTACAGTCGATCGAGGAGTCTTCTCAGGGCAGCTTCATGCTAAACAGGGAGAACGACAAGCTAACAAGGGCCCTACAAAACTAGAGTACCCTAGACGTACACGAGGCGTTGGCGTCGTCCCATGAAAGGTTGGTTTCACTCAGGACACCGAGACCTATAGGAGTCAGGTGAGAAGCAAGGCTCGACAGACATAATAGCTTAGTGCGCTTGAAGAATGCCTGAATCAAACACAGGAGAGAATGCAAGAAGAGATCTGAAGAGAGGTGTAGTTAGCCTTGAGCCAACAGCGAGAGACGGGCTAGGAACCTCCAAGTAATCCTAACATCATCAGCCCCTCCGTGCGGCCAAGCAACAAGCGCTTCGATGTCGCCCAAAGCGGATTTGGACCACTATCCCGTAGACGACATCAGGTAGCGGACACCTTGTGAGCTGCACGTCCAAGCGTGGAACCTCTCCTTCAAGGCGGCCCATGGCATGGCTCATCCAGTAGAGCCGGGGCAGCTCATCCATGGCCAATAGATACCGTCAGGCTACTCCAAGGTCTCGGTGGAGCAGGTTTGCCCAAGGCACGAGGACCTTGACTTCAAAATTCCTGGAAGTGACGGGACTACGAAGCTAGGAGAGGCGGTACACAATTTCATCCTGTAGCGCAAACGGTACATAATTTTTCGAGATAACATGAACGTGTCCTCTCCGTGAAGAAGCCCGACGCCTACATCACCTCCCGCACACATAAGCCCCAGAAGAAAGCCCGACTCCTCCCAAGAAGGCACCAACTCCTACACCACCTCCCACACACATAAGCCCAGAAGAAGCCTGTCTCCTCCCAAGAAGGCGCCAACAAAGACAAACAAGCCAGCTCACCCAGCAACTCCCAAGAAGACGGGCTCCTCCACCCAATCCAAGAAGCTGGCTCCACTTCCGAAGTAGGCGTATGATATGATCGAGGAGGAGACCAAGAAGATAGTACAAGGAGAGGTAACTAAATTTTTTAGACCCAAGTTACTAGAGAAGAAGGTTCAATCTGGTACGGAAGAATTTCACAAATGCTTAAAGACTATTAAAAATTTGAAGGATCAAAAAGAAATGCCTTGCCTATCAAACTACTAGCGCACATTGACTAAGGAATGCTACAAGAAGAAGATGTCAGAGGAGAGGATGTCAACTGAGGAGAAGGCTAAAGAGATGCTACAACTCTTCAATGAAACTGGACTTGACGCAAATCAAATATTAGACACGGAGAAGATTGAGTATGCCTAAGTAAGATGGCCATTTACACTGGGCACATCATTGGTCAGGCGTGAGGAGCTGCTCCAGCTAACAACAAAGATGCGGCAATTCCATGAATGGTACATGGACGCGGCCCAGCATGGTCTAGAGTCGTTCGCTGTCAAGTACAAGGAACAAGATTTTTTCCACAGGGACAGTGAATTTTTTGTCGAATGGAATGTTATGTATGATCTATACCAGACAGACACCCTCCCCACGGTCTTGCTAGGTTGCTGGACTCTGTAAGTGTCTTATTTACAAAAAACCATCGTGTGCGCCCTTGTACTATACTAACTTGCAAGCATAACTAATTTCTTCTTATGTAGAATGGAGATACAAAGATGCCGAAGTGATCGTATTTTTGACATAGGCTTCATGAACCCAGTAGTTATCAACAAGACAACCATTATAGACTATCCAAGCGAAATAGAGACTAACATATACAATGCGCTAATTGGACAAAAATATAAGTCAAAGATATATCTACCCTACGCATTTGAGTACGTGTTTTCATATCGCCTCGTTCTACTCCTTTTTCATAACACGATGTTAGAACTAATTAGTTATCTATGTTGACATATATATGTACAGTTTCCACTGGATTCTTCTTATGATCGAGCTAGATCGTAGCTTGATCACAATGAAGGAACGAGTTGGCCTAGAGGGGTTGAATAGGCAACTTTTCAAATTTTAACTTCTTAGTTACAATTAACTACTTACCTTAAGTGAATGACTCAGTACAATATATAACAGAAGTGAAACACAAATAATGATAACAGTGAAAGCAACACAGAATGAAGTAAAGCACAAATGAGACAGAGATTTATCCCGTGGTTTGGAGACCTTCTCCTACTCCACATTGAAGCACTTCTTTCGAAGTATTGCTTCTCCAAAGCTAATCGCAGTAGCTTTGGTGATCACTCGGGTAGCTCTTTCACCACTCTAGTGAGGTGAGCTCCAAACCCTTTCACAACCAAAGTGGCCTTCCACAATCACCTTTGGACAGGTCGCACTTTTCACTTCTTCCAAACTGTCTAGGATCACTAAAATCCAAGAGTAATAAACTTTGCACAAGTTCTGTCTCTTGGTTCACTCACAAATCACACCACTAGACTTAAGCTTGGAGCTAAGACACTTAGAAATGTTGAGGATTTTGAGTTTAAGAATGAAGCACAGACTCCTTGTGAGAATGAGAGCTCTTTTGAATGCTAAAATGTCAAGGAGTTCATAAAGTTCTATGGTTGATGGCTCAAGAAATGCTTATATAGCCATTTGAAATGAATATAGCTGTTACACCTACCACTGTGACCGTTGCAACGTGTCAGAGGATAAAAAATCAGCTAAAACACATTTACAACAGACAAAGCAACAAGACTTAGCGAAACTGATCATGTGTATTACGGACCAATTGAGGATATTTACAACGAACCAAATTATTTGGTCCGTTATACATGGAGTTTCAGAGAATTTGGTCTGTCATACATGCGAGTTTCTGAGATCAGTGGCCATGGACCTTTTTAACATGATATAAGTTTATCCAAGAGATTATGCTTTAGCAATGGACTAAACTTTGAGATAGAACATATGGTCCGTCAACAAAGGAGAATCCTTTGAATAAGAATATATATCTACCTATGAATTTAATAAGTAAAACTTCAAGGTTTGGTCCGGCAAAAAGGCTTGTATTTTGAATGAGCGCGGACTAAAAACTTTGGTCCATCATAGATAGAAATTTGAGATGTTTTTTTGATCTGTTGAAGGAATATAAATTTATATGTACGCCGGACCAAAATATTTGGTCCGTCGTAGATGGAAATCTGAGAAACCTTAGTATTGCAGAAAGAACATGAACTTATATGTACGCCGGACCAAAATATTTGGTCCGTCGTAGATGGAAAAACACTTGATTGCAAGATTTCTTCAAGGAACTTTCACTACGGACTAAAGTATGTGAGAATATGAAGTTTGGTCCGATGTGAAAAGATAGCTTGATAAGAATTTTGACAAAGAGGATTTTCATGCTGAACTAAAGGAGCTTTTGTCTGAGAAAGGATTTTGGCTATGTCTGCGACAGACTTAAGAGATGGATAGCTGAAATTTAGTCCGTTGCATATTTCGACTTTTGTATGAAGGAGGACATTGATTCATGGAGTAGAATGACTAAGAATTTTGACTCTAAGTGGTCTAATTTTAGCCTTATGATCCAATTTGCTAACTTGTGCAAAGTCCCCCTTTATAGTACGGCCAAACTATAAATAAACCTAGCTATTTGTCTTGAATCAACTCCCAAGCCATAAACTAGTAACAAAGTACCTTAATCTCGTTAGATCAACTTGCTTCACTTATGCTTTCAGCCCTTGCTTTATGCACCTTAATGAATATTGACTTAGTCATCATCACCAAAACCACATTATTAAACGGTAATAAGGAATTAGGGGGGCCTAGATGCTATCAATCTCCCCCTTTTTGGTGATTGATGACAACATACCTTTGCTAAGTCAATAACATCTTTATTATTCTGCAAAACAAAGTTAGATTGACAGAATATTATGCAGAAGTTGTAGATATATGTGCTCCCCCTTAATGAATGCATGATCTGAACTTTGATAATTATGACATTTTGTAGAACTATATTAGATCCTTGAAATTCATCATTTTTAATTTTCTCATTAATAACAAGAAGTCAGATCAACAAGAGTTAGACCAAGAACATTAAGGCATAAAACTGACCTATATTTAGTGAGCATGAAATGAAATGTTTGTATTTGAAGTTCATGGCACTAAACACAGTATTTGAATAATTATCAGAGCATAGAATTAGAATATCAGAGCACAACTTAAATAAGCAAATGTTAGCAAACAACCCATAACAGCAATAAGAAGTATCAGAGCAAACAACCAGTAACAGTAACATAAGTAAGTATCAGTAAACGCATATTACATAATAACCTTGCCTAGCCTAGCCTAGCCTAAAAGACCTAGGAAATTCTCCTCCTTTGGCATCAATTGCCAAAAAGGGTCCTATCTACGCTTGGAGAAGGTCCTCTTGAGCTGGCCAAGAACAGAACAATTCCTAGGAGGAGAGACAATCTGAACTTCATCTTCTTCTGATTTGTCTTAAGCTTGACTACTTGGTACTTGGGCCATAGCTTGATCATGCTAATTCGGATAACCTGGTTCACCCGGTTGAATAGCCAGATTATGGAGTTCAGACTGCATTTTGTTCAAGGACTCATTTAAGGTATCTGTTTTTGCAAGAATTTGACTCATACCATCAATGCAATTTTGTGCCAGCTTTGTATGGTCTAGAAAGGCAACCTCAGTAAAGTCCATGAGATGGTCAAGATTTTGTCTGACCCATGTTAGATTACTTTTATTTGATGTGAATGCAGCCTCAGTTTGATTGATCAGACTCTTGTGATGTTTATCAATTTTCTGATTCATGTCATACAATCTGTCCTTTAACAGATCCTGATTGTTACCAAGCTATGTAACCCAGTTTCTTAAATCCCATTGATTGCTCCTGAGGATATCGAATCTGGTGAAAGCTTCATTTCTAAACTTTGCTTGCTCTTCATAATGTTTTCTCATCTGCTCTTGAACTTGTTCATTGTATAGCTGAAGAGCCCTCATCTGTTCTTCATGCCTTTGAGCTGCCATTACTTGATCTTCCATATACTTTGCTTGGAATCCTCTTTTGTCGGCATAATATTGTTGTTCAAAAGAGGAAAACCATGCAGGTTGAGAGTCAAAGATATTTTCCTAAGCTTGAAAAGTACCTTCCTATGCTTGCTTAGCATGCATTTGAGGAGGTGAAGGAGGTTGTTGAAAATCAAATAGATTTTGCCATCCAGGGAAAATATCTCTCTGATCATGCTCAGGATGTACAGCTGATGGAGGATAATAAGATTCAAACTCTTGGGGCATACCAGACCTTCCTGCCTCATAATCATTTGCTCCTAGCCTTATTCCTTGATCTTCCATAAATCTTGTTGCTGCTGCTAATTCTTGAAGATGGTGAATTTGTTGCTCTTCATCAAAGGACTTAGCAACTGAGCTTGAAAGAACTTGAGTTGCAGCATCATCCTCATTCCAGGATTCACCTCCATATACTTCTGTTGGTTCTAGAGTTGAGGTTGGAAGTTGAGTGAAGGGCCTTGGAAGTAAGCAGACTCATGATGACTTGAAACCTTACTTTTATTTCCACTTTGAGCACTAGACTCTCTGCCATTTCTAGATTTATTCATACTACTATTGTGATAACTATGATGACTGCTGTGATAACTGTTAGCAGAAGGCATTTGACTGTGATTGGAGCTCATTGGTGCTCCAAAGCTGTCATGAGAGTGATGACTGTAGCTGCCACTACTTTGCGCCAGAAAACTTCCTCCAAGGCTGTTGTTATCATACTTATTTTCAACACTTGCCTCATTCTCTTCTGAAGATCCATATTCAAGTACCACTTCCATGCTTGGTTGATTGGCTTCTTCTTGATCAGCTTGATCTGGTTCTTCCCTTTTATTGGGTTGGTTTGATTGTAATCCTTGAAGAAATCCAGTAACCCTCAGATTTTGTCCAGTGGATTTGTGCATATTATACTTCTTAGGAAAGCACTTGAATCCTCTGTTCAAATCTCCTTGTGAGATAATGCCATGTGCCAATAGTACTTGAGTGATTTGTTGAGCAAAAGGTAGAGAACTGCCCATTTTTCTGTACACTGCCTCTTCCATCTCCCCAAAGATGTAATCAACCAAATCTATGGGTTGTCTTGACAAGATAAGATGCAGCAACCATGCTAGGGTTGGGGTCACACCTTCTTTGTATCCAGATTTGGGAAAAATAGTGTGCCTCAAGATTAGCAGCAGTACCTTTGCTTCTTCTGTTAAACAAGAAACTCTGTTGGGATTGAAATCTGCACTAGTGATATCCTTGTATATGTGTGCTGACACTTGTAAATCAGGTATATCACCAACTAACCTCCATCTCTGATAGGGATACATCTTTTCATATATTCTTGTCCTATTTATTAATGGACTTGAAGTTCCAATTGCAGATTCAAATGGAGGAGACCTAATTTTTCTTATTTTTCCATTCATGGTGAACATGATGTATTTTCTTTGCTTGTTGATCAATAAGGATGCATAGAACTCTCGGGTTCTTGAGATACTCCAAGGGATTGTTTTGTTTGACATTAAATAAATCAATCCTGGGGTTGAGTTTATATAGTCAAACAATCTTGTTGAACCGATTATGGAGTTCACTTGTTCCCAATCCACATACTGATGGTTTGACAAGGCTGAGATCAGCTTCCCTTTTCCATCTTTTCTATTCAGATAAACATTATAGATATTCCTATGGAGCAGGGAAACAAAGTTTTCACCCAGAGCTAGTCTTGAGTTAGGAAACCAAACTTTCTCATTTACTAATCTCACAGCCCTCAGTTTCTTGCCTCTTAGGGCAGATAGTTCTTCACTACTCAATATATCAACTTCAGCAAGAAGCTCAGTATTTTCTGAAGATGACTCACTACCAGGTTCATAGGCAATATCTTCAGAAGATGACTCAGATTCAATTACTTGTTTATCCTTTCCTTTTCTTGGATGTGATGTAACCAATTTTCTCTTCATTCTACCAGCATTATGAACATCTTGAATAAGCACAGGACCTTAAGGTTGTCTAGGTAAAGATATTCCAGGAGATGAACTAGACACTTTCGATTTCTTGCCTTTTACTTTGTCAACAATTTTTCCAATTAATCCCCTTTTGTCTAGGTTCTTCGACCTCATCTTGACCACCAACTAAAGTTTAACTCTTGTTCAGACAGACTCAAATGCAGAACCCTTTTTAGGCGCACTGCCCAGACCTAAACAAAAACAAACACTAGAGTCTAAGTTCTAGGTCTAGGGTTTTGACAAGAAGGAAAAAGGGTTTAGGGTAAACTCACTGAGCCTGGAAGAGATTCTAGCGTAGAAGGGCCAGATGAACACTGTTGCCAAAATCCGATTAGGGATTTGCTTCGGTACTAAGACGATTTTTCTGATTTTTGATAAGTTTGCGCAAGCAAAGATGTGCCAAAGGGGAAATTCTGATGGAAGAAGTAACTGCATTGAATGAGAGTAAAGAAGACAAGGGAATCTTGGTAACTGACACCATTAAAACAAGGTGGTTGAAGGGAACAGGCGTCCTAGAAAGAGGTGGTGGGACCCTTTAGGTAAAACGGTTTTGAGCAAATACATAGGGTCTCGAAATCAAGGGCAGGTTAGCAGTAGATAAGTCCTAAAGCAATAGGCAGGATATTGAACAAATTTTAAAATTTGAGAAGAGAAGCAAAAGTTTTATAAAATAGATCAAATCCATTTGAACTTGGATAAGAATTAGTCTTAGAAACATTTGCACATATGCAAGACTTATTTTTAGAGATAGAACAGAGAGTTTACCTATTGCGCAGGACCAAATCTATTCGATACATACTAGACTAATTTTGGTCCGTAGTTAAAGGGTTTTGCTCTGGACAATATCGGGACCAAAACTTCCTTTAACACCGGACCAAATTTTTTAGTCCGTTGTGCATTGATTTTTGCTTTTAGATTGGTCCGTCGCAAATGGGTACTTGTCAGTTCACTTCAATTGACTTTAGGTATCAGTATGAGTATGTTTCTGGAGAAATAAGAGATATAGCTAAGTTCCTTTAGATTTTCAAAGATCCATTAAAGATAATCAAGAGAAATACAAGAAAAAGGATCTTTGACGAAACTTAAGATAAGCAACCAAAACAGCAGCAAAAACACTTAACTTGGAGGACTTGAGTTTTCAGGAAATGTTTGAGTCCAATTTCCAAATGAGCATTAGTATTTGCAACATAAGCTCAGCTGAAAAACTCAAGTGCTGAATAGAGAAATTTTGGTAAATTTTGCCACTAGATTTGATTAAGTCAGGATTTTAACTTAATTACTATATTTTGGATAGGATGAGAAAGAGGCACAGTAAGGAAAGGCTTATAGCAGTATTTTCTCAATTTTAATTGAAAGTTCTTACTAAGATACTATTTTGATAATAATTCAGTACTTTGGATTTGTTTAAACACACAGTTGGTATCAAGAAATGCATAGTGTGCAAACTTGCTCCCCCTAAGTGTGACATCATCAAACAACATTTGAAAAGGTAATAATATTTAGTTCATTTCTTAATTTGAGAATCTGGCCTCAACAAGTGGTTTAGTGAAAATATCAACCAATTGGTCCTCAGTTCTTACATAACTAAGCATAATATCTCTCTTAGCAACATGATCACGAATAAAGTGATGTCGAATTTCAATATGCTTAGTTCTGGAATGTTGGATTGGATTGTTTGCTATTTTCACTGCACTTTCATTGTCACACAACAGAGGCACATTATCAAATTTTATGCCAAAGTCTAGAAATGTTTGTTTGATGGATAGAATTTGAGCACAGCAACTGCCTGCAGCCACATACTCAGCTTCGGCAGTGGAGAGTGCTACTGAATTTTGCTTTTTAGAGCACCAAGAACTAAAGATCTTCCAAGCAAATGACAACCCCTAGAGGTACTTTTACGATCAATTTTGCAGCCGACATAATCAGAATCTGAATAGCCGAGAAGCTCAAAAGAAGCACCCTTAGGGTACCATAAACCAATACGTGGAGTAAACTTAAGATATCTAAATATTCTTTTTACAGCACTTAGGTTAATTTCTTTAGGTGCAGCTTGAAATCTTGCACACATACAAACACTCAACATGATGTCAGGCCTAGATGCTATTGTAACATCCCAGAAAATTCAAGAATAGGAAAGATAAAAATTTTGAATTTAAAAATGGAATTGAATAAAACTTTTACATTTGAATCAAGATTTTGATTTAAAATAGTATCTTTTTCTCATTTTCTGGAATTTTAAATCTTAAGAAATCAATAAGTTGCAATATTAAAAACCATTTCTTCCAAAGCAAACAAACTATAAAAATGAATTTGAAGTGTGAAATTTAATTTGAAATGTTCATTTCTGGATTTTTCTTGAATTATTAATTTTTCTTGAGTTTTTGCTATTAAAAGAAAAATCCAATGAAGTGAAATGGTAAAATGGTAAAAGTAAAAAGTAAGAACAAAATATCTACAAAAATGATAATAAAATATTAGAGTGCTCTAGAATACCCTAGGCCCCTACCCGTGACGTTTAGATGATCTAAGCCAATAAAATATATTCAAAGATATTGTAATCATGAGATAATACATCAATCTTGATAATGTCAGATTTGTGTAGAAATCCCTAGAGCTTATCTGAAGCTGATATTTTTACCATGCTGACCTCAACTTGATATTGAGCTCTAGTAAAAATATTAAAAACTAAAACTTACATTTGTAGCCTTTAAAAATTCTAAAACTGAAAATAATTAAATCTAGAAATAGTAATGTTAGATTTTTCAGAATTAAAATATTGAATATAAAAATATTAAAATTTTAAATAAGATTAAAAATATGATTATAAACTCTTATAAAAAATTTCATAAAATTTATACATTATTTTTATCTTAAATAAAATAAAAATCGAAAAGGAAAATCGGTAGCATGCATTGTCGAATTATTGAAAATTTTCTACCAGGATTTTAATATTAAATTTTAATTGGATAATTATACTTATCTTTCCGACTTGCAATAAAATTTTCATAAATATCTAAGTCGGTTTGATAGCTCGGGCGGTGGATCAAGCCTCGGTATCGAAGTCTGTAAAGTTAATCTCTTATTACACCTACACGTGGACCCCACTGGCGGCCAGTGCCACTCTTCTTCTTCCTCACGAAGACAGCAAAGAGCCAGCCGTCTGAGCTCTCTCTCTCTCTCTATTCTTGTCAAAAATCAAATGCAGTTTACACAACCGAGCACATTGTCAGTCGGACCGCCACACCTTAGCGTGTCCGGATCTCAGGTCGTTGGACTGCAGTACACTCGCAGGTCCAACCAAAGCAGCGGGCCAAGATCTTTTGGGTCATCTCCACCCAAAAAGCTAGCTCAATGAGGGGGTGCTCCCTCACCCTTATAAACCATGCTCAAGCCCTCTCCACAACCGATGTGGGACTATTCCCAACAATCTCTCCCTCACACATCAGGCCAAGATTATCTAGGAACCACCTGGGCTACCTGGGCTCTGATACCAATTGTCAGTCGGACCGCCACACCTTAGCGTGTCCGGATCTCAGGTCGTTGGACTGCAGTACACTCGCAGGTCCAACCAAAGCAGCGGGCCAAGGTCTTTTGGGCCATCTTGATATGAAGATTGGATTGGTCCCGATCTTTCGATGAGGAGGGTAACTATCGATTTGGTTGGAATCGACGTTGATGGCCCAACTACAACCGTCCAGGACGATGCGCCTTAGCGACCGATACACCAACTCCAGATTGTTATTGACCTCACCGAGACACGATCAACCTGACCACGAAGGTCATTGTTCCTACAAGCAATCGAAGAACATAGCAAGAACAAGATGAACAGCCAATTAAATTGGCAAATATATATTAAGATCAGATCTGAAAGTATCACAAACGGTGGGGTTCTGTAACGATAAAGCAGGCGGTCTATCCAACACGCGTGATTACCGGTATGTAGCAAAGGCTAAACATAACTAAACAAAACCCAAGTCCTAGATGAGGGTTTGGGTGGTTATTTATACTAGAGGAGCAGGAGGGGGTCGTCCATAGCATTGGAGTTCTAATACAACTCAAATCCAAAGCACCAAGTCTACTTTGACTAGAGTTTGACTCAGACTGGAAAAGTAACATGTGGTTTTTGGCAGTTTTCGGACGCATCTGAATGAGTTTTGAGGTGAGGCCAGATCCTTTGGAAAGTAGACTCTGAGATCTTTCAAACGTACACTCATGGGCCTCCAGAAACCTCCGGAATCGAAAGTTATGGCATTTTGAAGTCAGTGCTGTTGGTGAGGCCGAACTGGACTCGAACTCGGACTGAAAAAGCAATGTGTGGTATTTGGCAGGTTCCAGACGCATCTGAAGGAGTTTTGAGATGAGGCTAGATCCTTTGGAAAGTAGACTCCGATATCTTTCAAACGTGTACTCATGGGCCTCCAGAAACATCCGAAATTGAAAGTTATGGCATTTTGAAGTCAGCACTGTTGGAGAGGCCGAACTGGACTCGAACTTGAACTTCTCTTTCCAATCCGAGTTGAACTTGATCTTTGTCCCAACTTTGGTCCACAAGGGTCCTTCTCCATGGTTCCTAAGTACAATCAAATCATGAAAAGTATTAAATAGCATCCCATTCATATTATCACTAATGGAAAGGCTTAGGAACGCATTCACCTGATGATTAAACTGTCGTGTGCGAGCTCGAGTAACCGGTCCTTGTATAATATCAGCGGGTTCAAATTGATGTGTAGATATAGATGTATCCATGGAAGTGATGTCCTCATCACATCTCCCCCCAAAAAGCTAGCTCAATGAGGGGGTGCTCCCTCACCCTTATAAACCATGCTCAAGCCCTCTCTATAATCGATGTGGGACTATTCCCAACACACATTCCAGCCGACTCTCTCCTCACTTGCCGACTGCCAGCATTACCGCACATATCATCCTCCTCCTCCTGTCTTCTCTAAATCTTCTTCCTTTTCCCTTTGCCTTCTCTCAGCAGAGACAAAGAAGCAAAGATCAAAAATCGCATCGCCTCGAGGCCACCGCCACCTAATCCTGACACCTCTGCTACTAGATTTCCTCATTGTTGTGCTATACCTGGAATACCGGGAACTCCGATTGCAATCCTCGATTTGCCGCAAAATCGAACTGCATTCATGTAACATACCCAATTTCGGGTTTCTGCTAAAAGCTAATTTAAAATTAATTAATTTCAAAATTTTGGTTTTCTTCGGTGTTCTAATTAACCTGGCATCCTTATCCATCCGAAATTGAAATTCAATCCTTTACCGCCCGCAAAGTCAGAATTTCCAATTCCGGTCCTTATTCGAAATTTTACCTGTATTCCAAGATGCTCTAAAAATCCCAAAACCTATTGCATTAGGTTCCAAATATTCCAAAACATTTTTAGGAATTTTCTCAAGATTTTTGGAATCTCTTTGCTATTTTATCTCTCGAGGCCTTTCATCAAAATCAGTATATTCGTTCCGGAATAATCTAAATTCCAAAATTCATCAAAATTCAGTGAAACTAATTTTATTGGATTCCAAATAATCTCTAGTATTTTTAGAAATTTTTCCAGGATTTTTAGATCATTTTTGCTATTTTATTCCTCACGCTTTTGTCCCTTCATTTCTTCCAACCAACGAGAAGTCGACACGTGGCAAGCACAGTTCAGCCTTCTCCTACCTCCAGCCACAGCACGATTCTTCTTCCGCTCATGGCCCTCCAAATTCAAATCACCGTAACTTCTCATTTCCTCCACCAAATCATACGTGGTTGGATCCATTACGAAGAGGGAGACGAGGAGAACCCATTTTCCATGACCATTCATCTCTTAACCCGCCGGAATTTGATTAAATGAGTAGAAACCGAAACGCACTCAAACTTCAATAACTCAGCCGTTTCTCAACGAAACGATGAGCTTCCACTTCTCAAACATGCGTATCGATGTCCTCTACCCCGCGCTCACCTTGCCCCATTGTTCCTGTGCTGTTCCCTTCTCCAAAACTCATGAAAACCGACGCCCGGCATCCTCCAAAGACACCGGCGAGCCATCTCCTTGCTCCGGTTAGTTCCTAGACAAACCAACCACGTCACTTTGTGCCCCTTGCCTCCAGGAATACAATCATTCAATCGGATTTGATTTTCGTTGCAGTTTAATCCCGGATTTCGAGTTTGTTCGTCGTCGGCCGTCGCTCCGTTCGTCGTTGATTCCTTCCAATCCGGTAACTTCTAGCGCAATTCCTTTTAGCCGTAGAATCATCTTGTCATTCTCTACGCGATGGTCTCTTTCGTTTTGCGAAATTTTGAGTTTTTGTGCGGATTTGATCGTCATGCCGCCGGGTCGATTTTTGTCGCCGGTTTTACTTTGTCGTGGCCGTTCTCGTACTTCTCGCCGCCAGCCACCGTGCTCATGAGCTTCGCGTTGCTTCGCCGCAGCCCCACCGCCCCTCGGCCGACCTCCTTCCGCCGCCATCGCGTCGCGCCCGCATACTGATCGCACCGCCGCACCTGCTTGCGCCATGCGCTTCGTGCGCCGCCACCTGCCGCTGGCAGCAGCACTCGGCGACACCCTCCCCTCCCATGAGCTCCCCACCGGCGAGTCCCTTTCTTCCTTGGCTGCTCCTCCTTTCTTTGCTTGCTCCCATGGCCATGGCATTTTCTTGCTCGTTCTCTGTCTGAGCATTTGGGAAGAAGAAGCATTAGTCTATGACGCATGGGGTCCACATGGAAGAGAGACAAGAGAAAATCAGTAATTCAGGAAAAAGAAAGATTCCAAAGGAATATTCCTCGGTTTTCCAATTTTCAAGATTTTGAGAATTCAAACAATTGTTTCTCCTCCGTCGTAACTCGAATCGAGTGATTCCAATTGCTAAATTCATCCTCTATCTGCCAAAGATTTTTATTATAATTTTTAGTTTCATTTAATTTATTTTATTCTTTTTCGTGCACTGCTTTTGCGCCGTAGTAAATAATGCTTTGCCATAATGCGCCATTTAAGGAGAAGAGCTTGATCAGCGCATCGCATCTCGTCGATTTAAGGCAAGTCTTCCTTGACACATTTTGTACCCAGTTTTGTAAATGCTTTTGTAACTGCTTCTTTAAACATGCATTGCTATTTACATAAAAGAATGATATTAACGTTAGATTGTTAGCTATACCTCCTTGATATTGTATCCATAAACCTTTGTCGCCCTAGAACAAGTAATCCACCATATTATTATTCTTGATTAAATAATCTTTGATTAGAATGGAAATTGGAGCTAGAACCCAGTTTTTATTGGAGATTACATGAATAATAGTGTTGATGGGGATTAATAATTATTATAGTGATCTAGGAATGTTGATGATTGAAATATTGTGAAGTTGGATTGTTAATATATGTGGGAAGTTATTATTGAAGAGCTGATTAAGAAAATAAATACTGATTGAAATATGGATGGTGATAATCATATGTGAATTGGTTGATTAATATGGAATATGCGTGATTGGTTAAAATTAATTGGTTATGTTCATAGGAACTACCATTGTCAATGGATTAAAGTAGATGATTTTGAGAGTAATATTTGGGTGGTTTAGTAAATAATATTATGAAGCATTCTCGGTGCACTTAATAGATAGTAGTGAGAATCATATTTATGGATTAAATAGATAATGTTGGGAATCATACTCAGTGAATTTAACAAGCATTCTTGGTGGTTTAGTAGATGATTATGTGAAGTATTCTTGGTGAATTAATGTAGATGATGTTGTGAATCATACTCAGTAAATTTAATAAGCATTCTTGGTGGATTTAGTAGATGATTATGTGAAGTATTCCCGGTGAATTAATGTAGATGATGTTGTGAATCATACTTGGTGGATTTAGTGAATGATATTGTGAAGTATTTTTCGTGGATTAAGTGGATGATAAGATTGATCAATACAAGAATGATGATTAAATCAATAATGTAATTTATAGTTCTAGGAAGATATTTCATATTCAGTGATAATTGTATCTTAATATGATTTTGGAGTCATGGTTACTCTTGATATAGACTTCACTTGTTGGAATATCATATTGGGTTGGATTATGCAAGTGCCATGATAATAATGTGAGATCTTGGTGACTTCATGATTTTAGGAGACTACATAATTGATTATAATAATTTTTATCAACACTGAGAATTGAAGTTTATTAAATAAACTATTGGTGGAATAGAGTAGTTCGGTAGAAATGCTTATGCTTGCAAATGGTCACTATACACCTATGGGTGGGGATTCTTTATAAACTATTGCAAACTTGTGTTGGAAAATATAGGCAAAAGGTATTGCCATTTGTTTGTAAAATAAAAATAAAAGGAAAATGGTTTAGATTGGGCGGAGTGATTTGTCGGGCGGTGCATGAGCCAGAACCTTGGTCTTGGTTTGTGGAAGCCGCCTAGTCAAATTAAGGACCGACTCTTATGATTGTCCATTCTTAGCACAACAAGACAACCACATGTTAAATGGGCTCGACTGGCTGAATAATTTGTAGAAACCTAACTTAGACTCACCAGATGGTGGAATGTGGGTGCCGATGGAGGCAAGTCGATTTTCCACTGCAGCGCAAGAGGGCTTCTATCTTTGGGCGATGGAACCATAATAGCGGTGAAACCTCGGCAGTGAGTCGGGTTAGGCGTATACATTATAAAGGCCTTGTCATGATATCTCTACCGGCACACCTAACGAAGTGTGTTAATAGGTTGGCATCAAGAGAATATCATGTCTTGTGAGTAAAGTGTACAACCTCTGCAGAGGGTTAAAACTATTCGAATAGCCGTGCCTACGGTCAAGGGCGGGCAAAGAATGCTTTGCATATTGGTAGTTTTTGGTTTTGTTTTCGAAAATGAATTTTGGGATTCGGGAGAGGTTAGAACTCTCGGATGTGCCTCTGGCGGCTCGAGCCAGTCAGGTAGATGGAACATGTTTTGATCATGACAGATAGAGTCATGAGTTGGTTTACCTTAATCTTTTTAAATGTGACGGATAGAGCCTGTATACTAGTGATTGGTGGCTAGAACCTTCACTAGAGATATAATTATTTCAATAGATACAAATATTTGATAAATCTGCTTTACAAAAATTTATTACAAGTAAAGTTTGTTGAAAATGTGGCTTTATGCAAAAGAACCATATTAAGCCTTCTTTGTTATAGCCTTCATTATGCATTTTTACCAAGACTTGCGGAGTACTTTATGTACTCACATGCTACACTCAAATCATCTCTCAGAAGGTTGAAGCTGTCGAAGGAGAACACCTGGACTAGGACGCGCTCCCCACTCAATTGCCTGTGGGCATATGGTTGGGTCATCACTTGGAGTTTTCGTCTTCCGCTGCAGTTATTCAAGTTGTTCAGCCTGTTAAGGCGGTTTTTGTAAACCTCGACCATAAGGTTATTGTTCTTATTTGATGTTATTTATTACTTCAATATATAATCCTGATATGGTCATTGATTTACCACTATTTCGACTGTGTGTACTAGCTACTGATCTGGGACTAGTACAGAAATGCACAGGAGGTTCCGGATGGTAAATCTGGGGTCTCACAATTCACATACTATCTGAACCGACCTCATTGCTTATTTAAACGCCATAAGGCTCTCCCTAGCACCCATACTCCCCTCAGCCGCTCCACAGCCTTGAGCTTCACTGCTACATCACCGTTTTCCCCATTCCCGATTGAGCAACCACCATAGACCTCCACCGGACAAACTCCCTGCATACACCTCCATCTTCCAATTAAGTCTACATGAAGCACCACCGGTTGCCCCCAAATACATCCCCTAGCCTATTAAAAGAATTCCTGGCCATGAAGTTCTGCTGCCGTGCACCCCATACGGGCGTCGCCTTGCACCATCGCACCGCCGCCACAGACCACCGCAGCTCCGGCCAAGACCTTTCACATCATCAGTGAGGTCTCCTCCTTCTGTTTCAACCCTTGCCCGAAGCTCCCTACGCTTGCTCCAGCTCCGACCGAAGTTCACAGAGAGGCTCCCATGGCGGTCTCTTGTAGCACTCTTCGTAGTTGCGCCAAGCTCTGTTCCTCCTATTCTCTTCATTGATCGATGGCCTTTGTGCTTTGGTGCTTCAATTCCACATGTGGAGCCAACCTCGTGGGCATGAGCATTTGCCGAGAAGTAAGTCTTGACTTAGTTCCATCTCTGAAAATCAAACTTTCAATTCAAGGAAAGATCGAGAAACCTGATTACTCAACTAGAGCTAAGTAAACTTTAATGAGCGCAAAAGTTCAGAGTAAAGATCTTTTTGGTTTAAGCTTTTGATTCAGCAATACTTGAATTTATAAAATAATATATGAAACAAGTATACCATTGCTTAACCAAAACTTTAAGTCATACATATAAGGGAATAAGTAGATAACCAACTGAAGAAAAAGAACATATAAAATCATATACAACCTAACCCCAAAACTATACCTATTTTATGTAATCGTTTTATTTGGTATTTCTGTCTGTATTCTTTCTACCCTTATTGAAAGTTTGTTATTTGCTATATTTCCGTTGAACGACATGTAGACCCGACGTAACTACTTCCATCATCAACTGCGATTTCAACTTCATTGAAGACATCAATAAGCAAGGCAAGCACCCCCTTGATCATGTTGATCCCAGTTTTATAAATGTTTTATTAAATGTTTTCATTGCATATGCTATTTTCATTAAATGTTGCTACTTTGTGGATACTGGTAGATATACCTGCTGTTTTATGAAATTCCTTTAGTATTGACATGTGAACCTTGATAACCCTAGAATTAAGGTTAGACAATATATGATGTCAATTTGGGTATATGCAATAGTTAATAATCATGCTTAGCCATACTTTAGACTTGGGATAAATCAATTGGAAGAATTGATCGAGATGAAACTTAGGGAATATTGAGATATGATGATGGTTATTAGTATTTTGATTAAAAATAAAAATAAAACTATGTTTTATGCGGGCAATTATTGGCAATAGCCGGAGGTGCATGGACTTGCACGTAGTATAGGGGGAGATTATTGCCCATGTCGGATTAAGGACCAAACTAATTGTATGTTATATCTAAGTATTTCCGTACAACCACAATTACTGGTATGGGACAGTCTTAAACCAATTAAGTTATCTAGTTTAACTTTGCACATTGAAAGGCCAGAGTAGTACGAGCTTCTTCAGTGACTGGTTGCTCAGAGGGGCGCCCACACCGAGGTGTTGGAGCAACATTTGCTGATACAACGGTGTACGCCATACGATGGATATGCTTAATCATTTACTGTACAGTGACTGTACAAACATTTACACTATAGTATGGGTTTGACGTCACCGGGCTGGTGCAAAGTTAACCTCGGTAATGTAAAGGTTTTCGTCATGAACATTCTAGCCACACGCCAAAGGTGCATGAAACATGTGGCAAAAAGAAAAGGTCATGACTTGTGAGTAAAGCTGTACACCTCTGCAGAGTGTAAATCTTTTCGAAAAGTCATTCCCGCGGTCATGGGACACTTGGTGCGCCTGCATTAGTTAGCAGTTTTGATATTTTCAAAATGAATTGGATTGGAAATATTTGTTGGAAAGGAATTGTTTCAGATTTGTGCCTTGTGTTGGCAATGGACGACCTGATGCTCACGTCGTGGAGGACTGTGAGTTGTTACTTTACTTATTTGTTATTTTCATATCAGTCAAACTTGCTTTTATAAATTCCGTTTTGCAATTACTACTTGTTTTACAATTTAAATTGGCATTATGCAAATTAACCGTAGAAGCCTTTTCTTTGAAATGGCCTGCATATTCATAGGTTTTGCAAAAGTCTTGCTGAGTACGCAAGTACTCACCCTTGCTTATTCGTTGTTTTTAGGTGAAGAATCAGAATAGTTCGACGGAACATATTTGATGCAAGATTCGGGAATGTTAACGAGTTTTTCTAGGGATTATGCCTTGTCAGTTGCCTAAGGGTTGGATGGGCACACTACAAGACTTTTGATTCTTTCCATTGCAGTACTTTGAATTGTAGGACCTTATTGTGTATATTACCATTATTATTTGTAATAAAGAGTATAGATATGATATCAATTATTGTAAATATGCATGCTAGCTACTGATCATGGGACTAGCACTGTATGCACATGAGATTTTTATTTTTGCATTTATGTAAAAATGGGGGTCGTTACAGCTGTCAAGTAAAGTAATGACCCAATTATAGACCTATATAGCTTTTGGTCAACAGACTTACCTCCCACATTTTGATCAAGATGTGTTTTTGCTGCCATAGGAGTCTTAATTGGCTTGCATTCTTCCATTTTGAAACGCTTGAGGAGGTCCTTGGTGTACTTCTCTTGTGAGATAAATGTTCCCTCCTTCAATTGCTTAACTTGAAATCCAAGAAAGAATGACAGCTCTCCAATCATGGACATCTCAAATTCTCTGGCCATCATGTTACCAAATTCCTTGCAAAGAGAGTCATTAGTACATCCAAAAATGATATCATCCACATATATTTGACATATCATTAATGTTCCATTCATTTCTTTTAGAAACAGTGTTGGATCAACCTTCCCAATTTTGAAGTTCTTATTTATCAAAAAGTCTCTAAGGCATTCATACCATGCTCTTGGAGCTTGTTTTAGGCCATAGAGAGTTTTAGATAGTTTGTAAACATGATTAGGCAAATTTGAATCTTCAAAACCAAGTGGTTGTTCAACATAAACAGTTTCATCAATGACTCCATTAAGAAATGCACTTTTCACATCCATTTGAAAAGAGTGATGTTAAAATGAGAAGAAAAAGCTAGAAGAAACCGTATAGTTTCAAGGCGTGCTACAGGAGCATATGTTTCACCATAGTCAAGTCCTTTCACTTGAGTAAAGCCTTGAGCTACTAGTCTAGCTTTATTCCTTATTACCACTCTATTTTCATCTTGTTTGTTTCGAAACA
The DNA here is from genome assembly GCA_036346375.1 of Guadua angustifolia. Taxonomy (NCBI): domain Eukaryota; kingdom Viridiplantae; phylum Streptophyta; class Magnoliopsida; order Poales; family Poaceae; genus Guadua; species Guadua angustifolia. The sequence goes on along the minus strand of JAYEVE010001030.1, from coordinate 301,140 downwards.
CCCATTTTGTACCAATAACATTATGATCCCTTGGGTGTTCTATTATGCTCCAGACTTTGTTCCTTTCAAAATTGTTGAGCTTTTCCTCCATAGCTATTATCCAGTCAGCATCTTCTAGAGCTTCTTCCACTGTTTTAGGCTCAACACAGGAAATAAACGAATAATGTTCACAAAATGTTGCATATCTAGAGCGAGTTTGAACTCCCTTACTAATTTCACCGATGATTTGGTCCGTGGGATGAACTTTTGCAATAGTGTGATGGCTCTTGATGAAAGTTGATCTGTCTTAATCTTTTTCTTCTTCTTCTTGAGTTCCATCATGTGGTTCTATAGATGTTGTTGGCAATTCATCTTTGTCTTCCTTGGGTTTAATGTCACCAACTTCCATTTTCCTCAATGCTTGCACCAAGCCATCTTCACCTACATCATCTAAATTCTCATACTCACCTTGTGAGCTATTAGATTCATCAAATTTGACATCATAAGTTTCTTCTACTAAGCTAGTTGTATTGTTGAATACTCTATATGCTTTGAATTTAGAAGAATAACCTAGCATGAAGCCTGTGTCACATCTAGTTTGAAATTTACCCAAATGTGTTCTCTTTTTGTAGATATATACTTTGCAACTAAATATACGAAAGTATGATATGTTAAGTCGTCTTCCTACCAATAGCTCATATGGAGTTTTCTTAAGCAGTCTATGAAGATAAAGACGATTAATAGCATGATAAGCAGTATTAATGGCTTCAGCCCAAAAAGCATCACAAGTATCATATTCATCTAACATAGACCTAGCCATTTCAATTAAAGTTCTATTTTTCCTCTCAACTACACCATTTTGTTGAGGAGTATAAGTGGCTGATAGTTCATGCTTAATTCCTAATTCATTACAATATTCAATTATATTTGTATTAACAAACTCAGATCCATTGCCACTTCTGATTTTCTTGATGGGACAATCAAATTTATTTTAAGTCCTTTTTGCAAAGGTTTTGAAGATTTTCCAAGTTCACTTTTGTTGGTAAAAAGAAAACCCAAGTGAATCTGGAGAAATCATCAACTATAACTAGATAATATGAGTTACCACTAATGCTAGCATATGAAGTGGGGCCAAATACATCCATATGCAGAAGCTCAAGTAGTCTAGTGGTGGACATGATACTTTTGGTTGGATGAGAATTAGCTACTTGCTTGCTTGCTTGACAAGCACTGCATAGCTTTTTCTTTTGAAATTTAACATCTTTCAGACCCACCACTAGATCATTTTTGAAAAGCTTTTTGAAGTTAGACATACCTACATGCCCAAGACGCCTATGCCAAAGCCATCCAAGAGAAACTTTAGCTAACAGGCAAGTCGAGATGCATGAGGAGTTAGATTTGAAATCAACTAAATAGAGATTTTGAAATCTGAAGCCTTTGAAAATAAGCTTTTCATTTTTATCAAACACTGTTACCCCATTAGATGAAAAGTTACTGACGAGGGCTGGGCTTCCTTTGGCCAGTGGCGCCTGATCAGCGGACCCCGAGCTCGGGAGGCCCGACCTCGGCTTTGGTCGCGTCTTGGCGCTCGACCTAAGCGCGCTAGACCGTGCAGCCCGCTCGACCTAGGCGTGCTAGACTGAAACACGGCCCGCTTCGACCTCGAGCTCGAGCGGGCCCGTGTTGAAGTCACGGTCCACCTTGATTTCGGATCAAGCATTTGACCAAGCGGTTGCACAAAGCGTGAGTCGTGGGGCGGCGCGATCGTCAACGAGTTCGGCGATTCTTCGCTGGCCCTCAACGTGCATGAAGGCCACTTCGGGAATCTAGCCCGGCCGTTGCGTCTTTGAGGAGGTATAAAACCGAAGAACCTGATCCTTTGGGAGACGAAGACAACACACAACGCGCCTAGCTCGAGCTTAGACTTAGCCATTGTTAAACTTGAGTCAGAAAACACCCTTGTACTCGAAATTAGCCAAAAGAAGCGCCGCAAAGGCGGCGGAGAGCTGTTACCTCCACGGGGCTCGAACGATATAAATCTCGATCTCCCTTCGTTGTCGTCTTGCTCGACCGCAACCACGCTGTACTTTTCCTCCGTGAGTGAAGCGCGGCTCGGGTCCCGTATCACACCGACCCCTAACTCACTTCTTGCGGTCGGCGATCCGATCGTCGGCAATGGCGCCACCGTGGGGCACGATTGCCGCTTATTCGCGAGAACAACATCAAGAACCGGGAGCATGGCGCACTTCGCCAGCGGACTTTCCTCGGCGTGGATTGAACACGGACTCCGACTCCGTGTCCTGTTTACGCCGCCGCCGCCGCCCTCGGCGGCCGCGTTACGATGGCGGGCGGCGGCGTGGAAATGCGGATGACCGTGATCCGCAGACCCTGAAGATGCTCGCCGGATGGTGCCGCCGCCATCAACCAAGCCATAACCGCCCTCGACGGGAGGCCGAGAGAGGGCAGCCGTCGTCTCTGGACCCCCGGGCTCCCTCTCACGGGGGCGCCTCCGCTTCTCGCCGGGTCATGGTGACCCGATAGGGCGGTCGAGCTCTTTGGCGAGCCACGGCGAAGAGCTCAATCGAGCTGCGGCCAGAGTCGCGCTTTGCAGCGCCGGCCAACACTCGGGGACCCGCTCCCAGAAGAGTGATGACAACACGTCGCGCCGTCACCCGCGCACCGTTGGGCGCCCCTGCGCGGAGGTGGCCCGGCGGCGGGCTCGAATGAGGCTTTAGCCGCAGTCGCGCGGCGTCTGCGGCACCGCGCGGCGAGGCGAGCTGAGCCTAGCCACACGAACTCTGAGTCGACCGGCAGCAGGTCTGCGGACCTCTCCGGACGTTCGCCCGGCCAGTAAGGTCGGAGACCACTGCGCTACCTCCCAGGTGATTCCCGCGCCCAGCACCGTGGTCGCTCCCACCGAAGGTCGGGCCGCCGGGGCAGCCTCGACTCCGAATCTGGTAGCAGCAGGGACCTAGTCGGTGATGACCACACCCGGCGTGCACCTGTCCCGGCCTATGGCTGCATGGCGTATTCCGACGGTCTGCGCCGCATGCGGTGGCCGGCTCGGTTTAAGCCCGCACTGATCGAGCGCTTCGATGGGACTAAGAACCCCGACGAGTTCTTGTCCATCTACTCGACCGCAATCTGGCGGCGGTGGGGAACGGTGGTGATGGCAAACTACCTCCGATCGTCTTTGGGCCGCGGCGCGAGGACTGGCTTTTCAGCGAAACTGGTTCCTTCAGTCGTGGCGCCAAATCCAACATATACGCTCCAACTTTCGAGTTATTCTGGCGGGGGAGGAAAGGACACAGGCAAGGTCATCGGGGCAAACGAGCGGCTGCGTGATTTCGTCGGCGGCGGTTTATCCGCACAAGGAACGATTCGAGCATCTCCGATGAAGCGATCATCAAGGCATTCAAATTCGGCGTCCGCGACGGCGCCTTCTCAAGACACAGAGATCACCTCGAGGCTCAGCGTCAACAAACTTTTCTGCATGGTGGAGCGATATGCGGACGCGGACGACGCAGTCCGCTAGAAGCGCGACTATGACCAAGGTAAGCTTGGTCTAAACCAAACAGAGGCCGGCCCGTCCAATTCCAGGGGTGCTGACCACGGCACCACCGCTAAGAAGCGGAAGCGTGACCGGCGGGGTGGCGGCGGTCTGCCGCGGGTGGTCGTATCGGCGGACGGCCACCGCGAGGTCCTCGAGGTCCGAGGTCAAGCTCGTGAGGGCTCCAAACCCCGTCAAGGTCGGCCTCGACCTCGTCGGTATGAAACCAGCCCGACAAGAGGGCGGCGACACAGGCCCCTGGGCCGGCCGATGCGAACATCGAGGGGGCCGAGAGGCGCTCGGGGTATGACGAAGCCAAGTTCAGCCTGTTTCATAGGGCGGCCGGCCACGACACTGGGCTGCGCAGGCTTGGCGGGGCAAGCCGCCTTCTATGATGGGCGGGCGAGATGCCGCGCTCGAGCGATGACGACGGACAAGCGGGGTGAGCGCGCCGACGAGCACGGCGACCTCGATTTGGAGTTCGGCGAGGCGGCCGGATTGATGTCATCTTTGGCGGCTCGTCGGCTTACGATCGGCGGGGAGGTCAAAGCCACATGCGAGCCATCTACGGTCGTCATTGGAAGGCCCATCGGCGACCACCAAGTGGGCGGGGCCACCATCACCTTCTCTCCGGAGGGCGCCCTCGGTATGGCTCGAGACCTAAAGACCACCTTGGTCGTAACCCGACCATCGGCAATACCGCGATCGGGCGCGTCATGGTCGACGCGGCAGCTCTCTAAACTTCTGCGGTGGGAGCACTCGGCCGGATCTGATTCCCGGTCGAAGGTCAAGGCGTCGCCATACCCTTCTTCGGGATCGTTCGGGAGCTCGACCATCCCCAGGGCGGTGGTCTTGCCGTGACCTTCGGTGACTTCGGACAACTTCCGCGCGAGGCTGGTCACCTTCGAGGTGGTCGGCGACCTCCCATACAACACCATTCACGGCGGCCCGCCTTGGTCAAGTTTATGGCGGCCAACCATTATGGCCATCGGTGTATGAAGTTGCCTGGCCCGAACGACATCATCACCGTGCGGGGGTGACTGCGGCGGCGCATGGGTGTGAGACCAAGGCCTTAGCTCTTGCGAGCATCTTGCCCAACGCGGTCCGGGGCGGCGGCAAAAGAGCGCCCGCGAAGCGGCGATCGGCCCGATGGCGCGGCGAAGGCGTGCGCTTCGAGGAGGGCGACCCGACCAAAGTGCATCCACGTCTCGTGGCTGAGTTCCTAATAGGAACTCGAGCTCGCCACCTTCGCCAGCGCCAATAAGGGTATATTACTGGGAACCCGCGGACATGCGGCGTTCAAAGGAGGTGATCGAGCACAAGTTGTAGGTGAGATCCGGCTCGACACATGCACGGTTAGCTCGTCGTTTCTCCGGAGAAGGTCGCGGTCATCAAGGAGAACCTCGACAAGCTCTGAAGGCGGCTTCATCCGTGAGATCAACTTCTCAGTGGTTGGCCAACCCGGTCATCGTGCGAAGAAGGAGGAAAGTGGAGAATCGCGTCGACCATACGGGGTTAAACTCGGCTTGCCCGAAGGATAACTTCCCGCTTCCGCGCATCGACTAGATCGTCAACTCCACCGCGAATGCCAAGATGTTGAGCTTCTTGGATGCCTACCCGGGGTACCACCAAATCAAAGTGGCGATTGGCAGCGAGAGCAAGACTTCCTTCATCACGCCGTTTGGCACCTATTGCTATCTGACCATGTCGTTTGAGTCTCGCAAATCACGGGCACCACATTTCGATGCCTAATGACCAAGACATTGAACCCAGGTCGGGCGAAACCTCGAGGTTTCGTGGGCGACATCATCGTCAAGAGCCCCTCCGGCGACCCGTTAGCGACCTCGAGAAACCTTCCAACCTCGGCGACACAAGATCAAGCTCAATCGAAAAGTCGTGTTCGTGGCGGCGTCGGGCAAGGTGCTCGGCTACATGATCGGGGCGGGGTTGGCGAACCGAGAGAAAATCGAGGCGATCGAAGATGGCGCCCGATCTCGATCAAGCAGGTCAGAGCCTCACCGGCGCATAGCCGCCTCAGCGAGTTCATCTCGAGGCTCGGCGAAGCGGCTCCCATTCTTCCAAACTCTCATAAGCACGGGGGCTTGAGTGGACTCGGGCGCAGCCGTCCTTGACGAGCTGAAGGTATACCTGTCGTCCCCACCCCTCCTTACAACGCCACAACCTGGCGAGCGATTGCTGCTCTACCTTGTGGCCACCTCCTGTTGTCGATGCCCGTCTGGTGGCGAGCAGGGGTCTCAAAGCCGACACCAATTTATTACGTCGGCGAGTCTTGCATGGCCCGAAGGAGCGCTACCAGCAGTCTGAAAGCTTGCCAGTATGCTCTCCTCATGGCGTCGCGCAAGCTCGGCACTATTTTCAGCGCGTGCGTGGTCGTCGAGCAACTTCCGCTTAGGGACATCTTGCGGAACCCAAGCGACGGTGGGCGCGTTGCCAAGTGGGCTATGGGCTGGCGGCGTTTGATGTCAGTGTCGCCGCTCGGCGACCATCAAGTCGCGGTGCTCGTCGACTTTGTGGTCGGCAGTGTCGCAATCTGCGCCGAGCTGAGGTCGAGGGCGAAAAGCCTTGGGTCATGTTCTTTGGCGGCTTGAGGTCCTTCAGCGCTCGGGCCGCATCCTTATTCTCACACGGCGGCGGCAGCCGAGTCGTGGTTCGTTTTGGGTTCGCGACGACCAATAATATGGCGAAATCTGAAGCTCTCTTGGCGGAGCCTCCGAGCTTGCAAGGCTTTAGGCGTCGCGGGTTGGTCGTAAAAAGCGACTCGGCTAAATCGTCAACCAGTACAACAAGGAGTACCAATGCTCGGGAGATTCGATGGCGAAATACCTTGCCGAGGTGCGCAAAATGGAGAAGTGGTTTCAGAACTTGGAGCTCAAGCACATCCCGAGGAAGGACAACTCCAGCGCCGATTTCCTCTCCAAGCTCGCCTCCTCCGGCGACAATCCCACCCGCGTCATCCTAGAGGCGTTGGCGGCTCCCTCGATCTCACGAGCAGAGGCCTTGCTCGTGGCGGTCGAAGGTACACCTCCTGGGCCAAATCCATCTGTGATTTCTCGCGCAGGCGACCTACCACCCGACCTGAGAAGAGCGAATCAAGTCTTGAGGCGAGTCTATACACGCCGTCGTCGGGAAGCTCTGAGCGACATGTTTACGGCATCTGGCGCGGTGCGTCTCCACGGAGGAGGGTAAGTACCTACTAAACGACATCCATTTGGGCCTCTATGGAGCACATTCTTCGTACAGGACGATGGTCGGCAAGGCCTTCCGCATGGGGTATTATTGGCCAACGGCTCTTGAGATGCTCGTGATATCGTCCGCACTTGCCGCATGCCAATTCCACGCCCGGAAGTCGCACCAGCCCGCCTCTGCGCTCGGACCATCCCACTCGTCTGGCCCTTCTCGACATGGGGGCTGGATATCCTCGACCCTTTTCCTCAAGCGGTCGGGGGAAAGAAGTTCCTGTTCGTGGCCATCGACACCTTCACCAAGTGGATCGAAGCCGAACCAGTCTTGACCATCACTGCTCGGGCGGCAGTTCATTTTTTTCGCCTGTTCGTGGTTACCAGGTACGGAGTTCCATGCAAAATTATCACTAACAACGGTACCTAGTTTACGAGTGAGTTGTTCCAGGAGTTTTGCGAGGAACTCGGCATCAAATATGCTTCGCTTGGTGGCTCACCCCGAACAGCGGAGGCGGCGAACGCGCCAACCGCAAATCGTCCAGAGGCGTCAAGAAGCGAGTTGCGAGATGAGCTCGAGCGCTACGGCAAGACTGGGTGGGCGAACTTCCCACCGTTCTATGGTCTATTCATTACCCACGGCAGAGCCGAGCCACGGGGTCCACACCCTTCCGGCTTCGTGTTGATGCATCGGCCGCCCCGCCTCCCGAGGTCACGCTGGGCTCTGCTAGGGTCAACTTGGTCAACCAAGTCGACTTCGAGCACGAACGGTCTCTCGACCTTACCCTCGCGGAAGAAGTAAGATGCTGTGCACTACTACGATCAATGCACTACCTGCAAGCTCTTCGCAGACATGCGTCTCGGTCGGTACGACCTAGGAAGCTCCTTGTTGGGGTCCTAACCCTGAGACGGATTCAGGGCTCGTCCAGCACCAACAAGTTGTCCCCACGGTGGGAGGGCCCCTATAGATTCGTTTCAACAGATCGCACGGGGGCTTACCGGCTAGCGATGCCCGATGGCAGAGAGCTCTCTAGCTCGTGGAACATAGATCAGCTCCGGAAGTTTTATGTGTAAACTCTATACCTTACATTTCAATAAAGCTGATTGTTCCTTTATGATTGCTTCCACTTGTGTTGTTTCCATTCTTTGCATGAGCCTTCTTTTTATTAGAGCACGACCTTTCGCGCACGGCACGATTGCTCTTGGTCTACGTGTCGCGGGTTTAACGTTCACCCCGTGGGCGAGCTAAGCGTAGTTTAACCTCTTCGCGATCTAGCTCTCCCCTGTGCCCGGGCCCGAGCCGAGAGCCGCGACACTTTGGCCGTTGAGCAAATGCGCATGGTCATGATGGTTGCTCGCACGTTCATCTGGGTGTAACCATCTACGTAACAGGTTTGCTTTGGTTCACTCTACTTTCGCGAACTTGTCCTCGACTCTGCGGTCGTGGCAGCTTGTCGTGTCTCGTCTTGTGCCCAAGGCACGCGTCGCTCGACCTCGGGCCCAACGGGGGCTGGATAAGGCTATCCTATCGGCGCACGACCAAGAGAGCGCGAGCGTGGCAAACGAGCAAAGCCGGAGGGACAAGCGTCCGTAGTTATGAATCAGGGACAAGGTTTACTCGTTCCCCCAAACAAAATGATATGTTTCCTATTAGAACATTACTTGCTTTATAACGTCTTTTACAGCTCGGCCATCTCGCGGGCAAGCTTCTCTTGCTCGAGGTCGGCGACCTTGGCCCTCAGGGCCGATAGCTCACTCTGGTTCTGGAGGGCCACCGTGGAGGCATCCGCAGTTCTGCGCCATTCGTCTTGGAGTTGGGCCATCGCGCTCGTCGTCGCCCTTTTGGCGCGCTCAAGTCTCCCCTCGAGCTCCGGGACCTTGGCCTCGAGCTAGGGGGACGCCTTCGTCGAGGAAGACGACTGGTCCGCGGCGGCTTTCTCCAGCGCCTCGACCTTGGCCCGCTCGTCCTCAACCGCCTTGTTGGCGCGGCCAAGCTTTTCTTCGAGTTCCAGGATCTTGGCCTCGAGCACAGGGGACGCCTCCGGCGGGGGAGGCGCCCGCTCTGCAGCAGCCTTCTCCAAGGCTTCAACTTTGGCCCACTCGGCCTCGAGTGCCTTGGCCGACCGCGCGCGTTCTTGCTCCACAGCCTTAAAACCGTGGTCGCGTTCGGAGGCCCTGGCCTGCTCGAGGTCTGCTGCATGGGCTACTTCTTGTGCCCTCATCGTCCGGCGCAAATCGTCGAGCTCCCGGACCTACTCGCCGAGCTCCCTTGCTCGACCTCGATGGTCTTGATGAGCACGGGCGCTCAACCTCCAGCGCCTCGATCACGTTCAGGAGGCCCTAAGCACATCAGCGTGCTCTTGAAGGCCTTGAAGCCCTTGAGAGGCATGGTCGATCACCTTCACGACAAGAAGGAGGCCCAAAATGAGAGGGGACAAGGAGCTTATCTTGCCAACTTCACGAGATGTGCGGAAAACCCTCACCTTGCGGAGATGGCCTTCGAGCGTCTGGGGTGAATTCCTCACGATCGTTAATCACGATTGCGAGGATCTCCTCCCCTCGTCAACGGCGTGATCGATGAAAGTCGACCCGACCACGACCAGCGCTTCGGGCAGGTCTTGAGTTCCCATCCGAGGCGGCACAGTCGTCCGTTGCCTCCTCCGGGGTTCGGCCCGTCGGCAGACGGGGAAAGCGTGGGCGATCTTGGTCCCGCATTCTGGCAGACCCCACCCGTCTCCGGCCCGAGGGGCGGTGGCGGATCCACCGGGATTCTCGACCCGTGGCGGGCTGCTGCGGCCTCGATGCAACGCACCGCTTACAGGAAGGTCTCGCGAGCCCTGTGGCTGGTGCGCCTTGGTGGCGGCGGGATTGCGACCTCGGTGCTGGGCGGCCGTGGTCGGGAGCTCGGGGTGTCGCCTCGGCGCGCCCGCCGAACTCTGGCGTCCCCTCGGCGGCGTCGGGAGAGTCGATGACGGCAGCCGCGTCATGGGCTTTGCCGGTGTCAAAATCTGCGCTGGTTGCGGGCTGGGACTCGTCATCATCCGTGTCGTCGAGGCCTCGGTCGAACTTCATGCGGCGAGCCAGTTCGGCGCCCGATGGAGTCGCGTTAGGCGCGAGAGGCGGGACCAATTCAAATGTGTCCTCCTCCTCGGACTCGGACTATACTGGATAACGACTATCATCAAACGGGCAAGTTTGAGCTCGAGCGCTCAAGGTCTGCGATCAGAGCATACACTAAGCGAAAAAGATCTGAGGAGAACGATAAAAGCCCGGGCGAGAATTTACAGGTGCGCCACCTCCGCCTCGTTGAGGGTCGGTGAAGGTCTTGTTGCCCGGGCGGATGGGGCCCTTAACTTCGTGTCCCGGCGACACAGGGTCTCGGGCCGTCTTTGGCTCCACGTCATCCGGCTTGCGGAACTCGAGCAGGGGCCCTAGAGTCGGGTGAGGGCTCGAGGTCATGGCGACGGCTGCCGCGCTCTGCTGCTGCAAGAAGAAGAATGCGTCAAGCCACGAAGCGCACGGGCGGGGGCTCGGCCATGGGGATCCTTACCATGGCATGGTCGCCCCACTCGACATGAGGTTTCTTTGCCTTCCGGCGGTCCGTCCCGGCTTGGGAAGTCCTACCCTTCCCCTTTTTGCTCTTGCCCCCTCAGGGCGGCGGATCCATCTGTCAGTGTGTCGAACGACTCTTGGTGATCTGCTGCGCCGCGAGAGGTCAAGAAAGGCCTCGGGGCGCTAAATCAAGCCCTTGGTGCGATTGGTTTACCTCGGGTTTTCGTGAACACGTTCCTTGGGGCGGTGTCGTCCATGGAATAGTTGTCGCCGATTTCCCGAACATCTCGTACATCTGTCGGCGACCGGGACTCCTTCGAGCTGCAAAAGGCGCCCGCCGGGGACCATCGAAGAAGCAGATCGGGCAAGACCACGAAGCGAGAAAGGGCTTACGGGCGTACTCTCGCGTGTCGAATCGTCGCCCTGGATCTTAAAGAACGGGTGCGTTACGCCTCGCAGAGGACACTTTCGGTTCCTGAGAAATCGATGGCGATCGCTGCCGGTGAACCAGCTTCGGCGCAGATATGTATGGTGCAATGGCCTCTTCGTGCGTCCTCGAGTCGCTTGGGTCTGGGTCTCCTTCTTCCGTCGACGGGCTTCCCTCTCGATGACAACGTGCAAGTCCCCTTTCTTGAGTAGAACCACCGCTGGACCACGGCCGAGGGAGTCCCGAGCTTGGATCTTGGGAAGGACCACTTGAGCCACATCCGCTATCGGAAATAGAGGCACCCGACCACGGGGTCCTTCCCGAGGCGGAAGAGGTGAAATGCGAAGAAGAGCGAGGATTGGGAAGGATTCCTACAAACCCCTCGCACAGGTGGGAGAAGACGGCGAGAGTAAGAATGGAGTTCGGCACCGGTTTATGAGCTTGATCTCACAGTGGTGAGGACCACGGAGAGAACTTCGCTCTCCGGGTCCTTGAGCGAAGAGGACGTAGTGCTTTCGGTCTGAGCGATTTAAATCGTCTGCCCTGGGGTTGGCTCGGTCTCGTTTCTGAAGCGCCAAGTGAATGGGTCGGCACCCTAGGGTCTCGAGTTCCTTCATCCTCAAAAGCGACAAAGTGCTCCTCCCGCTTAGCCATGGCGTCGCGGCGATCTCGGTCGAAGGTGGGGAGGAAGGTTTTTTGCTTGGCGAAAGGGCTTGGAAGACGAAAAGCGCTGGTCGAAGCTTCCTCAAGAAGCTGCAGATTTTGGGTTTATAAGCGCCAAGCGCCAAATCGGATCGCGGCGCTTGGGACTCATGACCACGATTTGTGAATGCAATTAAGGCCGGGCGGTTTTGAGGCACGACAGTGTCGCTAACGTTAAATATCCGTCTGGGCGACGGAGATCAAGAGGCGCCAGGTGTCGCACCCTCAAGACCTGGCGTTACATTTCCGCACGACCTCGACCTCAAGGAAGTTCTGGGAATCGGTCCCGGCTATGGAGACTCAAGGGCGGTCCGTGTTCCGGCCACGACCTTAAGCCTCGGGGGCTAGCTGACGAGGGCTGGGCTTCCTTTGACCGGCTGGCGCACGGTCAACGGACCCCCCGAGCTCGGGAGGCCCCCGGCCTCGGCCTGGGTGCGTGCCGAGGCGCTCGACCTAGAGCGCGCTAGACCCGTGCACGGCCCCGCTCGACCTAGAGCGCACTAGACCCGAGCACGGCCCCGCTCGACCTCGAGCTCAGGCGGGCCCGTGTTTGGGGTCACGGTCCACCCTTGGATTTCGGATCAAGCATTTGACCGACGGTTGCACAAGGCGCGAGTCGTGGGGCAGGCGCGGATGCGTGCAACGAGTTCAGGGCGGTTACTGTTGGCCCTCAACGTGCATGAAGGCCACTTCCCGGGAATCTAGCCCAGCCGTTGCGTGCTGGGGAGGTATAAAAACCGAAGGAGCACAGTCCTTTGGGGAGACGAAGACAACACACAACGCGCCCTAGCTCGAGCTTAGACTTAGCCATTGTTAAACTTGAGCTGTAAAACACCCTTGTACTCAGAATTAGCCAAAAGCTGCCATAAAGCGGCGGAAATAGTTAGTACCTCCACGAGGGCTTGAACGATATAAATCTCGGTCTCCCGCTCGTTATCGTCTTGCTCCGACCGCAACCACGCCTGTACTTTTCCTCCGACTGAGTGAAGCGCAGCTCGGGTCCTGTATCACACCGACCCCTAACTCACTTATTGCGGTCGGCGATCCTGATCGTCGACAGTTACAATGGAATCCAATATCACACAGTTGTGCAACAGATAGTAAGTTAAAGTTTAAGGAATCAACAAGAAGAACATTGTCAATGGAATGATCATTGGATATAGCAATCTTACCGAAACTTTTTACCTTTCATTTGCTATTATCTCCGAAGGTGATTTTGTGACTTGGATCACTTTCTCCTTCAATTGAGGTGAACATTCTTGAAGTCCCGGTCATGTGTTGAGTGCAACCACTGTCAATTACCCATTGCCGGTCTCCACTTTTATAGTTCACCTGCAAGTTCATTTCTTGACTTTAGGTACCCAAATACTTTTGGGTCCTTTGACGTTAGTTATAGCGAGTTTTGGTCTAAAAGGATTTAACAGTATTGCCTTCGGCACCCAAACAGTTCGAAGTTTTTTTATCAAGATTAGATGGCCCAACAAATTTTACATTCATTTTACCCCTACAATCCTTGAACAGCATGTAATGGTCATCCACCATACAGCTCCTCTTGGCATGAGAGACATTTTCTAAATAGCAATTTTAGATTCATGATTTGATTTATGACAGTAGTAGCATTGTGTGCTCTTCTTGACAAAAATCTGTTCAAATTTGTTTGATCCATTTTTCTTGGGCAAACTGTTAGGCTTATAGTAGTGGCGGACCCAGAAAGAAATTATAGGTGGGGCAAGCTTGAAGTATATACACACCTGGGTATAAATTTGTTGAGCTATGCCTTACTTCTGGGGCAAATTTGTTGGGCTATGCAGTATATACACACTTGGGTATAAGAGGCTTTGTAAATTGTAGGTGGGGCAGCCCAACTTGCCATCTTTATTAGGTCATACGCTTATACCCTAAGCCCTTTTTGCTCAAGTTGGGTCTATGTTCAACCAAAATTTTGTCAAGAGTAGCACTGTCCAGAAAGTATTTTTCTAGACCTTTCTCAAATCTGGTTACCTTGGTTTTTAGTTCTTCATTTTCATTCTTAAGATCCTTAACAAAAAAGCATATTTGCAGTTTTCATTACAGATACTAGATGAGCTGGAAGCAACATTTGTATCATTAAGCAAATCACAAGAAATAGATTCATCACATAAAGGGACAGTGTTTGATTTGCTAGCAGTTAATTTATTATCAACTTCAAGCTCATATAGTTTACTTTGCAAATCTTCATGAATCTTAATAAGAGAAGCATGATCATCAGTCAAATCAGTATGCAATTTCGCAAGATTTTCATATTTTACTGTAAGTTCATTATTCTTATCTTGTAACAGCTTTTGATCATTAATTAAACTAGCAACAGTTTTCTTAAGAGCTTTTGATGAATTTGTTTTAGCATACAAGGCATTATTTAGCTCTTCAACTATTTCTACTAGCTCATCATAAGAAGGTGAGTCACTGACCTTTTCCTCATCCGATCTTGCCATCAAACATAGAGGAAATGAGGGTGGTGGTGGAGTTGACTCATCTAAGGCAAGTCTTGCTAGCCCTTTGACCTTGAATTTTTATCATCTGAGGAAGATTCTTCACTAGGACTTTCTTTATCAGTGATCCATTCTCCTATGTGAGCTTCTCCTTTTCCTTTCTTTGCGAATTTCTTGGAGTAGCCTTTCTTGAAAAATTTCTTCTTGGGCTTTTCATGAGTCTTCTCCTCATCCTCATGATCCTTGCTCTTGTACTTGCTCTTCTTCTTAATTTTGTTGGGGCACCGAGCAGCTATGTGTCCCTTTTCATTGCATTCAAAGCATATAACATTAGCAAAAGGATTTTTGTTTGAGTAGTAAGAATTTGACCTTCCTTTGTCTTTGAAATTAACTCTTGTCATGATTTTGTTAGCTTTTCTCACGAGTAGAGCTAATTTCTTTACATCTTCATCCTCAGCATCACTTGACTCGTCATTATCCTTGTCTGATGAGTCTTGTACAACTTCCTTGGCTTTGAGTGCAATGGATTTCTTCTTTGGAGCATCTTCTTCGGCTAATGTGAGCTCATGAGCAAATATTTTGCCTAGTAGCTCGGTTGGACTAAGCCTCTTAAGATCGCCACTATTGGACCAATAAGTGATCAAACTGTGATATGCTTGAGGAAGCACTCTAATCATCTTCCTGCATACCTCAACATTAGAAATTTTAGTTCCTAGGCCTTTTAGTTCATTGACAATAGGATGTAGCCTAGAGAACATGTCATTAACATTTTCTTGAGGAAGCATTTTGAATTGATCAAAATTTTCTCGGACAACATAATATTTTTCTTCTTTTACATCAGTAGTTCCTTCATGAATTTCTTGCAATGTAGTCCATATATCATATGCAGAAGTAAGATTACTTACTCTATCAAAAACTTCTAAACTAAGATAGGAAAATAAGGCATTTCTAGCTTGGGCATCATACTGCATATTTTGAATCTCACCAGGAGTGGGTTCACCATATACAGTTTGCCCTTCGGACATGACACGAGGAGGCAAAGGCTTCTCTATAACCCTCCACACATCATACCCTACAGCTTCTAAATAACATCTCATTCTAAATTTCCAATAGGCATAGTTAGTACCATAAAAGTAGGTACTCTACCAATACTAACAGTTGCGGATCCATTTCACTCGGCCATTTACCAAAGCTGGTTAAGCTAATTAAGGTAAACCTACTCTGATACCACTTGAAGGAACGAGTTGGCCTAGAGGGGGGGTGAATAGGCAACTTTTCAAATTTTAACTTCTTAGTTACAATTAACTACTTACCTTGAGTGAATGACTCAGTACAATATATAACAGAAGTGAAACACAAATAATGATAACAGCGAAAGCAACACAGAATGAAGTAAAGCACAAATGAGACAGAGATTTATCCCGTGGTTCGGAGCCCTTCTCATATTCCACGTTGAAGCACTTCTTTCGAAGTATTGCTTCTCCAAAGCTAGTCGCAGTAGCTTTGGTGATCACTCGGGTAGCTCTTTCACCACTCCGGTGAGGTGAGCTCCAAACCCTTTCACAAGCAAAGTGGCCTTCCACAGTCACCTTTGGACAGGTCGCACTTTTTTACTTCAGCTGTCTAGGATCACTAAGATCCAAGAGTAATAAACTTTGCACAAGTTCTGTCTCTTGGTTCACTCGCAAATCACACCACTAGACTTAAGCTTGGAGCTAAAACACTTAGAAATGTTGAGGATTTTGAGTTTGAGAATGAAGCACAGACTCCTTGTGAGAATGAGAGCTCTTTTGAATGCTAAAATATCAAGGAGTTCATAAAGTTCTATGGTAGATGGCTCAGGAAATGCTTATATAGCCATTTGGAATGAATATAGCCGTTACACCTACCACTATGACTGTTGCAACGTGTCAGATGATAAAAAATCAGCTAAAACACGTTTACAACGGACAAAGTAATAAGACTTAGCGATACTGATCATGTGTATCACGGACCAAATGAGGATATTTACGACGGACCAAATTATTTGGTCTGTCATACATGGAGTTTCAGAGAATTTGGTCCGTCATACATGGGAGTTTCTGAGATCAGTGGCCATGGACCTTTTTGACATGATATAAGTTTATCCGAGAGATTATGCTTTAGCAACGGACTAAACTTTGAGCTAGAATATATGGTCCGTCAACAAAGGAGAATTCTTTGAATAAGAATATATATCTACCTATGAATTTAATAAGTAAAACTTCAACGTTTGGTCCTGCAAAAAGGCTTGTATTTTGAACGAGCGCCGAACTAAAAACTTTGGTTCGTCATAGATAGAAGTCTAAGAAGTTTTTTTGGTCTGTCGAAGGAATATGAATTTATATGTACGACGGACCAAAATATTTGGTCTGTCGTAGATGGAAATCTGAGAAACCTTGGTCTTGCAGAAAGAACATGAACTTATATGTACGCCAGACCAAAATATTTGGTCCGTCGTAGATGGAAAAGCACTTGATTGCAAGATTTCTTCAAGGAACTTTTACTACAGACTAAAGTATGTGAGAATAAGAAATTTGGTTCGATGTGAAAAGATGGCTTGATAAGAATTTTGACAAAGAGGATTTTCATGCTGAACTAAAGGAGCTTTTGTCTGAGAAAGGATTTTGGCTATGTCTGCGATAGACTTAAGAGATGGATAGCTGAAATTTAGTCCGTCGCATATTTGGATTTTTGTATGAAGGAGGATTTTGATTCAAGGAGTAGAATAACTAAGAGTTTTGACTCCAAGTGGTCTAATTTTAGCCTTATGATCCAATTTACTAACTTGTACAAAATCCCCCTTTATAGTACATACAACCAAACTATAAATAAACCTAACCATTTGGCTTGAATCAACTCCCAAGCCATAAACTAGTAATAAAGTACCTTAATCTCGTTAGATCAACTTGCTTCACTTATGCTTTCAGCCCTTGCTTTATACACCTTAATGAATATTGACTTAGTCATCATCACCAAAACCACATTATTAAACAGTAATAAGGAATTAGGGGGCCTAGATGCTATCACACAGTTATGGACTCGAGAAGTAAACGAGTTAAAAAGTTTCAAAACTTTATCGACATGCACAACCGGTATTAATTCTTATTCCTTTCATTATTGTACTAGTTCTATTTCCTTCCATTAGAAATAAATTCTAATCTTGTACAATTCGTAATCATATGTGTAGTGCATTCGCACGGTTCCGTGCTAAAAACAAGGGCGTATTCAAGGAGAAATTTGATATTACAATTGCCTCTCAAGTATGTATATCATAATACTAGCTTTTTAGTTAACTTAATTTCCTTGCATCCATTTCACGCTTGCAACATTTTTCACCGCAGATCTTGAGTCAGCCACTGGGCAACAATTTATGCGGCTACTATATATGTGAGTTTATGCACACCCAAACCAGAGCCGTTGATCGCATGCTAAAAGGCAACAAAGGGATGAGTAAATATAATTACTAGCTTTAATGATGTATAGTTACTCCTTATATCTTGTACAAATTCAAGGATTCATTAGTTAATGACTTAATGACAGGTGCCTCACTATTTGGCGGAACAAGGTTCGGAACTCTCGCGCGGCGCGAGTGAGAGCAATCCAAGAACAACTTGTCGGCTTCATTTACGATGAGGTCATAAATCCGAAAGTCGAGTTTCACTAACCAAATATAAATAGGTGGGGCCCTTTGATAAGGATCGATGAACTGTCGGGGTCGACATCTACGGCTAGCAATAGCAATGCACATAAGAGATCCCGATGAACAGAAGGAAAAGAAAGACTAAAGTTGTAATTAAAGTTGTTAATGAATATTCTATGATCCCGATGAATAGAGGAACTAATATGTGTACATATTGTAATACATTAGTTGTAATTAAATTTGTTAATGAATGTTCAGTGATTTAATTATCAGTCGGATGTGTATGATTGATTATATGTGCTTTAATTAGTGTGATTTAACACACATACATATATATAATAGCTAGTGGATACACACACACATATTATATATACAACATATCGATCTGGTTGGAGAAACCAACGGTACTATCGAACCTTATCAAGATCGGTTGGAGACACCAACTGTGCCGATAAGGAACCTCGAGGTTCACGATGTGCTGCCACGCAGATTGACCTCCAACCGTCTTCGACACTCTATCGATCACGGGTGAACCGGACTGATGTCCTTGAGCATCAGTCCCGGATGGCTATCTACGGTTTAAAACCGTACTAAAGACCGTTTTAACGGTCGATTGCGGTTCGGTAGTAGTAGAAAGTGAATGATTGAAACCATTGACACATGAACTACCACAATTTGTTGGTTTCTCTTGCAGCATTTTTAGACAAAAGGAATAACAGAGTATTCTAGCGACATTGATCAGACTGTAGTTGAATTTAATTTACCACATGGTGAGTACGGTAGTAATATTTGCTTCTCCGTTTCGTGAGATTTGCGCCACCTCTACCTCATTCTCCATCTCGTGAGAAATGGAATCGTGGAAATGGAGGAATATTTTTTTCAGTAATCTGTTCAGAAAACATTCCCTCAGTTCACTTTTATAAGTTTTATTTTTTAAATGATTTTATTCACAAATATAAAACTTGTATGTAGATTTAAAGATGTCTTTTCTTTTATGCCCCTATTTATTATCTCAACCATATGCATTTATTCATTAACACTTACACAAAGTATATCTTTTATTTTTCAAGACAATTAAGTGAGGGCATCTAAGTCATTTTCTCTCTATCTTTCTCAATTTCAATGCAACCTTAATCCTTGTGGAAAGTCAAGATACACTTTATAAAAATGAAAGGAGAGAGTAACTTCAAAAGTTAGAAAGTAGTCTTTGTTACACATGTAACAAAATTACAACTTCAAACAAAACTGCTCCCTTTTATTAACGAGTACAAAATTACAAGAGCTCATTCATTGCCTTGACTTTTCTGTGATGACTGATAGTTAAAGCTACTTTGATTGAATACATTGCAAGCAGAGATGACATGGAACGACACACACCATCGAGGTTGATACCGTGTTACTTATCTAATCTCCTGCGCTTCTTGCTAGGTAACGATGTATGCTCATGCTGAGAGATATTCTCCTCTTCACAGTATGTAGCAAGGTAGACAAACCTTTTGTAAGGGGGTATCTGTGATTCCCACGCGACAACCTTAAAATCCTCCTTTTGTAGAGCAGCAGAGCTAGTGTACAGGTCCCCAAATATCACCTTGGGCAAAACTCTCTTCGAATCATCGTCTTCGCTATGAGGCATGATGCGAAGTGGAGTAGACGATGATACAAGTTTGGTTATATCTATCTGGCGATCTTTTTCCACAAGATGCTTTGGATGTTCGCCGAACACCGAAAAGTTATTCTCTACCAAATTTCTATATTGGGTTTTGCTGCGGAGCCAACGGTTTACATTTTGATTCTTTCTGAAGCCATCGGCAAACGCATTTGCCGTCAAGAGTGACCCTCCCAACACTACAGGAAACATGCACATTAACGTCGGCCGAATTAATTACCGTCGGCCAGGGAATAAGCCGACGTTAATTAATTAACGCGTCGGTGACGGTGGCGGCGTTAATTTAATGCCGGCTTATTCCTGGCCGACGATCAATCTTAATGCGTCGGCCAAAAGCCCGAGCCGGCGATAATTAGGTACATAAAGGTAACTTCATTTGCGCCGCATTAATCGCGCCGCCTAAAAAATTGTCGCGATCGACCGCTTCCCGCCGCTGCGTGCCCGCCGCTACGCCGCCGCCGCCCGCCGCCGCACTACGCGCCGCCCGCCGCGCCTGCCCCCCGTCCATACGCCGGCGCCGACCCGCCGCCCGCTGCGCCGCCCACGCCTCGCGCCGCCCCCCGCCCGTCTCGCCCACGCCAACGCGTCGCGCCCACGCCGGCGGCGACCTCGTCCCCGCGGCGTCCTCCTCCTCTCCCGGGCGGCCACAAGCTTGAAGGTCAGTCCCTGTTTCGCTTATGGATGCATGGCTCTGTAATTAGTTAATTAATGGGGTAATTAGTTAATTAACGTCGGCCGAAAACCCTGGCCGACGTTAATACTTGCAATAAGGCTCCGTGAACTTGATTTTTAGTTGGATTGCTCATGCTAGTCACTGCATTTTGTCATGTTTTGTTTAGCATTGCAGTGAAGTACCTTGTTGAGTAATAGATATGCAGCTTTTGTTTAGCATGCACTAGTTGTATGGGTTATTTAGTGGCTACCTCAGTATTGTACAGTAGCATGCACTAGTTGTTTGCTTTTGCTTATGTTGCTTGTGACCGTGTATTTTGTCATGTTTTAGGCATAATTGTTATTGATAATGGCTTATGCCTTGTGTTTCTGTTCTAACACTTTAAGTGAGGCCACTTTTGGATTGGTTTCGTGATCATCACACTGTTAATTAGATTGATATGGTTTTGGAGTGGTAACATGATGCAAGACGCGTGGGTGAGTAATGAACTAATGATGCATATGTTGGTAGAGGCATGACAAAATACATAGATAAATTTGATATATTGATTTTGTGCTTATAAATATATATTTGAGTAATGGATTATCGTCGGATTTTTATTTTGATTTGAAATCACATAGTGTCACGAAACCTATCGTCACCCGTTTAGGATCGGCATGTCTCACATGTGTCACATGTGAGATGTCTTGATCCGAATTGTCCTTTTTGGACAGCCTGGAGTGGATGACAAAGTGTGGTATTTATGACGAGCCACAGAGTCGAATAAAATTCGGCATCATAACCTGTTGTTCTCCCTGCACCATATCCGTGCGGTGGAGAACAATAAGTAGGTGCCAAATTTCATTCGACTCGCAGTGCTCGCTATAAATCCACGCTTTGTCACCACTCTTGGGTGAGTTTAGGACATATCCTTTCCTATAGATGTAGGGTCGTGATATATAGAAACAAAATGAACCTTATAATCTGTTGATTTAACCTATATAGCCTCAAGTATGGGTGGCGACCACCGATGGATGTATGAAGGTTGGGAGAAAAGTGGGGCTCACTCGATGAGTGGGCGGTCAAGGCTACCGCTTTTGTCGACCGTGCCTTCTCTATGTCTAATCTTGTTAAGGTGAAGTGCCCATGCAGCAAGTGCTTGTAATTTCCACCCCCAGGACAAGAAATCGATGTCTCGCACTGTGTTGGTTCGGTTTCATGCCAAGCTTTGAGTTGTGGGTACATCATGGTGAGTCACGTGCTCAAGGACCTGAAGTTGCGGTTGAAGAGGAAGATGATAGGGCGGGCGATGATAGGATGGATGAGATGCTAGAAGCTTTGCGTCGAGATTAACGAGACTCGGAGGATCCGCCAACACGTGAGGTTCGGGAGTTCTTTGAGCTACTTAAAGCTTCAAGAGTCATTGCACGAACACACGAAAGTGACCCACTTGCTTTTGTGACGCGGCTCATGGCCATTAAGTCCAAGTATTTCTTTTCCAATAATTGTTACAATGATCTCGTGGAATTGATCTCTGATATACTGCCGGCGAATCATAAGATGCCTAGAGACATGTACCAGTCTAAGAAGTTGTTGTCCGGTCTCGGTATGAAGTATGAGAAGATTGATGTGTGCAAGGATAAGCGCATGCTTTTACGGAAGGAGCATGAGAAAGAGAAGCATTGCTTAGTGTGTAAAAACCAAGATTTGTCGAGGTGTTGAGCGAAGAAGGTGAAAAGGTAACGACCGATGTCGCACACAAGCAACCGGTACATGCCTCTCACACCTAGGTTTGAAGCGGTTGTTTATCTCAAAACGAAGTGCAGGGAACATGAGGTGGCACAAAGAAGGTGTCGCGTGAGAACGACGGAGTAATGGTGCACCGTCGGATAGTGAGGCATGGAAGGCTCTAGATAGCTTTGACGAGGACTTCGCGAGGATCGAGAAATGTTAGCGATGGGTTGGCGGCCGATGGTTTCGCCTTTCAACACAACCGCCGATCATACTCGTCTTTGGCGGTCTTTGCTATTCCATACAACCTTCCACCTTCCCTTTGCATGAAATATGAGTTTATGTTCTGTGCCTCATCATACCCGCCCCGAACATCACGGAAAGCGTCTCAATGTGATGCTCAAACCCTTGATCGAAGAGTTGAAAAAATTATGGACGGGGGTAGAGGCGATGATTGCTACTAAAAGCAAATTCAACCTTCGTGTTGCATATTTGTGGTCCATCCATGATTTCATGGCCTATGGTATTTTCTTTGGCCGGAGCATCATGGAAATTTGACATGTCCGATCTATGGTTCGAACCGATTGTTTTTACGCCTTGTAAATGGTGGAAAGATCTGTTACGATTACCACAGCGTTTCACCTTCGAGACCGCCTTTAGGTTCGGAGAGGAATGCCTTCCGTAAGGACACAGCTTGTCGAAAAGGTCCGCCAAACGTCTACCCGGCGAAATTGCGATATCTTTGAGTAAATTGGTGGAGAAAGAAGATGGGTTTGAAGGGTTTGGAGAGGAGCACAACCGACTCACATTTGTGGATTATGGGAGCTCCCATATGCGAAGGCCTTGATTACGATGCACAACATTGGCGTCATGCATCGTGAACGAACGCTGGTGAAAGCATTATAAGCACGGTCATGGATATGACGGACAAGACAAAAGACAACCTAAAGGCAGAAGAGACTTAGCAGAGATCAGAATCGCCAACACTTGAGCTCACCGGCAGGTGTAAGCCACGCGCTCCATTTTGCCTTAAACCTAAAGAAAAGAAAGAAGTGTTGAGGTGGATGAAGAAATTGAAATTTCCGATGGTTCTGTGGCGGGATTGAGGCAATTTGTGAATGTGAATACGGGAAGCTAAATGGGTTGAAGAGCCACGATTACCACATAATCATGGAAAGACTCCTGCCTGTAATGTTTCGTGGATATCTTAATGATAATGTGTGGAAGGTGCTAGCTGAGCTAAGTTATTTCTATAGACAATTATGTGCTAAAGAAATATCGAAAGACATGATGGAGAGGTTGGAGAAAGAGATACCAGTGCTTGTATGCAAGATGGAAAAAATATTCCCTCCGGGTTTCTTCAATCCAATGCAACATCTACTTATTCATCTACCTTACGAAGCTAAGGTAGGTGGCCCTGTTCAGTATAGGTGGATGTATCACATTGAAAGAGCTCTAAAGAAACTTCGAGCTATGGTTGGCAATAAGGCAAGAGTTGAAGGGTGCATTGCAGAAGCATTTTCTTTAAAAGAGATATCATACTTCTCGAGTGTATACTTTGCAGAGGAACACAAAGTCAATGCTCCCACGATGCGGTACCATGTAGATGAAGAGACACCTTGTAGTGACCTCTGATTTTGAATGGAGAGGTACTACCGTTGGTAGTTGCCTCGCTACTATTACACTTCGGAAGAAAAGAAATGCGCTTTCTTGTACATGTACTCCAATATGGAAGAGATGGAACAATATTTCACGTAGCGTTTACTTTGTACATGAATCAAGCTATCTTGTCGAAGACATCATTCATTTATGTATCCATTTACGCTTTTAGTTTCTGATGAATTCGATAAGCGTAATCGGGCGTCTATTCACAACCAAGCGCCAAGCAACTTAATACGATGCGTCGGGATGGAATAAATGGGGCCCTAATTTCATCACTTGGTTCCGAGATCATGTAACACCTTCACATCCTATAATATTCTGTAATATTACGTTTCAATATATTATAAATCTTATACAACTTCAATCATATTTTGTTGGCGGTCGTGAAATATGGGAGCGTCCATGAGGACTTGCTTCACTATCCTATGCCCGCAGAATTAAAAGCTATGGGCGTCTGGACGTGAACGGGTTTCAGTTCCGTTCAACCAAATTTGAAGTCGGTCGCCCTTGCGCCACAATAAATCTTGGAGTTGTAACTAGGGCAATCAATGCACAAGGGATCGAAACAAATTTCTATGGAATCATTCAAAACATCCTCGAGTTCAAGTTTGCGAGAATAAGGAGCTCAAAGTAGTATTTTTCGATTGTGTTTGGTTTGATAGCAAACATGGTACTCATCAAAACCAAGTATGGGATGGTAGAAGTCAAACACAACGAATGACTACATGGCTATGATAATTTTATCCTTGCTTACCAAGTTGAGCGGTGTATTATATGCCATATCCATGCACAAGGCCGAGTGCTTGGTGGGTTGTGTACAAAGTGAATCCGAGAACGGTTACATACTCTGGTGATCTTTGGTTATCTTGATAGCCACCGGAGGCCATGGAGGATCTTGAGGTTTTCCAAGATGAAGAATTGCCAAGCACTTTTGATATAGAGACTAGTCCAGGTCTCAATTCTTTAGTCGGAGACCGTGGAGATATAACGATTCCTGAGAAACGGAAAAGAAAACCAATCAAGAAAAAAGTAACAAGTCGTCCCTTAGAAAGAACGAGACTACATCATCGCGACAATGATGAATTTTGACAAGTAATTTTGTGTGTTTATTATCTTGTTCATTCGTTCATTATTATTGTTGTTGTACTAACTTGATATTTTTCTTTCAATAGGATGCCCGATCGATCAAGCGGTTGGCGAAGGATTCTCGATGGTAGGAGAAAGTCCAATGAGTTCGCGCTGACGAGGAGGCCTTGTTTGAGTAGCGCTTCAAGCGCAAGTAGACGGCGTGCTTTGTTGAGTCGATGGAGCCTGAGTTGCGAGTCGTAGTGTTCGCTTTGCAGAGTGGAGAGGTAACTAAGCTTCATGTGAAAACATAAATATGACATAAATATAACTATCTTGTATTATTTCGCAGGATGAGGCAGCGGAGGAAGAAGTGGGCTGCTTGCCATGGATGTTGATCTTGCAGTAAACTAGAATGTTATATTCTCTTAATTTATTTGATTATTATCTTCTTTATTCATTCATTATTATTGTTGTTGTAGCTGGGATCGATGAGGATCGGGAGGTTGATGTTGTATTTGGTAAACTAGAATGTTATATTCTCATAATTTATTTGCTTATTATCTTCTTTATTCATTCATTATTATTGTTGTTGTAGCTGGGATCGATGAGGATCGGGGAGGCCGATGTGGGCCAGGGGATGAGAACCCAATGGGTGGGGATACGACCAGGGGTTCTCCCGAGCCCGCTTTGAGGTTTAGGAGGAGCCATCTTGTTGCCCCCTCCAAATACCCAGACGGGAGGAGGACAAGGTTGTGATCACACTGTTGGCGATAGGTTTGTATTTTCTAAACCATGTCTTATTTCATTTCTTTCGAACTGGAACTATATCATTTATATGTCTTGCGCTTCATGGGATGACTCGGGGTTTGACGGCAGAGGGCACCATAGGCGGGTTAACTACGTGTTAGGTAACCTCTGCCGTTTGCACTACCGGGTTGGTCACAATGCCAATGGCGAGCAATTTGTTGCTACTAGTTGGGATCATTACCGCTTGCTCCTAATGCCGAGCACTTGAATGCTCGAGGGGCTGTTTGGAGTGACTTTTGGGTAAGATTCTCTGTGCGGTTGGTATTGGTCCAACTGCCGATTCTTTACTATTCTAACTATTCTTTGTGATGAACAATTGCAGAAGCGTTACCGTTTGGCTGACGGTGCAAACATCGAGCATGCTCGTAGAGTTTTCCATGTAAATGCACGTCGGGTGACCAAAGATGCATTGTCTAATGCTCGGATTCAAGCAACAAATCTTTACTTGAGGTCTGTTCAAGGACAGCGAATTAACGGGACTCGCGGGTCTTCGTAAAGTTACTTGACCGAGGAACGGTACATGCGGTAAAACAACAAATATTGGAGCTATTTGAGTTTAACGTTTCTTGGTAATGTTGTTTTAATGTATTAATATATTTGTGCAGTCATGATTCCATGGTTGGGGACCGTCCGAAGCTTACCGGTTCTCTTGCCGTTGGGCTTCACTGAGTTCATCGCCAAGTCAAGAAAGAACCGAGACTGCCGAGGCAAGGAATCAAAGCACACGTATGGCGCCGATGGACATATGCGTAAAGCTAAGCGCATGGTAAGTCTGGCCGTAGCAATCTTTTGCAAAATACATGTTACCAAGTGTATGTATGCACCTAACTTATGTCTACAGGAGGCTCGGACCGGTGTTCAGCCGAGTGATATTGAAGTGTACGTGGAAGGTCATAAAGGTCGAGACCCGACACAGCCTGAGCAGTTGTGCAGTCAGACAGCTACTGATCGGCTGGTTAGTGGTCACAATTTTCATCCAATTCAAATTAAGTTGTTTGATTTGCAGTTCCCATTTCAATTGTCTGATTTGGTTATGTAGGAGAAATATGGCGAGGAAATGGTCAAGCGCCATGGTGAAGACTATGATTGGAGGAAGGAACCGCTTGGCGGCCAGTGTGTGCATGCTAGTGGAGGCGGCAAGGCCCATGGACGGTGAGATGTCATACCTTCTAAAAATTCATGAAGTCATAATTTCAAGTGCTCAAGCCTTTGTGGTCACGCATTTTGAAGGTACTCCATGTTCACTGGAGTGATCGACTCGTCGGTGGTGCGAGCTGAGAGGGGATCTTCTTCGTCCCAGAGCTCGGGGGTTGGTAGCCGTCGCTCCTCAGAACAGCAGTTGGAGGTTACTAGGTCATGCGTGAGGAGTCGCGCCAACGTGATGAGTATGCAAGGGCGCGACAAAAGTACTACGCTTCATACCGAACTGCAACAAACAATCGGCGATTCAAGTAAGTCGAAGTCTTCAATCTATTGCATTTAGAGAATATATTAATTCAAAATACTTATACATTGTATTTGTAGGCAATGTTCCAGGCGATGGGGCAAAACATTGTCTTTCCAGCGTTCATTACCGCCACCACCGCCACAATGGGGGATGTATCCTCCGGCACCTCCTGCACTCAGGTATTCTTGCTAAAGCTGTGAATCGAGTTGAACTTAGTCAATTTAGATAATATTAGTTTGTTGTACCTAATCTTGTTCAAACTAGCTACATTTAGTCAATCTAGCTAAACTTAGTCATTTCTAGCGAGACATAGCGAATCTAGCAAGACTAAGTATCTCTAGAGTTAAGTTTGATGAATTTAACGATATTTAGTCCATTTTTGCTAAATTTGGTCCGTTCTTGTTAAACTTTGTAAACGTAGTTAAATTTACTCAATATAGCTACACTTATAACATTTCTAGCTTCACTTTGTCAAAACATGTAAATCTAGTAAAATTTGATCAATCTAGCTATAATTGTTGCCTTATGTAGGGACCAACGGCACAAGGGTCCTCGTCTTCTGATTACTCACTTTTGCAACACTTGCAAAGACTGCAGATCCGTGGTTCGTTTCTTACTTGTCTCCTTATGGTACATTCATTCTTATATTATTGTCTAATCTTGCATTTTCTTGTGTAGGGAACCGACGGTGCAAGCCCGACTTTGTCAACACGCTCTTTGCTTCCTGATCAAGCGGCGAACTCCAATCAACCGGATGGCGGCGCTAGTTGTAGATTGTTTCATAGTTGTCACTTTGGATGTGTATGATTCCAAATGAACTTTTGGATCGTTTGTAGTTGTGTCACTTTGGCCTTTTTGTATTTTATGACAATTTGGATATTATGATGGATCGATAACTTGATTATATGCATGTTACTGTCTTTGGATTGTTTATATTAAGTGAATTATATGTGTTGATGTGTGAATTGTCAAATGTTGATTATATTATGTATTGAATTGTGTGGCGAAATGTGAAAAAAGGGTAAAAGTTGCCTGGAATTACTAATTAACGTGGGCGAGGTCACCGACGTTAATTATCCCTAATTAACGTGGGCGAGTCACCGGCGTTAATTAGCCCTAATTAACGCCGGCAGGGACGGCCGGCGTTAATTAGGCTAATGCGTCGGTGACCTAACCGCCGACGCATTAGTAACCTGAACCTGTTTTAAATCGACAAAAACTCCGACAAAACGCCTTAATTAACGGTGGCGAGCCTAGGCCGCGTTAATTAATAATTAACGTCGGCTAAGCGATGGCCGGCGTTAATTGGCGCGATCACGGAATTAATTACCGTCGGTTGTATGCGGACGGCGTTAATTAGTAATTAACGTCGGCTGCCGACGTTAATTAAGCTAATTAACGTCGATTAACTATCGTGGGCCAAAAGCCGACGTTAATTAGTGTTTTGCCGACGTTAATTACAATTAACATCGGCAAATTGCTAATTAACGTCGGCTTTTGGCCGATATTAATTTGCGGGATTACTGTAGTGCAAGTCCCAACAACACTGCTAGGTCATTTGCTATTGATACTAACCGAGGGTGCTCCTCCGGGTTTGTGCTTCCAAATGCGAGAGCCCTGAAGAGGTAGCTATACTCCTCAAGTGGCAAGCTGTTTAGGCGAATCGGCTTTACTGTTCCGAACCTTGTTAGCTTCTCAATCCGACTTATGATTATGATCTTGCTTCCTCTGCCCATACCAGTGGTTGACGAGTAAAACTTTTGCCAATCCCCGTCGTCCATATCTGAAGTAAATTCAACCACCACCAAAGTCCTCCCTGGAATGAAAGTTTCATGCTCTGTTTTCCCAATGTTTTCTCCATTCAAGTGCAAGATTGAATAGAAGTGTGACCGGACTTTCTCATTGTTGCACACATGCGCCACAAGAGTTTTCTTTCCGACTCTACAAGTGCCAATGATTGGGAGAACAGTTGGAGCGAAAGGATGAAGATTATCTTGCAGTAAGACATTGATGACTTGCTGCTTTTCTATGTGACGGCCAAACATGAATTTATCAATGTAGAGGTACGTGTCATAGGGGCGACGAAACATGCGTTCGCATCCGCCTAGAAGAAGCACAAACTCTGTCATGTTGGAAACAATTGTTTCTAAATTATCCAATGTACTTTCAAGCTCATGGCTACTGGAAGAGCTTTGTGCGGCATGAAAGCGATTAGTAGAATTGGTAATTGATAAGGTATTGGAGCTACCAACCTCCAATTCAACCCTTGAGCTGCAAAGGTTCCTCCTATACTTGATGGTACCTAGGACATGGTTAGCTTCTCAATCCGTGGTACATAGCCCCCAGAAGCTTCTTGAGCTGCACTAGCATCCTAGAGTTGGTGATGTGCCGCCCCTCAGCCTCTTCGACGATCATGTGAACTCTAAGCAGGAGATGTTGCAGCCTCTCCATCTTCTTCTCTAGATTGTCTTGACTCTCCAGGAGATGTTGCAGCCTCTCCTTCTTCTCGTACTTGCTGATCAAGAAGGATGTGAATCGATTAACTAGGTCACCTGCAATTGCAGCCACAACCATCTCCATCCTCGAGCCTTTCTTCGCGTTTGTCTCTCGTTGCTTGTGGGTGGGAGAGAGAGGAGAATAGCGAGGAATGCGGAATGAGTTCTACAGTCTTGACTATATTATTTTAATTCATACGCTTTACATGGACAAGAAGTCATGCTATTGCAGTCAATGGAAGAACGGCTACCACTAATGTATTCCTGAAATTATCTTAAATAACCTCTCAAATTTTTTTTCTTCTCCTTTTTCTTCCTTTCTTTTTTTTTCTCTCTTTTTTTTCTCTGTTTCCTTCCATGCGTCGCTGTCGCTGGAAGCAAAGTGTCGTATGCCTGTTGGATTCCCTGTGGCAGTCAATATGAAAGTGATTGATTGAAACCATTGACACATGACCTACCACAATTTGTTAGTTTCTCTTGCAGCCTTTTTAGACAAAAGAAATACAGAGTTTTCTAGCGACTAATACTACCTTTCCTGAAGTTTGAAAATTTCTCGTGCTCTCACACGTCCGAGCCGGCCGGCTCGGCTCAAAATATTTTTTATTTAAGTTATTCAAAAAATCCGTAATTACATATCAATCTTTTCCGCGTTTTTTAACGAAGAGGGCCTTAAAAAACACGAATCTTTCGTAGGAGGATCCTAAATAGATAAAAAAACGTAGTGGCGTTTGGATTATTCCGACTATTTTTTTGCGAGAAGGACCTTTTTGATTTAGCACGATCGCGGATCCGATTCAGAAAATCGTGGATCTTTCGTTAGAGGACCCTAAATAGATACCAGGAAAAAAACGTAGTGACGTTTCGATCATTCCGGCTATTTTTTACAAAAAGGATCTTTTCGATTTAACGCGATCGCGGATCCTTCATTAGAGAATCCCAGATAGATGCAAAAAAAACGTGATTTCATTTGTGTCCTTTCAGCTGTTTGACTCATTTTTCTGACGATTTAAAAAAAACGTCGCCGAAAAAAAAGATATTTTTTTTGAAAAAATAACACGCGCGACGTATTATGCCGCGAAAAATTTCCTAGTTAATTCTTACAGTCAAAATGAAAGCGATTGATTGTGAAACCATTGACACATAAAGTACCACAATTTGTTGGTTTCTCTTGCAGCATTTTTAGACAAAAGAATTGTAAGACGTAATCACGTTGCTCTGTGAGTCCTTGTCCGGGTCCTTGCGCTGAACATGCATGGCAAATTATCTAGTCGTCCGAGTGTAGTTTGCATGTATAGCAAGTCTGAGTTCCAACCGTTTTTGCTGCGTCCGTTCTGATGTTTGATTCGGTTATTAGTTCTGCTATATATGTAGGACCTTTCTATTCTTTTGAAAGCAAGAAATCAGAAAATGGTGCATCAATTTGAAGCACTACAAATTGAAAGAATTTCTTCCTTACTAGCATCAATAAGAGAAATATAACAATTGGTATCAGAGACTTCTAGAGCTTCAGCTGCCCGTGTCAACAATGTCACAAGATGAGTCTGTATCTCCTCGCAAGTCCAAGTCACCACTACATCCCAAAATACACGACAACAACGGCATGGGTGGTAGCGGCGCTGGTCGTGAACTGGTGGTACCGCAGATAGTAAAGGAGGTTGGAGGATCGGCCATCTATTTGATGATGACACGGACGAACTACGGTGATTCAGCCCTACTCATGAGGGTCATCCTGTAGGCAAGAGGCCTGTGGACGGTGGTCAAGATCGACGATAACATCACCGATGAAGCAGATTACAGGGAAGATCGCATGGCGCTTGAGGCCACCGCACTGTGCCGACGGAGATGCTAGCAAATCTTGCCGTCAAGAAGACGGTAACGAAGCTTGGGACTAAATCAAGACGATTCGCCTCGACGTCTAGCGGGTGCACAAAGCCAAGGCACAATTGCTCCGCAAAGAGTTCGAGGGGATCAGTTTCAACAATAGCTCATGCACCACGTGGGAACTTTTTTTTAAAATTCTCGGGTGCTTTCATGCGAAAAAAGGATATAGATGTAATTTTGAAAATCTTTGGGAAAAATTTAAGAAATTTCATGGGCCTTCCCGCAAAAAAAAGATGAACTATCTAGTGCCATCCCGCAAAGAAAGGGCCCTGGATGTAATTTCAAAAAGTTTTCGTGACAAATCTTGTAATTTCTGGGGCCTGCACGTGAGAAAAAAATTTCGGACTTGTCGAGGGTCTTTCCGTAGAAAAGGACTTGGGGGTCTTCATGAAGAAACAAATTCTAGATTTTTTGGTCAGTCCCGCAAAAAAGGCAACCTAGATGTAATGCTAGAAATTTCGGAGGGCTTCTTCGCAAAAAAGGGCGCATTCCAGATTTTTAAGTGTCCATCCCGCAAAAAAGGTGACCTAGATGTAATTTTAGAAATTTTCGAGGGCCTCTTCGCCAAAAAAATAGCGCCTCGTGCCCTACTTGGCAGAACCAGCCACGCATCGCGCCCGGGCCACGCGTCATGTGGGCAAAACTGCCGCGGGCGCCACGAGCGGGGGCTCGAACTCGTGACCAATGGACTAAGAGCGAGGCGTTTTACCACTGCGCCAAACAGATGTTTTTGTCAAATAACGCTGTTAAAATATATAAACTGTATTAACGGCTAAGTCAAATAGGCGACGTGGCTCACTCTTGAGCAAGCCGTACATACAGGCAAGCGTGCACACGACATGTCGCAAGGGCGCGCGGTCACGTTGGCCCGAATTCGGCATGGCCACGCCGAGTGGCCAGGAATCTCTTGGGCTTAATACACGGAGTATTATTACAGTTTGCGCGTGTTAAGTAGAAGAGGAAAGCATGATGTGGCAGTCAAAATGAAAGCGATTTATTGTGAAACCATTGACACATAAAGTGTCACAATTTGTTAGTTTATCTTGCAGCATTGTTAGACGAAAGGAATATAGAGTTTTCTAGCGACATTAAGAAGACCGTAGTTGAATTTAATTTACTACTAGATCAATGCCCGTGCGTTGCTACGAAAAATAAAATTGGTAACGAAATATAAAAGTCAAGCAATAAAAAAAATTGTGCTACAAGATTAAACATCTATTTCTTCCGATTACAAAAGTTTTTATAGTTTCTTCTCCGGTATGAATTCAAACCAAATATATTGTACGTAGCAATATATATTACCAATCTCAAAAATCAATCAATTATTTTTATCCCTTTTTGCAATTTATATTACCAGCTCACGTTCCTCTTCCTCTCGCTATGCCCGCAACGCGCGCTCCTCGGCGCCGTCAACCTCGTCTTTCTCGTCGCCTCACTCGTCCTAGTCATCCACCGCCTTCGCAGGGGCGACACGGAGGCTTCCCCTGAGCACAAGCCACTGCTGCCGAAGCCACCGCTATTCCGGACCACTGGCCGCTATGCAGTAGCGCTCGGGGCGTCCGCCGTTCTCCTCGCGCTCGCGTTCTTCCTCCTACCAAGCACGGCATGGCGCGCTGTGGAGTCCGCCTTCCTCGCCGCCCACTTCGTCGCGCACGCTATGGCCGCGTGGTCAGTCGCCTCGGAAAAAGGGCCACCACCGCCACCCAGTCTTTGCACCTCCACGTCTTCTGGATCGCCCCCGCCCTTGGCACCGTGCTCTTCTCCGTTTCAGCGGTGGTCCGCTGGCCAACGGTTCGTTACTCTTCCCAGATGACCCTCTCGCCTTTGTCGGCCTACTCGTCTCTATGCCTCTGGCGTACCTAGCTATCACTGGCCATGACGCTGAAGCCCATGAAGGTGAACCAGAAAACACCAGCGCCAAGGCGCCCGCCACGCTGTGCGCCACCGCGCGCATCGTTTCTCTTTCTCGCAACGTTCAGCTGGATCAACCCATTTATCTCCAAGGGGTATGCCAATGACTCTCTCACCGCCGATAACGTTCCACCAGTGTCGCCGGGCAACCGCGCCAAAGTATCGTACGCTTTGTTCACATCAATGGCCGTGGCGAGGTCACGGCACCGGTGAGCATCGTCTCTGGTTGTCCTCGCCAGGCTGCGATTCTTCTGCGCAATGCGTCGACCTCCTGCGCCTCGCGGCCATGTATGTCAGTTCGTCACTTATTGATCGATTAAATCAAGTTCATGCGCCGTGGCCACGACATGGGAGATCTTGAATGAATTCTCTTGATTGATTTATGAAAACTATACTGACATATATAGAGTACAAAAGGAATGATTGGCGGCTATTAATTACAAGCAATAATCGAGGATTTTGCTATAATAATCACCATATTTAGAGATATGGTTGGCTATAAATGAGGAAAGAATAATTAGCTATAATGGTGGCCATTATTGGAGATAGGGGGCTAGGAAGAGCGGACCATTGCGACCAACCGCAAATTTATATTAGTAGAGAAATAGTAAGTATGGTACTAAAATTTAGGCAAATTTTCTTTGAAATTTTGGATTTAGACCACCATAAAATCTAAATTCTTGTGGGATAAAAAATTTAAAATGAACATTTTGGTCCAATAATCCTTAAGAAAGTCATCTTCTATGAAAATTTGTTCAATAAGCTGAATTTTTGAGATATTTTAAAATTTTGGAAGAAATCTTTATTAGATTTTTATAAAATTTTATAAGATTGATAATTGTCTAAAATTTATGGTACTATATCTAGTAATGTAGGATCATCTGAAAAAATTTCCAAAATAATTTATCTTTATTTGTTATCTTTAAAAAATAAAAACCGAATGAACATAATTAGGACAATAACTTTGTCGAAATTTTATCAATTTTCTCGAGTGTGATCGTAATCCAAAATTTTTATGAGAGCTTAAGAATTGCCTTAGTACCATTCTATAACATTGTAAAAAAATTTGAACTTTTTTGTTTGTTCAATCAAAACTATGTAAGCATTGAACTTCATTTGTTATATTTCAAAAATCAGAAAGAGAAAGAACATAAATGATACTATGCCTTGTAAGAATTTTATAAATTCACTAGAGTGGGATCATGATTCAAAATATTTATGAGATCTTAATCATTTCCTTATCACCATTCTGTAAAATGTTCAAAAATTTTAAACCTTTTTTTTATTGCTAAAGCAAATCTACGTATTGATCATTAGGCTTTTATCACGACGTAGCACTATCAGAATTTTTACAAATTCTTTAAGCATTATCATCATCTAAAAAGTTTATAGAAACATTAATGATATATCAGGACCATCCACAAAATTTTTTAAAAATTTCTAGCATGGCTTGAACCATTTTTCATTTTGTTCCAGTTTGCCAGTAAGGCTTTTAACAGGACAGTAGCACTTTCCGAATTGTTCAAAATTTATAATGCTTGATCATCATCTGAAAATTTTACGAAAACATTAGTAATGCATCAAATGTAATATTGTGAAGCCTCGCTCCAAACTCTGGGTCTTCCGTCGGGAGTGTTTTGGCCATCTGGTAGGTCATTTCAGAGGTGGGTGGCCCATCTGGTTATCGATTTAGGTTTGGGGAGGGGCATGTTTGGAATTTCCCTCTCCACCTACCCTTTTTACCTAACCCCACCCCTCTCTCTCTTCCACTCTTTTCTTGTGGCTGGTATTCCTTCTCCCTAGCAGGATATTTTCTTTTCCCCCACGCTCTGCTGGCGCCCATTCTTGATTACGGCCTCTGTGCCATGGTGAGCCTCCAGCTCTGCCGTTCTGCCGAAAACTGCCCGATCCTGCCAAGTCTTCTTTGCTCCCTGCCGTTCTTTGCCCGATTCTGCCGGAGCTTGCCCAATACTTTCTTGTTCTGTCGATTCCTACCGCCCTGGAATTCAGTAGGCGAGCTCCCTACGACAGATGAGGCTTGATTTCTGCCGCCACCACGATTGCCACGGTAGCCCTCTCTAGCCCTCTGGCCGGCGTCGCCCAGTTCTCCCCGTCGTCGTCCGTCTTCCCCAGCTCCTGCCTGCGCCTGCCAGCCCTTGTCGACGCCTCCTGGTGCTACTCCCTGCCGGCCGAAACCCCGGTGCAAGGTACACCGACACAAACAAACTCTAAAGATCAAATAAAATTCACCATTAGATAGATCATAATTTTACAAATTTTTTAAAAATTTGAATCATCTCAATTGAAACTCGTATGAGGAAAAACGGACTCATGAAAGATTAAAAAATCATAAAAACCTGAAAATTAGAAAAATACGGAATTAATATAATTACTATTAAACTAAAAAACCTTTTTATGATGTATACCGACATCGGCCCTTACTTCGACTATTCAGGAGCCAACACCTGTCACCACTGTTCAGTAAACTTGGTTCATGGCGAGTCCGATCCACCATGAACTCGGTTCATGGAATAGTACCATCACCACGACCTTGACATCACCCATGCATCACGCTCACGTCATTGGGACATGCGTCTGGCAAGACTATAGTCACGTCGGCTCACCGCGGCACTAGGTTCTAAGGTCACTCATCGCTGGTGACTGGAATAGACACCTACGGACTCGAACAACAGCGGTGGCTTGGGGTGGATATCGAGCTGACTCGACTTGACCCGACTCGGTAAACTCGATAAGGTAATGAGCCAGCTCGAACTCGACTCGTTATCGTAACGAGCTCGAAGTTCAACTCGACTCGACTCGTTATAAACTCGAGTTGGCTCGAGTTAGCTCGTTAGGCTTGTTAGTAATGTGAGCAAGGGGATTTAGGGATTTAGCCATTTAGGGGATTTAGGGATTTAGCCATTTAGAGGATTTAGGGTTTTTCCATGTAGCTCAATTAACTCGTTAGCTCGCTCGATAACTCGTTAGCTCGGCTCGTTTAACTCGTTTTTTTATCGAGTTCAAAACCAGCTTCGACTCGACTCGTTAAGAAACGAGTTCGAGCCGAGCTAGTCGAATCGAGTTTTCGAGTACTCATTTAACTCGCGAGTTTTGAGTTTTTTTTCACCCCTAGCGGTGGTGCTTTCAACGATGCGATGGCTCGGTCTTCCACGGTGATGGCGCTCTGGCGAGATTCCGATGGGGCTGATGTGCGCACGGCCTGTGTCTTGCGATGGAGATCTTGACGATGTATTTGATGTCTCGGATTAGCTCTTCTTCATCATGAATCGGCTGTTCCCTTGCTACAGCGGCGCTCGGTGAAGTTCTTAGATTCTAGTGAAATGGCAACGCTTAAGCTCCCTCGATCCTAGGGTGTCCGTTCCTTGTGACCTTTCGCTGGTGGTGCTCTCCTTATAACTGCTTAGCGGTCCGTGTCATGGCTGAGGTGGAGATCTTGTCCACGACGGACATGGGGTGGCGCGCACAAGTCCGGGTCGAAGATGGCTCAGGAACGATGACCAGATGCCATCCATCTGGTGAGATGTGCGCTCAAGATTCTCTACGATGTGTCATGATCCAGCCCGCACATGAAACACAACGGCCTCCTATGTGTTGAGAACCTCGCTATCGAATAGTCCAGGGTTCCTAACAGATTTAAAAAGTATAATAGAGACACAGAGAGGTGGGATGAACTGATCTATTATTTCTGATTGCATGTGTACACAATGAGGTCAACCCCCCTCTATATTTATAGTCCTCGCCTAGGGTTTCGGGTGATGGGCCAAAGCGGGCCTTCGTGGGCCGCCAGGTTTCTTAACACTCCCCCTTGACCCTCTGCCGCGAGATGCATATGCCTCATCAAAACTCCAGAAAAAACCCGGTGGGAAAAATACTTGGAGAAAGAGTATAGCATACGCTTGCTGTGTTGCGCGAATTGCCTCATTAAAACCTTATGTAAGAAAACTTCCGCGAAAAACTTACTAAGGAAAAAGAGTACAATTCACCCAAATTTCAATGTTTCATCTTCGAGATCGCGTTGGGTACTCAAACTTCAAGTTCAAGATTTATGTAGGAGTATGTGAAATATCTCCCCCTGAAATATGCACTTCTCTAAGTCTCATCATCCCAATTCCTTTAACGCACCTTTCAAAGGTAGATGCTAGGAGTGACTTAGTGAATAAATCTGCAAGATTTTCATACGACTTAGTATGCAGTACCTTAA
This sequence comes from Guadua angustifolia, assembly GCA_036346375.1. NCBI lineage: Eukaryota > Viridiplantae > Streptophyta > Magnoliopsida > Poales > Poaceae > Guadua > Guadua angustifolia. The sequence continues at coordinate 264,062 of JAYEVE010001030.1, read as the reverse complement.
TCTCGTTCATCTTATGCAATTCATGAGCATAGAAAAACTTGGGTTTGATATGCTTCGTGAGATTACTCTTCACATATCCCATCTGTACTTGAGTAACATAAGCTGCATTGTCTTCATAGATGATCGTGGGAGATTATTCAATGTTCAAACCACATGACTTCTGGATGTGGTGAACCATTCTTCGAAGCCATGCATATTCACGGGAGGCTTCATACAAGTCAATGATTTCCGAGTGGTTTGTCGATGTCGAGACAAGAGTCTCTTAGACGACTTCCAGGAAACTGCTGTTCCTCCACAAAGGAAAACATATCTCGTTTGGGACTTTCTAGTATGTGGGTCCGATAGATACCCAGCATCGGCATAACCGACCAAGCTTAGTTCATTCATATTTCTATAGAATAGGCCAGGTCCTTGCTTCCTTGTAGATAACGAAAGATGTCCTTAACCCCTTTTCAATGCCTTTTGGTGGGTTCTGCGCTGTACCGGGATAGCAGATTCATGGCGAATGCAATGTCCGGCCTGGTGCTATTTGTAAGGTACATGAGCGCTCCAATTGCACTCAGATATGGGAATTCTGCTCCCAGGACTTCCTCCCCCTCTTCTCTAGGCCTATATGGATCTTGGTCTGTTTGAAGTGACCTTCCGACCATTGGGGTCTTTGCAGGATATGAATTTTCAAAGCCAAATCTTTCCAACACTTTCTGTGTATAGGTTGATTGATGTACCAAGATTCCTCCTTGGACGTATTCAAGCTGCAAGCCTAAACAGAACTTAGTTTTATCTAAGTCTTTCATTTCAAACTCAGACTTCAAGTATGAGCATGCCTCTTCAATTTCTTCATCCGTTCCAATGATATTCAAGTCGTCTACATAGACGGAGATTATACATAATCTGTTCGGGGATTGCTGTATAAATATGCATGGACAATCTTCGCTGTTCGTGGAGCCTTTCTTGCAGAGAAAGTCACTCAAGTGATTGTACCACATTCTTCCTGACTGCTTTAGCCCGTACAGTGATCTCTCCAATTTCACACTGTACAAGTTTCTGTTTTCTCTGTCTTGATTCGGGATAGGGATACCTTCTAGTACCTTCATGTATATCTCCGAATCCAAATTTTCATACAGATATGCAGTGACAACATTCATTAGCTTCATTTTCAACTTCAAGTTGACTGCCATTGAGATCAAGTATCTAAAGGTAATTCCTCGCATGACCGGAGAATAGGTTTCTTCATAATCAACCCCGGGATGTTGAGTGAAACCTTGAGCAACGAAGTCTTGCCTTGTATCTTACAACCGGTGTTTTCATTCCTCTTAGAACAAAACCCATTTATAACCTCTGGAGTTTATATGGGGAGGCGGTAGCACACGGCCTAAACACCTCTCTTTTGTTCGGAGAGACTAACTTCTGGGTGATTGTCTTCTTCCAATCTTCCCAATCTAGCCTTTTCTTGCATTACATGAGAGATGCAGGCTCGGGATCATGATCAATGATCGAGGCGATCTTCTTTGCAAAGTATGCATCAACATTGGCTGTTGCTCTATTGAGGGATTCTCCTGTTATTACAAAATTTATGGTCATTTCGTCATGGGGTGCTTCATGCACTTCTACTTGCTCTTCACTGCTATTTCCCATCACAGGAGCAAGTTCCTTCAGCTTTTCATCACCTATGTGTGCGCACACATTGTTTCCGGCGGCTTCCTGCAATGGAAGATTCAAATCTGGAATTGCCTTTTCCATAGGCTTCTTTCCAACACCAGGTCTCAACTAGCTCCCCTTCTTTCCTTAGGGCATCTTTGTGATTGGCCGTGGTAAGTCCTCTTGCCCAGTTTTCTCCAGACGTCTCTGGGTACTTTGGGTTTGAGAAGCCAGATTTCCTGTCCTTTTCCTTTGAGGCCTCTGAACAGGATGAGGGGTACCTTCTGCTTTCTTTGGTACTTCCACCATCTCTGGTGCATTTCTTGCAGGTACATGTGACTTAATCACGCCTTTCATATCACAAAAATGATCAGGCAGTTCATTTGCTAAGTTTTGCAAATCAATTATCTTCGGACTTCTTGATTTGCTTCACTAGTTACACGGGTCATGCGCGGGGATCGATGGAATGCCATATGATTTCCGGCATTTTTCATCAAGGTTAATTTCCTCCCCTAATGACGGAAGCGGACCTCGTCAAAGATGATCGGCCGAATCGGGTCAGTATGCAAGTCTTGACCATGGGTTCCAAATACGATTATAGATGCACTTTCATAACCAACGTATATCCCAGACTTGCGGAGAGGGCCCATTGCAGTCCGTTGTGGGGGCGGTATATGTACATATACCAAACATCCAAACTATCTGAGATGGGAAATCTTTGGGATGACCCCTTGCACTAGTTGCATAGGCGAATGGATGTTGTAGGCCGATGGTCTAAAATTGATGAGAGCTGCTGCGTGCAAGACTACGTGTCCCCAACAGGTATTGGGCAAGTTACAACTCTGCAAGAGCAGTCTAGCAATGAATTTGATCTTGTTTATTAGTGCTTCAGCTAGTCCATTTTGTGTATGGACGTGCAGTACACAGTGCTCAACTTTTATTCCTGTTGCTGTAGAATAATCATCAAATGCCTTTGAAGTAAATTATTTGGTATTGTCCATTGGATGGACTTGAGGGCGATGATCGAAATGCATTCTTAATTACGATGATCTGCGAGATCAGCTTTGCAAATGCATGGTTTCTGGTTGACAGCAAGCATACATGCGACCATTTCGAGCAAGCATACATGCGACCATTTCGAGGAAGCATCTATAAGCACCATAAAATATCGAAACAGCCCTGACAAGGGCTGAATCTGGCCACAAATATCCCCTTAGATACATTCTAGGAATGCAGGGATTTCACTTTGCACTTTCATAATGGAGGGTCTAGTTATTAATTTTCCGGTGGCACATGCAGGGCACACAAAATCTCCATGATTCGGAAAATTCTTAACATTAATGCCATGACCCTGTGAGTTGTTCATTATATTTCTCATCATTCTAAGACCAGGATGACCTACTCTATAATGCCACAAAGAAAATAATTCAGAGCTTCTAAAAACAGTCTTCAAAGATGTATACACTTCGGGTGCATGAATTTTCGTATAGTACAACCCAGATTTATATGAGGGACATTTTTCTAATATCATTTTTCCACATACCGCGTGTTTCATGATGCACAAGTATTCTTTGCCATTTTCTTCATTGGTTTCTACGTGAAACCCATTGGCGTGGATGTCTTTGAAACTTAAGAGAGTGCACGTTGATTCAGGGTACAAAAGGGCTTCTTCAATTACCAAAGTTGTACCCATTGGTAATATAATTGTGGCTCTTCCAGAACCTATTATGTGAGAATCGCTTCCTGCGATTGTAGTAATTCTTCCAGTGTTCTTCGTAATCGACTGGAAGTATTTGGACTCTCTTAGGATAGTATTTGTTGTGCCACTGTCAACAATACATATCTCCTCCATTTGGGTGCTACACAATTTCTAGATAAAAGAAATATAATTTCAATCAGACAGTAGCAAAATAATTCAAATATTACTTGCAAATAAAGAATCTTTGGAATAAAATAAACTTCTTATTCATTCATGCAAAAGGGTATGCTCTTCTAGAGCTTACAATCCATTATTAAAAAAAATCAGTAATCAACCACTATCTAAAAAAATGCAAATAATGCAATTCATGCATTAAATGGAATCTGTAAAGTATGCATTGACTTCAGCCTCTATGTCATCGACAAAGGTTTTCTCTTCATTTGCCAATAGTTTGGCTACTGCATGGATGACCAAGGAATACTATGAAGCAAGTGGGGTGTCCACGTCCATGGCATCATTGTCGCCTACCTTGGCGAAATGCGCTTCTACTGGTGTATTGGCTTTGGCCTTCTTCTTGGCCTGATATGCATTGATCACTTCCTTAGATTCTCGACATATCTTTGACCAATGCCCCCAAGTGCCACACCTAAAGCACTTCTGGTCCTGTTGTCTATATTGCTTAGCGTGTGACTTCCCTTTGTCATCCTGCTTCACTTGGGCTTTGGGCTTTCCCTTGGCCTGATATCGCTCTTTTCCACCCTTGCCCTTCTTCCTGTGAATGGGCTTTCTCACCTTATAGCTGTTGGCGTTGACTTCAGTGCCAATGCCCCTTCCAGGTGGCTGCGAGACGAAGTTCTTGCGTAGAACATCTTGTGATTCTGCAACTTGCATAACATCAATCAGTTAGCTATACTCCTTGTATGCGTCCTGACGATAGCTACGGGCACTCTGGATAGCATTAGGGTGAAAAGTGGAGAGAGTCTTCTCAATCTTTTCCTCGTCGGTGATCTTCTTGCCACATAGAGAGAGATTGGTACAAATTACATGCAAGGCGAGTGTACTAACCGATTTGTAGTCCGCAAACCTCGGCGCGAACCCAATCTTGCTGTGCTTGGGGCAAGATGGTGTACTTGAGCTTCTCGAACCGCTTCTGAAGTGCAGTCCAAAGCTCAAGTGCACTCTCCTCAGCCAAGTATTCATTTTTCAATGTGGTTGAGAGGTGGTGCCTGAAGAAGTGCAGAGCTTGATCATTCTGCTCGGCCGTAGGTTGTGCATCCTTCGAGGATCCTAGGCCGATGGTAGCCTGGAGCTTCTTGCCCCGGAGGACGAACTTCACGTCAGATGCCCAAGTGCGATAGTTCTGACCATGCGGGGCCAGTTCTTCAAACTCACGGTTCACAATGCCAGACATCTTTTCAATTCTGCGTCGGCGGTTGAGGCTCGTGCTGATAATGTGTTGAGAACCTCGCTATCGAATAGTCTGGGGTTCCCGACAGATTGAAAAAGTAGAATAGAGACACAGAGATGTGGGAGGAACTGATCTATTCTTTATGATTGCATGTGTATACAATGAGGTCAGCCCCCCTCTATATTTATAGTCCTCGCCTAGGGTTTCGGCTGATGGGCCAAAGCGGGCCTTCGTGGGCCGCCAGGTTTCTTAACACTATGCACCACTCATCCAAACCAATCTCGGCCGAACAAAACAAATCCGACAGTCTAAAAACTAGGGTTTTGGCCAAAAGAACTGCGGCGACAGGCCGGGCTACACGGCTGGTAATTTGGGCCACAACCCACTACTGCAGTATATGCCTGTCGCCCCATACTATGGCGATAGGTGCCCATCTAACGGCTGCCGTTATTCGGACCAAACAGTCGGCGCGGGTCCCGAGGACCTATCACCCATGACAGGGGCGATCGCCCATAAGAGGGGCGACAGGCGCCCTTTTACTCACTAGAAGGCTCCTGTTACCATTTTGGCGGCGAGAACAAGCGCAATAAAGCCTGACCCGGAGGAGGAGAGGAGAGGAGAGGAAAGGAAAGAAAAGAGAGGAAAGAAAAGAAAAGAGAGGAAAAAAAGAGAGAAAATTAGAAAAGAAATTGAAGAAAGTAGATTCGTCGTTTTTTCGGAGGTAAATCTAAAATTTTATATGCAAATAATGTATTAGACAATATTTAGAAATAAAAAGTAGAAATTTAATGTAGTAGGATTGTCTAGTATTTAGAAATTTTAGAACTGTGTGGTTTTTCGTATTTGGAAATGTAGAAATTTAATGTAGTAGAAATAGTAGGCAATATTTAGAAATTTAATGTAGTATTTAGTATTTAGAAATATTAGGATTGTGTAGTATTTAGTATCTAGAAATTTAATGTAGTGGGATTGTGTAGTATAAATTTTGTTATGCAAATAATGTATTAGGCAATGTTTAGAAATGTAATGTGGTAGAAATTTAATATATTGATGAAAATGGTAGGGTAGCCATATTTTTATGGGTAATATTTCAAACGTAGCCATATGGTAGGCTAGTCAAGTTACCTATTTATAGTCGAATGACTTATTTATAGTCGAATTTTCTAGTAGGATCACCATATGTTTTATAGATTGTATTTTAGGGTAGGGTAATATTTAAAAACATGGTAGGCTAGCAACATATCGTTAGGCACCGTGCTACATTAGAAATTAGTAGAGTTAAAAAAAGTTGGAAATGTCAGACACCATTAGAAATTAGTAGAGAAAAAATTTGACAATATAATGTAACATTTATATGGTAATGCATGATGCGGTTAGATGGAGAACTGATGAATTTTTCATCCGGCGTTGTAGGCGAGATGTCGTAGAAATTGTATTTTCAAATATTTTATGGAGATGGGGAGATAGCACGGGGGATGGAGTGGATTTGTCGGCATTTTCAACAAATCTGAGGCTTATCTAGGCCGAGAGATAGGACATCTGAGGGTTTGTTGGAGTGGATGTTTTGGATGTTCAATTTGGATGCCCAGACTATTAATTTGCGGGTTAGAGCGATAAGCCATGCATAACCACGGTTTTGTGGAAAGCTGATTCCTATTAACACGACATCGTCATGGAGGAGCTATGTTGGGTTTGCCATAGAGCGGGGCTGGCTACTTATGTTGCTGGTACAGTGGTACCCCAGGTACCTCCATCGGTGTCGAAGGTTTGTGATGTCGGGGTAGATATGACGGAGGAGGGGAAGACAGATATGCAAGAATGTGATGATGAAGGTGGGGAGGACCCTGGAGACGGGGACACGAGATTGGCGGTGGCGAGGAGACAGTCGTTGAGGCACGGGGGGTGGCCGACGAGGGGGAGGATGTGGAGTACATAGTTGACTTGATGGAGGAGGAGGAACGTGCAGATGAGGAAGTCCCTCATGGCGAACACTCGGACGAGGGGGACAATACTCATGAGGTGCATGTCCCTGGTACGTGGACTAATTGTAATTTTGAAGACCTAACAATGAATGAAGGGAACAGAGATGCATGGGACTATTATGAGAACGAGGTCATGCATGGGGCCATATATAAAGACAAGGAGGCTATGATGGATGCGGTGAAGTACTGGTCAATGTCTCTTCGGCGGCAATTCAGGATATTGAAGTCCAGCAAAAAAGACTACGATGTGAAGTGTGTAGTTGATTCATGCCCATGGCGGATCCATGCATACAAGGGGAAGTGGAAGGGCTACTGGAAATGTTCCATAGTGATGGAGCATAACTGCCAACTGGAAGAAGTGGATCAAGAACATCGCAATCTGTCATCCACTTGGGTGGCAAATGTATTTTATGGTCAGATCATGGACAATCCGCACCTGCAGCCTCGATCCATTATCAGAGCCATGGAGGAGAGGTTTCAATACAAGATTAGTTACGGAAAGGCATGGAGAGCAAAAATGACAGCTTTGCAAATACGGTTCGGGACGTACGAGGCTTCCAACGAGAATATTCCACACTTTCTCAGGGCAATATCATGTAGGAATCCTGGTACATTCATCGACCTTGTAGAGTTTCCCGCAGATGGTGTGCGCGCGGGTAAGTGGGTCTTACAGCGGGCCTTCTTCGCCCTCGGCGCATGCATAAATGCGTTTCAATACTATCGCCCGGTCATTTGCATGGACGACACATTCCTCACAGGGAAATACAAGGGCCAAATTCTAACTGCAATCACGGTGGATGCCAACAGCCTCGCATTGGCCTTCGTGGAGGGGAAAAACACGGAGAACTTCAAAGAGTCAAGCTGGCAGTTGTTCAGGATCGTCCTGATGTATGGGTCATCCATGACTGACATGCAGGGTTGCTAAGGGCGATCGTGGATATGCAACAAGGGTCCGATGTCGTGGGAGCAGCAAGGTGGCCAGACCTTAAGAGCAGGTGGTCCATGAGGCACAAGTGTAGTGACCCCCATTTTTACATCAATGCAAAAATAGAAATCTTACGTGCACACAGTACTAGTCCCTAGATCAGTAGCTAGTACGCATATTTACAACAATTGGAATCACAACCATACATTATATTAATTAAGCGGAAACTAATATACACATAAATCTTATAACTCAGAGCATATAGTAGCAAAGAAGCAAGGCCTTGTAGTGTGCCCATCTAAATCCGCAGGCAACTGACCAGGCATAAATCCCTAGAAAAGATCGCTTCAATGAAGATCCCGCAACCTGCGATGAAACAAGCCTTTCTAACTTAACACCTAAAACAACAAATTAAGCAAGGATGAGTACTTTCGTACTTCGCAAGACTTAAGGTGGTATTTGCAAATGCATAAGTGCAGGCCAAGTCAAAGGAGGCTACTACAGTTAATTTGCATAAAGCGAAATTGAATTGTAAATCAAGTTATTTGCAAACTGAATTTATAATAGCAAGTTTAATTGATAACAAATAAGTAAAGCATAAGTAGCACTCACAGTCCTCCATGAAGTGAGTGATGAATAATCCAAATCCTGAAATCCATCAATGTCGGTCCTTCGACACAAAGCAACAGTTGCGAAGCAAATGAAACCAACCCTTTTGAAAATAATAAAACATCTAACATTGGAATGACTTCACCAAGTGCCCATGACTGCGAGCGTAGCTAATCGATTAGATCTTACACTCTGCAGAGGTGTACAACTTTACCAACAAGTCATGACCTTTTCTTTTTGTCGCACGCTTCACATCCCATTGGCGTGTGGCCAGAATGTTCATGACGAAAACCTTTACATTACCTAGGTTAACTTTGAACCAGCCCGGGACGTTATTCCCTGCCATAGAACTAGAAACACTCACCCATGACATGGTTCCTTTCACGCACACCCAACATAATGTTTCTAAACACGGCAGGGCGTACACTGTTGCATTGGAAAGTAGAAACCTCTGCAAGCAGACCTAGAAGGAATGCCTGTGCTAGCTCCCGCCTTCCGATGTGCAAAGTTAAACTAGGTAACTTAATTGGTTTAAGGTTGCCCCATCCCAACACTTGTGGTTTGCACGGATTTTTTGGATCAATAGCGTCTCATTGCTCGGTCCTTAAACTGACACGGGCGATACTTCACCCTACACTATGTGCAATTCCCTTTGCACAACCGGCTATTGCCAATAATCACTCGCGTCAAAACCATAGTTTTATTTTGGGGTTTTAATCAAAATACCAGCAACCAATAGTGTTATTTCCAACATTTTTAGGGAACAATTTTGATCTGATCATGCCTTGCTGATTCTAAAGCATGGCTAAGCATGAGTATTATGTAATCGCATATACCCATGATGACATTAAGTAATGCCTATCCTTAATCTATGGTTATCAAGGTTCACATGTCCATAATTATCAAAGAAGGTTTATGAGACAACAGGTATAACTACCAGTGCCACAAAATAGCAAATTTACAAAAAGTAGACGCATGCATGAAATCATTTGATAAACAAAAGGAAAATAAACACTGGGATCAATATGATCAAAGGGGTGCTTGCCTTGCTTAACCTTTGCTTACAACGAAGACAAAAATTGAAGATGACGGAGATGATGACGGGATCAATAGCGTCGGGTTCTACACGTCGATCAACGAAAATACAGCAAAATACTAACTTCAATAAGGGAAAAAAGAAAACAGATAGAAAGTCAAATAAAGACAATCTACAGAAAGCAGGCATGGCTGTGGTTTGGATTAGATGACTTCAATCTCTCTTGTTTTAACTTTACAAATTTAAGAAGCTGAATTTATGTATTCTTGTATTTATAATATCGAATTCAAGATGCAAAAATTGTTTGGATTAATTGAAGTAAACATTAGTTGCAAAGTTCATTGATTCTACTATTCATAATATGTGTTTCTGGCAAACTTATCGCTTGGGGGTTTTGCTCTATTAAGATTTAGATTCAAAGCAAGATCAAGTAAGAATATTTTTCTAGATTACTGTAGATCATAACTTAAAGATCATTTCTAAGCTATCTTTTACATAATTTGGATTTAGACGAGCTACTCTGCGAGCTAATGAAAAGGCTTAAATGATCACAATAGACCAGTGTTCGAAAATTCGGTACTTGGCGGCGATATTGCGGCCGATATTGTGGTTGGCGGCTATAAACGCAATGAATTCAGCTTTTGGCAGCCTGTTTGGTGGCTAGGCCGAAATTGCGGGCCTTGGCGGTCCTTGGCGTGCCTTGGCGGGCATGGCGGCTAGCACAAAACTATGAGAGAGACTATTTTTATCTACTGTTAACATGACCTGATGACTATGATTGAAAGATTCACGTCGTCGCCCTCAAAAAAAGGTACACTAAGTCACTAACATAGTACTTACTACTTAGTTTATTACTTGATTAATTAAGTAGTATGTGTTCAAGTATTTTAGTTTAATATTCTACTTTAATATTTGATGTTTTGCAATTTGCAAATAACTAGAAAAGAAAACTAAAATTTTTATTCATAATAAAATCAATAATATATATGAATTATATTAATACTTTCACCGAGGGGCAAAACGCCGAGACCATAATTGCGCCGCAAATCTGACCTTGGCGCTTAGCGGTGCCTAATTGCCACGAATTCACCGAGCGAACTCTTGAGCACTGTAATAGACTATGAATGTATAGTTCTTTATCTTTGATTGATTTCGCGTAGAATTAGTTTTACGCAAGTTAGATCTATTGATTTAGGCTACTGGCTTCATTTACACGATATTTGAGAAGGTTCTAGTGATACAAATATCTTAATCATTTATTTTTCATTTACACCTAAATTTCATCCATTCATATTACGGTCTAAAGTAATGTGAATACTTAGGATCATTAAGCTATTAAGATTAATATACAATTCATGGTGAAATGAGATTATCTTTTCATAATAGGGTAGTTTATACTTTGGAGAGCACTACTAAGCTAATTTCATAAGTTCTAAGATTTAGATGCGATATTATATTCATCGTTGAAAAGGCTTATGTGGCATTATAAAATTTACGAAATCGGCGAGGTGAAACGCAAGGTTAACACTTAAGGGTTTTAAGCTAAGAGGATTAATATGCAAACTTTGATGAAATAAGATTCTTTCTATAGAATATGGTAGTCTAAACTTTGTAAAGTGTTTCTAAACTAGTTTTGCCGATTTTAGCATTTAGACGTGTTAATTTATTAGCATAGGCAACGATGGCGGGAGTTGGGCGTGCTACTGACGCTTGCCCTGAGCTGCTAGACGAGACCGTGGATTCGACCCACCGGTCTAGGTTGTCCGTAGTTGAGGGCCGACAGCTGAGGACACTGAGGCCTCGGGTGCCGAACGAGTTGCTTCGCATCGACCCACGCTGGGTTCCACAGTAAGCTGTCAACTTTTCCTACTCTTTTATGTACATGTACTTATTTGTTAATGGAATTATGACGATGCTACACACTACGTGCAGGTTACGAGCGGCCGGCTTACTTCCGTTCTGCAGGATGGTGGAGTAGACGACTGCCGTGGCGGATGGCCCACACGTCCCACGGTTCGGTTACTACCGGTCCCTGCTGACCGCACTCCTGGACCGGTGGAGACCGGAGACGTACACGTTCCACCTGCCCTGCGGAGAGATGGCTCCGACGCTGCAGGACTTGTCTTACCTCCTATGACTCCCCTGTGCGAGTCCTGCAGTTGTGCGGTTGTGCCGCACGACGCCCCCCTCATGTGGCATGCGCGGTTGGAGGCGCGATTCCTCCAGGTGCAGCGACACCCCACAGCCTCCCCATACGTGCCCCTCAAGGTGGGTGAGCGGCACGGACCGACGAAGGCGTGGCTACTTCAGTTCATGGTTAGTACCTCCTTCATTGCAATTTAACAGATACGTGCTAAGCTGCTGACAATATTGTACCAAATGCTGCAGGCTGAGCTTCTCCACCTGCCCGCTGAGGAGGAGGACCTGGCACGCCACCTGGAGGCGTACCTGCTGTTTCTGTTCTATTGGTACCTGTTCCCGTCCTCGCACGGGGACACGGTGGACCGGCACCTGATCGAGTTTGCCCGGTCGATCGCCGACACCCCGGCGGAGGAGGTAACACATTCCGTTAAAATCTCTTATGATAGGACATGTCTAACTTTATCGTTGTAAACAGATGGTGCAGTGGTTGTGGGGCTCTGCCGTGCTCGCGTGCACGTACAGAGGTCTTTGCGACGCTGTCTCTCGGGTAGTGCCGAACGCGATGTTCACAGGTTGCGTTCTACTGCTGCAGCTGTGGTGCTGGGAGCGCTTCCCCATCGGTAGGCCTGTTATTGACCCGAGGCCGTACTCACAGGACCTATACCACCAGCGCCAGATCGATTGACCCACCATGGGCACCTCTACTGGGTTCAGCGACAGGTATGCGCCCTTGTATCTTATCCCCCACTTTGACACTTCATAATATGCACTACTTTTTATTTCCGCAGTGGGTGTATGCCCACCTGCAGGTCAAGAGGTCGTACCCTGAGTTCGTTTGGGAGTTCGATAGGCTCCAGGACGAGGATGTGCGGTGAATGCCGTACAGCGCGTACGACGTCCAGGTCTGAGCACCTCACGGGCTCTCCGAGCTTTGCTGGCAGGACCATCGGGTCTGGCTCACCCGTAAGGTCCTCCTCTTCGACCTGTGTGTCGAGGAGTACTCGTCGCACCGTGTGCTGCAGCAGTTCGGCCTCTTCCAGACTTTCCCCCGCCGCCTACTCACGTTGTCTCACGTGGCGCGCACAGGTAAGTGTCCTGAGCACACTGCTTACTGTTCCCACGGAATGCATGTTGTATGTAAATTGCCGTTTGCATCGCATGACGTCGTGGGTGTTGTAGTGGGACGACGCGGAGGCGAACACGGTCACCGAGACCTAGCCGTACGACCATGCCATGTACGAGGAGTACATGTAGTGGTTCGCGCCGCGGACTCGTCTCAGGGTGGGGTACACACCACCACCGTATGTCACAGCTCAGGCATCGGTGTCGGACACGTACCCTTCACAGATGTCCCAGAGGGACAACTTCATGGTGTCACAATCAAAACTCTATACGTATGTTTTTTTATATAAATTACCTCATATCAACCTGGCATTACATGCAGGTACATCTTGCAGGGCAGGTGCATGCGGAGGCGGACTTCATGTTGACACACCTCGAGGCGGGCATCGAGGTCACCACCGTTGAGCAATAGAAATCTTATGGTCGGATCCGCACCACAATGACGTGGATATGCCGCCTACTCACATGTCGGGGGCCGAAGATGTCGTCGGGCGCAGCGCACCATGTCCCCATCAGCTAGCACCTCCCCCTCCTAGTGGAGCCATGCCCGCACCTCGCCGAGGCAGTCGTCCCCCACGGCCCGATGTCAGCCACTACGAGCCCTCATGTTCTCCCGCATAGCCGCACTGGCGACAGTGGGGTGACGAGGGCCAATCTTTGTCTCACACCGCAGTAGAACCCCATGGTGGTTTCGGCGATGCGGACTATGACAACATCAAGGAGGGAGCGTTCGATGTGGGCCAGTACCTATCCACCGAGTACCTCGGCCCCTCTCAGCTCCTGGGAGCACCGCACCAGGAGACACCTGAGTCACTGACAGACTACACTACCCCTGTGCCGCAGGGCCGGCCTAGGAGGGCTGCCCGTCCGCCATCGCCACTCACGTACCCCACCGACCAGATTAGGAGGCGTGGTCGTGACTGAGTTGTTGTACAACTGTATTTTTGTAATTTCTTTATCTTCAGCACCATGTTGTATAACTGTCTGAACTTAGTGCTTGCATTTTTTAGCTTATCTTTCTCAATTAGTAACGCGAGTGCCTTTTCTAATTTTTGCAACTTCGTCGGGCAACGCCTTGCACCGTGTCGCCATAGATAAGTGGTAGCCCACGTTATGTAGATCGCTCGTGATTTTTTTGTAATTTTTGGACCGTATTCTTGGGCCCCGTCACTACAAGAAAGAGAGAAAATTGTGGGCCAAAACCAACAATTTAGGCCAAAACCCACGAATTTAAGTTAAATTAGTGGGCAAACCGTCAATTTAGTTCACGAATTTAACTCGTGAAATTAATCAATTATATTCGTGGGTACCCGCAATTTAAATTAAATTCGTGGAGTTCTTGAAAAAACCCATGAATTTAATCAAATTAAATTGTTTTGAAAAAACCCACAATTTAATCATAAATTCGTAATAATTTGAAAAAACCCACAATTTAATCATTAAATTCGTGGGTTTTAAATATTACAATTTATCACCATTATACAAATATATATATATATCCCGGTGATCGACCACCCATCCAAATTGTATTTCATTGATGTCATTTCGATCATTATTTTGGTAATTTGATACCCAAATTATAGCAAAGAAGCACTAGCCCATTTTCCAAACACGAAAAAGCAGAAATAACATATATACTGAACCAGATTTAACGTGGAAAAACCCTCCAATGCGAAGGGTAAAAACCACGAGCACCGGCCGCAAACTTCACTATTTTCAAGAGTGTTTACAAATCACGAGAGATCAACTCGTGACGGCTTACAAGATGAACATATATAAGGCAATGACCTCACCCAAGCCTCCGGCGACGAGATCTCGCTCCGCTCCGACAGAAGTTAGCCTTTTTCTGAATTTGAATCATAATTCAATACATCCCCTTTAACATAAACATAACACCAACCAGAAATAACTAATAGTTACGAACAATTTGAGATAAAGTTTTGGGTCTAGGTGCAACTGTGAGTCTGAATCATTCCTCTATCTTTCTAGCAAATGTACTATTAGAGAAATACTTTAATCCTCGAGGAGAAAATCCCATCTTATTCCAAATTGCGTACCATAGATACTCAGTCAGAAACGAGCAGCAATTGTAATTGCATACGACATGGAGATAAGAGTTATCAAGTTATATACCTTAAGCCAAGAATCTTGATCTGAACTCTCATCATAATCGTATAAGAACCAAGCATTATAACATGCACCCCGCAACTTCAAAAGAGTAGTACAAATTTGATGTGGATCCACTCTCTTCATAAGGCATCTTCCATCGTATGCTATATGAGTCAAATCCAGACTTAAAAATAATATGCTCTCCTTCTCATGGTTGCCTTCCGTCACCATCCAAGGCCGGTGCTAGCAAGAGGCTCCACCAACGCATCAAAAGAATCCCACAAATGTTGCATATAATCGGCATAAGAGAGATCACCGGTAGTAAAAGCATATCATGTTCACACTGCTAATGTGATTAAGTGTTGACGTCGTCAACCGGTTCGCCTTAAGATCACCTACAATAGCCAATGACAATGGAAATTGAGAGGGAGGTGTCTTAAGTTGGAATTCGGACCATGTCCTCCGCATTGATAGTAGTAAATTGTGTTTGTCTTCAAGAGGTCCAATAACAACATGATGGATCTTTCTGAGCTATACAATAAGTAGTCAGTAGGATGTGCTTTCTCCTTGTGAAGTGGATGTGTATGTGCGCTTTTTGTTCCATAGTCCACAACACAGGGATGAAACATCATCTGTGATCCATGTAATTCTCATGTGTTTTTCCCCAACTAGGAAATGTGTACCTGTAAAGCATATTATTACATACATTTTAGTGGGTGATCAACTTATTTACTACCAATAAAGAATCAACACCAAAATACACAAATTAAAAAATTAAAATAAGCCATGGTAAGTTCTCGAGATTAAACACAGGATCTCACTTTCATACAACATTGCAACTTTGAAATTTTGGATCAAATAGCTTAAAGGCGATCAATACCTTCCTCGCAATTTCAAATTCGAGGTTATGCTTTTAACTATGGTTATCAGGGTGCACCATCGAGGCGAGTTACCTTTGGGGCACCTGGACGCCTAGGCAATAGTTAGGCGACCAAACTGTAGCAAGCAGCCAGCTTGGCTATTCAGTGCGAATGAAGTAGCACCTGACAGGTGAAGTGCATTTCTTGTTTTTCTCTTCTTTTTTCTCCTCTTTACTGCCATCCTTGTAAACTGAGAAAGGGACATCAATCAATAAAGATCATCCAACAAACAAAGTTAGCAACCATGGGACATCCATGTCTTATTGTCAAGTGTACCTGTGTCTTATTGTCAACCTCATATTGGATGCTATTTTCCAATTTGTACATATTTTCAATGTTACTATGCTAATTTTTCCAAGCATAGAAAGACACCACATTTCCAATGGAAGTAACAAACAAACAATGGATGTATACAAAAGAAGGAAATCCTAACACATTTACCAAGTAAATGAGTGGAATTACCAATCCACATTGTCGCTTTCCTTGATAAAAGTATGGATTTACCTTGCCATTTCATACTCCATACAACCAAACAAAATCTCACTCCATCACATACACTTACAACCAACCCACTTGCGCCATCCCATGTAGGAATGAACTCATTCACCCAACCAAACACACCTTAAATTCATGTCATAAAGAAAAGCCTGACAATTATTTATGTGAAGCCACCAAATCATGTCTACATTGCACACATTCATCAACTTGCCACACTTGATCATAAATTTAAATAGATTCTTCATTACAAGAAAAGAGAAACTTATCGAAAATCGATAGCGGCAAGAAACCCAAAACAATACCATCTTCAACGACCTTATGGTAGTGTTGACAATGCGATAGAAGTCGATCTTGGTGTCTTTCTCCATAAACTTTACTATGAGGACGTTGTCATCACCAACTATTTTCTCAGAGATGAGTCCTCGTATTTTCCACATATGGCCCTTCCGCCTCAAATAAGGTCAAACATACAAGGATGGTCCCGAACTTCCTCAAAAAGAATTTGAACATTAAACGCAACATTTGTCGATTTTGGTCCCTTAACCCATTAATATCGTTGACATTAGTCCTTTTAAGTATTTCTACTAAAATCTTATGCATCTTCTGCCAATTTATAATACAATGTGATCACATGAATATCATAAGACATGTACCTACATTTTGTTAGGGCTTGTATAGCATACATGGGTGATATGCACCTTTATATGAAAGCTAGATAAGCAAGAAGTCAAAAGCATTGAAAAAAATTGATCAAAATATAATCATGATTGGTAGATGTGAAAACATCGAATTGCGTCAAGATCATGATGAAAAAATAAATATGAAAAACTATCATAAAAATATTAAAAGCTTCACAAACCTTGAAAACTTTGACTACGGAATCCTCTTATCTCGACATTACAATGGTAGATGTGAAAACATCGAATAGCAGGTCAATATCATAGTGAAGTACAAAACAAAACTGAAAGGCAATAACAAATATAATGGAAGCATGGGCGGCAATGTAGCAAACTCTTTGCCTCCTTGTATGACATGTTAAGATCCTGTCATGCCTATAATTTAACACAGGTATATGATCTTCAATACAGAAACTCCCTTTCTCATTCAGTTGTGGACTCTTGCTACCAAGAAATAATGATACATGTTTAGCCCTTTCTCATTCAGTTCAGAAAGAGACCACATACCAAGGAAAAATTAACTTCGTGAAAAACATTATTGGGGTAGATAGTGTATTTCCTTTTGAAATTGTGCACCAGAATGTACAAAATTTCGGCATGACCTCTCTTGTAAATAGGACATCCACTCAGCAGACAAAAGAACATTTGCAGTCATAATATATATATCAATCTCTCAAACCAGAAGGAGACATTCTAGCAGATCCTTAGATAATCAATCACGTGTGCGTGCACATAAAATAAAGAACATTACATAAGCATCTTTCTGGAGGTTTACAAGAGCAGACACCACAGCTTTCAGGTTTGGACGGTCAAGAGCTTCATATTGCAAATAACGGGATGCTAATCGCATCAAGTCAGTTCCATCAGAGCTGGAGACATGGCCTTCCAAGCAAGAATCCATCAACACCGGAAATTCTTTCCTCTTATAAGGTCAAGTGCCTACAGCCAAACCCAAACAAGTGAATGCTTTCCTTGACAATATACCCGGTCGACGGATAACGATAACAATCAAAGTAACACACAAGATGAACTACTACACCATGAAACATAATAGAAGGTCCTATAGCAATCTTGTCTTAAAGCACGGGACCACACTCACCAATACCATATACAAGGGAGAATATGTTTGACGTGATCCAAGAATGTAAAATTGCACGGAGGAAAATGAAAAGATTGATGGATTTAGGACAATGATGTGAATACTGTGAAGATGGACGATCTAGCTTACTTGGTGATAGAACAACCAAGACTACTATCTTAATTTTCGAGCCTATCTTTGTTTCCTATCACGAATTTATCAGACATTTGCACAAAAAAAATATATATTATCGATAAAACACGGAAGGAGTCCAGGGCTTTTCTTTCTGGAAAAGGAAAATGGACTTGAAAGTTAGTATTAACAGACAAAAAAGGTCTCTTAACAAGACAAAGGATTCCACCTTCTCTCGGTTTTGAAATATGTTCTCTCAATCCCAAGAGGTTATATGTTGCTTTTACTTAAACCTAAAATGAAATAAGTGTGCAATGCTCGAATGACAATGTGGAGTCCATGCAAAACTAATCAATGTTGTCACCTCGGCATTCAGCGGAGATTAAATATACTATCAATCAATGCTCTCTGCACAAAATCAAAGATATACTCAAATACATAACATACGTAGTTCTTCATTAAATCACCATGAAGTTTATATTATGCCATTCAAAGCTAGTGGGCAATACTCGAGACAAGAATCAAGAAAAAAAATTTGCATATATGAGATACCTTTGTCAAACAGGTTGATACACACAACAAGTGTCTTTTCATCATCAACGACCAATAGAGGTACTACAACTCAGAGAAGAACCAAAGACCATGAAAATCAAAGTATAGTCAAATCACAATAAGTAGAACCGAAAGTTGCGGTGATATGTAAGATAAATGATTTGTACATACAAAGAAGACATCTGAAAGTATCATATTTTGCCAACAGAGCATTTAAGCATTGGTTTGCCTCATTTGAAATCTACGCAGACCATAAGGAACATTAACATTATACATGTATAATGGGGAAAATGAAGGCACGCAGTGTACCTTTGCCACCCCATCTTTGGTCACATGCAGGAGTTTTTCAAGAACAATCTCAATAGATTCCTCCATCGCATCTTTACGAGAGCAAAATAATCATTAGTGATAAAAAGGAGTCAATTAACTAATCTAATATTGTTCTTGTGCACAATCAAGGATACGGACACTGATTGTTGAGCATCTCCACAATTAAAGATAGAGCAAGCTCCTCGTAGATGAATCGGAGGCATCCAAAGACCTCAAGCACAGTAGTTAATATTTGATTGAAGTACTGTATGAAAATCAAAGGGCTGGTATTAGAATGCAAATACTATATATTGAACCATTTTTTAGTCCAGCTTACCTTATATGTAATCAAAGGGCTGGTATTTTGTTTACTTTCATTCTGAAACTAAAGATAACATATCAGATGTAAACACGATATAATCTTCTCACATACCAATGGACCTTTGATGATAATACATTTGTAAATGAAGGGCTATTAGCTGTTGATTCGTACATGTTCATTCTGTGGAGTAATTTGCGCTCATAACCAAATCACACTGTTAATAATCAGCGTCGCAATTTATCGCATTTCACCATCAAAATCGCATAACTCCCACAATGTGACAAAGACCCACGTCCTTCATCAAAGGCGGCAAGAATGAGGAATGGGCACGCAGATGGGATCTCTTTTCTTTCTCTGTTATTATGTTTTGGGTTTTGATAAGATAGGACCCTACTACCTCATGTCTTGTATGGCATCTAGTTCAATCCTGATATATATGTTAGAATGTATTACCACTACAGTAATAAACCAAGAATATTAACGTGCAAAATAAGTCTTGTGCGGTTGTATGGGAATATGAATCATAACATAATGGCATATGAGGATTAGATCCGATGTCCTTCTGCACGGCTTATATTCCATAACTCCATTTATTGGTCACATACGATGATATGTGACAATGTATTTCTTTGTCACCAAAATGAAGGTGATCCTGATGTCACTAATATATTGGTCGCATACATAGACATCAAGCGCATAGACGTAATTAGTAGCAGCCACCCCTGGTGGGGATGTTGCACTAGCTTGAGTACACGTACACGGAGTCCCGCCAAGTTCGGACTAATTTAGCCTCAATCAACCAGCCAATTCCAAACCCAATCTTTCTCTCCTCGGATGATTTGATTCCAAGACACGAAAAAGAGAAAACAACGTAATCTTGTAAATGTGCGATTGGATGGAGGTGGGGAGGGAGGCGTATGGGTCTCAAGGGCAAGGCGAGGTAGGAGTTCTGGTGCTTCTCCTTGAGGCCTTGGCGGGCGCCGGGCGAGGGGCGGTCTTGTGGGCGCACGGCACGGGGCCGGGCTGGGCGGCCAAGGAGCGAGGGCATGGGGCGGCGAGGGCGCGACCGATGGCGGGCGGAATGGGGAGGAATTGCTAGGGCGCGCAGCTTTGGCCAAGATCGGCTGGCGGAATGGGAAGCACTGTTCGGCCGAAATTTGCTAGGAACGGGGACTTAAATTCGTGGGCTCGAAAGCCCACGAATTTAATTAAATTCGTGCGCCAGTATAAAAAACGCACGAATTTAATTAAATTCGTGGGTCTCTGCATGTGGCCCACGAATTTAATTAGATTCGTGGGTTTTTTTAAAACCGACGAATTTAAATCAATAAATTCTTGGGTTTTTTTTTACCCACGAATTTAAAAAAACCCATGAATTTTTCACTGTTTCTTGTAGTGCGTGAGGCTACAAATACCCCTAAGTGGCCACGATTTCTCAAATCAGAAGTTACTGCGGAAAATAAAATAAACCACACTCTTCATTACGACATAAAACTAGGATGCGCATCACGAATAAGGAAAATAATGGTTACAACTTGATGTCTATTGAGTGGATCGAGGCCACTTCCCTTTCGCCCATACCTCCGGTGGGGCTTCTCTAGCACGACGTGCCCTCTTTCATTTCCTCTCTCTCTCGGCCTGCTTCTCCTCTGCTTCCTTTCGGCGTGCCTCCTCGTGTGCGGCGTAACGCTGCACTTGAAGCTGCCATCTGAACTCCTCGTCTCGGATGCTTTGATCAATGAGCCTTTGGTCTTCGGAATCGATCTCCATATCAAACCACTGCTCAAATTCACACAGCAGGGGAGGCGACTTCATGAAACATAAATTAGCAAAGTTTCATGTAGAAATATTACGAAACACGTATGATTGTTACCAGCTGGCGATTCTTCAGGCTCTTCTCCGGTAGGTCAAATTCGTAGTTGTGGCACTTCCAGTACCTCCTCTTCTAAGTTGGAACTTCCCAAGAGAGGATGAGCCTGCAAGGATCTCCGCACAGACACATCGGTGGGACAACCCCGAAAGGTACGAAGAGGTCTTGGTACACGATGTTGCGCGGCCACGCCGAAGCACCTACCTCTTCCTTCGCCTTCCCCTTTCCCTTTCCACTTGCACGCCTCGGCATTTTGGATTGATCCTCTACTTATTTTTTCCTCCCTCTCCTTCCGTTCTCTCTTTTTTTCTTTCTTCTTCTTTTGTTGCTGGCTTTGCGAGGCTACGAGCGAGAACGAAGGTTATAAAGGGCAGATATCGCTAGGTTATGGGGCGATTGGCCCATATCAGGGCTATCAACCTATATTAGAGCGATATTTACCTTCGGGTAGTGTGCCTCCTGACATTTTCACAGTAGATTATTTTTTCCCCATTTTATTATATAAAAAAATTAAAACAAATACTAAATACAAATATGGTGGGCCCTATCGCCCTAGTATCGGGTGACTGGCGATTTTTTTTAAATTTGATAATTTCGCCGTCAAATTCCCCTAAGTGGCCACAATTTCCGCGGTTTCGTGGCCGCGAGTGTCTTTTCTGATTTTCGCAACTTCGTGCCAGGGCAACGTCTGGCAGCCTAACCTACCATTAAATTATGTTGTGAAGTGTTGAAACTTTTTGAGAAGGGTCCTCAGAGAGTGCCTAACCTACTATAAAAAATTTAGATCATGATCGAACTTGTGTGGTTTTTAGAAATTCTAGCAATTGTATTAATACATTTAAAGCAACGTTACTAATTTAATTAAGCTACTAAATTCAAAAACTTTCAAGAAGGTCCGGAGAGCATGCCAAAGATACCATAAAATTTCATATCATGATCAGACTTTTGCAGTTTTTAAAAATCTAACAATGCTGCTAATATATTTAAAGTAACTTTAATGATTCTCATTTCATTGGGCTAGTAAATCATGTCGTAAATCTCTACTATTATAAAACACGAGTTGGTGGCGCGATGCATTCTTCCGCGGCCCACCCCCACCCCCCAACCCCCACCCTCACTCCACACGCATACCCGCTCCTCGCCTCGCCTCCTCCTCGCTGCCCCCACTCCCGGCCCGACTCCTCGGCTCCTCGCCTCACCTCCTCGCGCCTCCTCCTTTGCCCAGTTGCGACCGCGATCCTCGGCTCCCGGTCCGCTACTCCGCCTAGCTCCACACGCAGCCTGATCGATTTCCCATCTCCCAGCGCCAGACGCAGCCCGATCGGATTTCCCCATCTCCCCGCGCCCAATCCCGCCGCAATCCCGCCTCGCCCTCCGATCTTCAACCCCACCACGCAATCAATCGCTTCAAATCCTCCCCTCCCGGCAATCACCGCGCCAAGATTAGGGTTTTACCCGCCGCCATCCAGATCTCCTCCTTCCCGCCTTTCATTGCCGCCGCCACCCGATCCGCCGATGGAGGCCTCGCCCGAGTGGTCGGCGGCGGGTCCAGAGACCATTATTTCATATTTAGAGTCCGTCGCACACGCTGTGGTCAGCCGAGCCTGCCGTCCCCGTCGGCGACCCCACGCCATCGTTTCGCCAACACCGGATGAACCAATTCAAGCCGGTCTTCCTCGGCACCGCGGCCGCGGACTCACCGCTTCGGCCGCTGCGACACCTAGAAGTGCATCCGCGTGGCAAGCACAACGACCTCGGCGTGGGGAAGGACACCTACCACCACACCTTCTTGAGATGCTCGAACCGGTCCTTCGGGGACTACTTCAAGGAGGAGGCCATCGGTTTGTGTGGGAGCTTCTCACCAAGGTATTGATCCCTTTCACATTCCCGCTTCTCGCTTTCATCTGCGTATGATTACTGCGCCGTACAAATCTTCGTCTATATGGGATCATTTTGCTCTGATTTAGTAGCAGTTTAGCAAGGGGTGTTGGGGCATATGCCTCGAGTTGGGGGGCTTTAATGGTGTGGGATTGGATTTTTGGCATTAGGGAATATGAATTTAGCAACGACTTGTGATTTAGACTTTGATTTTTGGCATTACAGGTTTGACCTCTCGACCTCGACGCCGACCACCAGCGGTGGCATCCACGCCGGACCAAGTCTTGATCTTGCAAGAAGCACTCGAGGTGCTCGAAGTGAAGCTCACGCAGAGGCCGAGATTTACTGAAGAGTTCAAAACCCTTCCTGCATGACTTCCACCCGTCTCATTCTTTGTGTTAGCTCGGTAGCTCTTTTGGCTACCATCTTCTTTCTTTCTTATGTTCTTAATTTTTGTAATCAGACCCATGCTAATTGAAACTCAATCACCGATTAATTAAAACGATAATGAGATATTCTCTGAAATGTCACTAAATGTTGTATGGACAATGTATTAGATGCTCTTAATTACTCAACTGGCTGTAGAAGAACAAAAATCCACAGACATGGAAAATCTATCACAATTCCATTGAAATATATAGCGCACTATCTGTTCCTATTCAATCTGTTACAATTCCATTGTAATTGAAAGGAAAATTTCAGATACATCAGGTGGGGAACCTCTTCCACCCGTTAAACAATTTTTTTGTGTGCGAGAGAGAATTCAGATACGGAATATGCATTAGTGGGAAACAGCACATACTGGACTAGCTATTGTTCATAGTCCAGTACACCAAGAACTCAAGGACATGAGTTCTCTCGTTTTATTATTCCTTTCCAACTTCTACTATAGTGAGAAATATTTTGTTGGACGTTTTATAAATTAGCTGTCATAAGGTTGCCATGCGTTTCGTCTCCCTTTAGTGACAATTAACCTGTAATGGTCTTTTGAAGCAAGTCAAGCAACTATTGCTTCGATGTCTAGATCCTGTAGCTTAGTATGGAAAGCATGCTTAGTAATTTGTTAAAGCTTCTATGAAAGTATTTCACGTTTCTTGATAAATTTTTCAGGAGAGATTGGAAGTGAACAAGGAAACAGACAAGTTTTCTGTTGCTCGCGATCCGGCTAATTACACGAAAAGAAACCGCCATGTCGATGTCTTGCCATGTGAGCATTATGGACTTCTATGACCTCCAACCAGAACAATTAATCTAAAATAATTTGGAATCTTTTCTTTAGTTGATAAAAACAGGGTACGACTGCAGTCATCAACAGGCAATGACTATATCAGTGCAAGCCTTATAGAGGTTAAAATGGCATATTACCTGGCATTTACTTTTATCTATGTTTTCCTCTTCTTTCTAATCATAGTTGTTCTTATGTCGTATAATATGTGCAGACTGATGGCAGTGACCAGACAAAATTCATTAACAAGGAAAATCGAAACAAGAACCATATCAAAGATACAGTTCGGTTATACAGAACAACAGCTAACAGCTGGAGCAACAAAAAGGAGCAACAACTAACAGCAGGAGGTACATTGCTTCAGTTACTTGCCTTACAATATAGTTATTCTGAGCTAAAACTACTACGAAAGCAGGCACATTGGGTATGTATTGGTTGGAAAAGATTCAAGAGGTTGTACAAATGGTTGGAAGAGATCCAAGATATGGAGACCTCCTATTTCCATCTATTCAGGTAACTTGTTTGTTTTTATTTTGTTGAGTTTTTCTTGGCTATACTACAATAGAGATCCTGTCAATGTTTATATAGTTTGATCACTTAAACTTGTGTCATTTTTAAATATTTATCTTGTACTCCATGTACACAATCAAAGCTTATATCTTGTATTTTTTTCTTGTTATTTTCCGCTAGAGCTTATATCTTTTATCATTCAGGCTATTTAAAATGTTTTGTGCTTTCTTAGGAATGTGCCTCAGAGAGAATATATACACAACAGCAAGCTCTGCAGTACATGGATGACAAGGTGAAACTTCAAACTGAAAAGCATAAATTAATAGAGAAAATGAAACTGATAGTAGAAGATTGAGTAGTAGAAAATGAAGATAGTGGTCCAATGATACATTGTGTATGTGTATGCATGCATGTAGTAGAATTAGTATTAGTTAGTATAGATAGTTATCACATAATAGAGATCACACCTCATCCATTAGTTATCACAGCATGGACTACTAATATGAATCAAACACCTCATACATCTGAAGCACAGTTATCATAGAGATTCAACTACCACTTTTATAGAAACTATTACTACTTAGCTTCCTTACAGAAACTATTACAATCCAGCTGCATTATGCCTGAAAAAATACAACCAGTTTAAGCTAGAGTGCAGTTTGTTGAAAAAATCAAGGCAAAATTGACTGAAAATAGTCCCATGTGACGCTCAGGACTCAAATGTTGAGGCTACTAGAATATAAATGCAAATTAGTTTTGTTCGGGGCCTACAGGTCTGTAGATGGGCATACTTTACTACATTGTTATTACTTGTTATTAAGATATATTGTCTTTCTGGTAGGCAAGTCCACGTTGGGAAAAGAGACAAGCAAAAGTCCTGGTATAATTCCTTCTCCTTTGTTCGTCTTTTTAGTGTCCCAATTCCCAAATACACTTTTCAGGATTTGATGATCATCTCTCTCTTTCATATCCATGACCAGAACTGCAAATGACTGAAATGAGTCATTGATTTGTACAGGAACTAAACACTTTTATGCAAACCTGCCCATTTTTACAGGAAAAAGTCAGAACACGGATGATGAACCAAAAGAAGTCAGATACGAGTAGCTCTTGGAGTGATATCTGGGGATCCCCAACGCGGTACCAAAGCAACGGTAATGCTACTGCAAAGAACATAATTTTTTAGCAATACATTGGTACCATATAAATTTGTGCCTTTTTCCCTAACAAAGTGATACAGATAGTCCTACCTCAAAAGAAATGTATTCTATTTACGCTATCAATTCTTATGTTCCTGAATCGATTGTGGTTTGCTAATCTTTGTCGGAAGAAGAAGCAACACAGAGAGTGAAGAGAGGCAACAATTTGCTAGGCGATGGCGAGAATGCTCAAGAAAAGGTGCGACAGGTCTCCGAGATATAAACTTCGAGGCGAGTGAGCAATAAAGAGTAATAACAGAACAATGAAATATTTTTTATCCAGCATATATTATTTGATCTCACTTCGCTACCTGCATAGTCTAATTGTTTGTAGAGAGAGCTGATATGTAGTACGCTCACTCTCCCCCAGATTCCCATTTGTCTTCTTTGAATAGTGTGCTAGATATAGCTGATGTTGATGGCATGTAGGATACACACAACGAATTGTAAAACATCCAAAATGCAAAACAAGTATATTTGTACATTCGCCTGCTGCAATTGTACGTCCTAAAGATTCATCTTATTCTTCTCGTATGTGTTTGTGCAGATGAATTCTGGGGCAAATTTCCTTTGGCGGTAGCCTGGTAACCCTGGCACCGATGTTGAACAACAACATTTGCCAAAGGAAAGCTTGCTTACCTTGTGACGCTACCATTGAATTTCGAAGCGTATTTATGTTTCGTTACCAATTTTATTTTTCGTAGCAACGCACGGGCATTGAACTAGTTTTTAAAACTTTTCAGAAGGATCCTCAGTGCATGCCTAACTTACCATAAAAAATTTAGATCATGATAAAACTTATGCGGTTTTTAAAAATTCTGACAATGCTACTAATACATTTAAAGCAACTTTACTGATTTAATTAAGCTACTAAACTTGAAAATTTTCAAGAAGGGTCCTGAGAGCATGCCTATGCTGTTGTAAAAATTTTAAATCATGATCAAACTTTTTTATTTTTAAAAAATCTGGCAATACTGCTAATATATTTAAAGCAGCTTCACTGATTTAATTGAGCTACTAAATTTCTACTATTTAAAAAATTTGTGTCAAGGATCCTAGGAGCATGCCTAAATTACCGTAAAAAAATAGATTTCTATATTTTCAAAACCTTTTAATAGGATATTTTTTAGAAAATCAAAGAAATATTTTTTAAAAAATCCTTATTTTTTGTTTCTTCTTTTTTGAGATTTTTCCGAAAAAATTTTCTCTCTAATAAAATCTCCGCCTTTCTCGATATTTCTTTCTACCTGTAGCAACGCGTGGGATCGTGGAGCAGCTAGTATCATCATGTTTTCAGTTTGCGGTAGTGTACCTCAAGTCAGCTTCACTGGTGTACTTTAACGTCTGGCTAAGAAGAAATCAGAAAATCTGAAACGATTCTTCTGCTCATCGTTGCATCTGCCGTTCAGCCCTTCAAGTGGGGCATGCTGCAGTGATACAGCACAAACTGTGTTTCTATCCTCTTCTCCTTTTTTTAGTGTGTGAAAGTAATATTAATCATGACTTGTGGAATTGTAGTCAATTGTCACTGTCATTCTGGAAAGTCCAAGTTCAAAGTCAACCTGATCAGTACAAATTCTTGGGACCTGCAGCTTCTCGAACTTAAATATAGTGGATTTGTGGAACATTTTCCATGCCACCCCCCAAAAAAAAAACACAAACAAGCCCACTCGCAAATACTGTGCTTTCATTCTTTTGGAGGAAAGAACCTAGCATGGAGTTTGCGGTCTCTGCAATCACAGGTGATCTAATTAGCCGATTCGTCTCCTTTCTAGTCAAGAAGTGCACAGATAGGTCATCTCCTGAAGAGAAGCTAGAAAGGTTGCAGCATCTCCTTCTACGACTTCACACAGTGGTTGAGGAGGCCGATGGGCGATACATCACCAACTCCAAGATGCTAGTTCAGCTTCGGATGATCGTCGAAGCCATGTACCGAGGTTACCATGTGCTGGACAACATCAAGTACAAGCCCTTTCAACAGATTTAGGCAGAAGAGCAGGTGAGCAGTACACATTCCTTTTCTATCACCCCCACGAAACGTTTTCATACAACTAAGAGCATAATCATTAGTGAAGACATACAAAGCATATTGGTGGATTTGGAGACCACTCTTGATAATATGACAGAATTTGTCGTCCTTCTGGGGGGATGCGAACGCATGTGCCAGAGACCCTATGACACCTACCTTTACATTGACAATTTCATGTTTGGCCGTGTTGTCGAAAAGCAAAAGATCATAAACGTCTTACTGCAAGACAGCCTTCCAAATGTTGCTCCAGTTGTGCTTCCAATTATCGGCGGTTGTCGAGTCGGTAAGAAAACACTAGTTGGGTGTGCTTGCAATGATAATAAGATCCGTTCCTACTTCTCTTCAATCTTGCACATCAAAGGAGACGAGATTTGGAGAATGAATCTCGGAATGTCTAGGTGCACGAAGACTTTGGTTGTTATCGAGTTTATTTCAGATATAACTGACGAGGATTGGGCAAATTTCTATTCATCAACGGCAGCGATGGGTAAAGGAAGCAAGATCATAATTATAAGTAGATTTGAGAAGTTTTCGAGGTTTGGAACTGTAGAGCCAATTCATCTCAGTAGCTTGTCACCTGACGAGTACATTTACCTCTTCAAGGTGCTCGCATTTGGAAGTGCAAATCCGGAAGATTACCCTGAATTGGCAATAATAGGGCACGAGTTAGGGACTTTGTTGGGAGGGCTACTACTGTCTGCAAACGTTCTTGCTGACATGTTAAGAAAGAATCTGGATCTTCAGTTTTGGCTCCACATATTGAAAAGGTACAGGAAAGTGGTAGAGAATAACTTCTCTGTGTTTGGCTCGCATCCAAGAGCTCTTCATGATAAAAATCATCCGGTAGACATCACTAAATTTGTGTCGACGATGTCTTCTCCACTGCGTATCATGT
Organism: Guadua angustifolia; assembly: GCA_036346375.1. Lineage (NCBI taxonomy): Eukaryota > Viridiplantae > Streptophyta > Magnoliopsida > Poales > Poaceae > Guadua > Guadua angustifolia. The sequence goes on along the minus strand of JAYEVE010001030.1, from coordinate 235,298 downwards.
CTCCGTGCAGTGAAACTGACATTCGCAGAACGGAACTGTCCAGTGTGACATTTGGGGAACTAGTGGCAGGTTCTTGTGCTGTTCTACCTCGGGACAAGTTTTAGATTATGGTGTGGGAATCACGGATACCTCCATTCACAAAGTTTGTCGCAAATTGTGTTGAAGAGAAGGTTCAATATACAGCTTTAACCTGCAAAAAGCGTCGGAAATTAGATAGTTAGAAATTTAGATGGTGTATCAATATTTAAGTTATTGTACAAGAAAAGCTGTTGTTAGACAGCATAGGGATGGCTAGTGTCCTAGATTGCCTTGTATAGAGATTGCTAGTGTCCTATATTGCCTTATATAAATACTTACTTATATAGACTTTCCTTTTGTATCGTATGTAGGTGTATATATTTTTGCCTATTGGCCTTATGATAAATACAAGTACTATTCATAACTTAGTATATTCATAGCCAATTTAGGGTTATGGTCTCACTGGTGTTGCACTTGCCCCATCTAGCACCTTCTTTTTATCGGTCGGCCGCCACTACTTTGTCGTATCTGTTTTTTTCCACCCTCGAATCCGCTCCTACGCCCCAGTGACAACTCTACCAGCCTCCACTACTATCTTCTTATAACATCCCAAAATTTCAAAAATAGAAAAAAAAAATTTAAAATGAATTGAATAAAAATTTTAGCTAAAACCAAGATTTTTATTTTAATATCATCTTTTCTTCATTATCTTGTATTTTAACCTAAAAGAAAAGAATAAGTTGCTACATTAAAATTTTTTGTCCAAAATAAACAAGCTATGAAAAATGATTTTAAAATATAATATTATATTGAATTCCCATTTCTGAAATTTTCAAACTTTATTGATTATTCTTAGATTTTTGCTCTAAAGAAAAATCATTTAATAGAATTAGTAAATAGGTAAATGTAAGAAGTAAATGTAAAGTGCCAACAAAAAATCTACAAAAATTATAATAAATTGTGAGAAGTCTCCGGAACTTCCTTTCAGCTGTCAAAAGGTTTTTAATGCATTAGGTAAAGAAGTGAAATGTGGAATGACCCAATTTGACTTCAAAGGAGTGAGTTGTCAGAATTTAATAAAAATCTTCAAAACTTACCTCTAGATGAAAATTTTACCATGTCACTTTTAGAACATTATTAACCTCTGGTAAAAATATTAAAAACTAATAATGAAAATTATTGCCTTTTATAATTCAAAAATTGAAAATAGGAAATCTAAAATCTGCAATGTCGAATTAATAGAAAATAAATATGCATGACTATTGATCTTAAATTTTTATAAAATAATTCTCAGCCCATATAAAGCTCTCCCAAAAGTTTTAAAATTTCTTGAATCCATTGTTATCCTCAAATAAAATAAAATAGAAAATAGCAGAATGCTCAGTCATCATTGTCAGAATTATTATAATTTTTATGTAAAATATTTTAGTCCAAAATTTTTAATGGATAACAATTTCTAACTCTTGAGCCTGGTAAAAAAGTTTTAGAAAATATAGGCTCGAAATTATCCCTCATTTTAATGAGAACAATGTTGCCTATCAGTCTGTGATGCAAGTCATTCAACATTGTGATCACTCTGCAGTGTGGGACCAGGCATCCAGTGATGCATGGCAGGTCAGCCTGCACCCCTCTGGCCTGCATGTCAGTCACCCAGCACCTCCCTTCTCTCTCAGCTGATCGGCTCACCTCGCCAAAGCCTTTGTTGCCACGACAACTCCCGCTGACCACTACTCATCCATCTCCTGCCACGGCAGGGAATTGAAACAGAAATCCTTGTCGTGGCAAACACTGACACAGCCCAACATTGACACGGCACATCTTGTTGCCGTCTAGTCCCTGTGAAGCCGCCCGTGCCGTCTCGCCCACGCACCGACACTGTCGTGGCATTGAATGCCATCCCGAGCTGCTTTAAGCAACGAACCAACTTCCTAAACTTCCTGAATCTTGTTGCCTTATGCTAAGAATAAGACTTAGTGTAGTAACTTGTTATCTTTGTTTTAACCATGTATTTACTATATTTTTATACACTAAAGTTTTGCGAGTACATACGTATACTCACCATTGCTTAATTTATAAAATATAGATAAAGCTACAGAAGAATACCCTGACGATTCATACTTTTCACCGGGTCTGACGACTATTTGGATGGATAAACTAGGGCTCTTCCTAGTCGATTGACTATGAGTTTATGGATGGACATACCGCTGTCCTACTTTTAGTTTATGTTTAAATTCCAATGCGTTCTACATTTGTATGTAATATTTGGCTGGTCGGCCACGTACTTGTAATATTAAGTTGTTGCAATAGCTTCTAGTTTATGTTCATGATATGTCAACTGCTTAAACAAGGGTGTATTTGTTATGATGCATCTCGAATGTGGGATTGTGGGCGCTAGGCGTTGATATTGAGAACTAGCACTAGACACAAATCCAGGTATCCAAAATTGTTCTCAAATATTCGATGTGTGCACATGTGTGACAATCATTCCTTGACTATTGCTTCGCGCTCCCCTTAGTGGGTGTGGGCGATACCAAGATTCTGAGACGGACGGCATGTGCTATGCTCGGATGGGTTGGATTCAATCCCGATATGGTAATTTGGAATTGAAATTCTCTTGGTCGTATAAGTGTGTATGGTGCAACTAGGTGGCTCATATTTATTTGTGTGAGAGCCATTTGGTTAATACTCCGTGAACGGAACTTTTGGGTGACAGTAAGCATACACTTCAGTGGAGTACAGGTGTCACCTCTAAGTCCAACGCATGAGTTAAGATCAATTCATATTTCCAGGTGCCCGCACTTCTTTACCGGAGTTTGTCCTCACCCCCTATGTCGAAATGCCATATGCGACGCTCTGGTCAACCACTTGCTACCTGTGTGTAGCCGCCTGCCACTCATCGATGGCTCCTCTTAGCACCGTTTTTGTTTCTCAATGTCCGGTTATCTTCATTGGTCCCAATTATTGAGATTGGATTCTATATATGTACCTTCACATGTATGGTCAGTGCCTTTGGAAGTTTCTCACCGGTGAGCTACCTTATCTGTCCCATCATGCTCCCCCTGCTATGCCTATTATTCTCAAGAAGGGTGATGATGCTACTCGACAGGAGGCGTCTGATGATCATGCTGATGCTATGGAATCTTTTTAGGCTCAGTTTGCTGCTTGCAAGATGTCGATTGATGAGGATGCTTGTGCCTTCGCTATCTTGGTTACTAGCATGAAGGTGCATCTTATTGGAGACGTGGTTATTTCGTCTTCAGTAGAGTTGATGTGGGCACATTTTTGTGGCCGCTATAAGTATGTTGTCAATTCTTTGTACCTCGCTCTTGTACAACAGGAACAATCACTACAGCAGAATGATTATACCATGGATAAGTTCTATAGACAGCTATACTTAGTGTGGCATCAACTTGATTCTCTTAGACCGAAGGTTTGCTGCACTTGCCAGTGCTGTCCGTGTCAGCACTCTCACCTATAGCTTCACCACGTCTATGACTTTTTGACATGTCTCCAGGTTGAGTTTAAGCAGATTCATACTCGGCTACTTGTTCGCCATTCTCATGTGATCTTGTTGGAGACTCTTGCAGTTATTCGTACTAAGGATACTCACCTTCTGATGCAGGTCTGCTGGTGTCTTCATTGGTCTTGGCTATGTGTGCACCAGTTTCTACATCTGTTGTGCCTTGTCTTGCCACTCCACTAGTGGCGCCTACTCCAATGGTGACTATTGAGGGTAGAGACCTACACTGAACCTACTACGACAAGAATGGACATATAGAGCAATTATGTTATCAGAAGAAGAAGGACATTACTCGTCGAGGTAGATGCCCTCCCAAGGGCACTAGAGGCTCAAACCCCTCCCCTCAAAGGACTTCTGCTAGTTCTAACTCCATTCAGTAGATTCTCATGCTGCTACGTCTCATGGTTGCCTCTGCATCAACAAGTTCTACTAGTTCTGCTACTCAATCTTCTAGGGGAGATTGGCGCCACTGACACTTTTTAAAATTCGTGATTCACTTTTTGACACCCTGCCCCACTATCATAGACTCAGATGAACCCACATGTCATAGATACATCACAAAAAGCCAACGAATTGAGTGTCACTGGACTAATTTTTCCATCTTCTAGTGAGAGATCACCTTACATATCTCCTTCAGGTATCTCACTATGTATTCTTGACTTCGGTGCTTCTTTTCATATGACATTTGATCCTACCAGTTTTAATTCCATTAGTCCTCTCACTTCTCCTATCACTATTTGGACCACAGTGGTACCTCTCTTTCTGTTTCAAGATGAGACACTATTTTATCTTCTCCTTTTCATGTTCTTGCTATTTCTCATGTTTCCAAACTAACCATACAGCTTATATGCACTGACCAGCTCACTGATTATGGCTGCCTTGTTTTCCTCGCTTCTGAATCATGTTGTGTTTAGGATCACCATTTAGGGTTTCTAGTTGGTACTAGCTTTCGCTATTGTGACTCATAGCATCTCTGGGAGTTTGACTGGTTTTGTCTTCCTTTAGCTAACCTTGTCAATCTCTCCATCTCCTCCACTACTTCCCCCTCTGTTGCATCTTCGACCATGTCATTTGCTCAGTGGCATCATCGTTTGGGATATCTTTGTGGTTCAAGTTTGTTTTCTTTAGTTCGTCATGGTACTGTAGGGTCTATGTTAGTGATGCCTCTTTAGTTTCTGCTAGATATAAACTTGGCAAACAGTTACAACTTCCCTATCCTTCTAGTAAGTCTATGTCACATCATCCTTTTGATCTTATTCATTCTAATGTTTGGGATTTGGCCCCTTTGTTTCAAAAAGGGTCATAGATATTATATTCTTTTTAAAAATAATTTCTCTCACCACACCTAAATATATTTATATCTCCTTGTGGTGAGATTTTACCCATCTATAAGAATTTTTCACTATGATCCATACTCAATTTGATTCTCCTATTTGTGGCCTTCATGCTGCCTCAATAAAGGAGTATCTATTAGGAGATCTTCATATTTTTCTTGTTGAGCAAGGCTCTCTTTCTCAATTTTCATGTCCTAGTGCTCTTGCTCAGCATAGTGTAGCTAAGCACAAGCATCATCTTCTTGAAATAGCTCATGCTTTTTTGCTTGTTTCTACTGTTTCACCTCACTTCTGGACTAAGACTATTTCCATTGCCTTACTTGATTAATATTAAGCCATCTCCTGCTCTTCAAGGTGGGATTTCAATAGAGCATTTTTGCGGCATGACTTTCAATTATTCTAGTCTTCACCTCTTTAGGTGTGTGTGCTATGTTCTATCTCTCGCCGCCTTTTCTTTTCATGCTCTAGCTCCTTACAGTTCTAGGCATATTTTGATGCTACTGGGCTAGTGATTACCTTAATCATTGTTCTCTTTCTGCCTACTGTAGTTTTCTTGATGTTTCTCTCATTGCTTGGAAGGCTGAGAAGCAAACAATAGTTTCTTGTTTGAGTGTTGAGTTGCGAGCTATGGCTCTTTTGACAGCAAAGGTTACTTGAGGATTTTTGCATTTCTGTTTCTACATCGACTCCTCTTTTATCTGATTACGCAAGTGCTTTTAGCGTTGCTCAAGATCTAGTGAAGCATGAGCTCACCATGCATATCGATGTTGATGCTTCCAACATGCGGTCACATGTGCAGAATCTCAAGTCTTGGCTCTTCAGTATGTGCCTTCAGAGTTTTAATTGGTAGACTTCTTCAGGAAAGCATAGACTCGAGCTTAGCATAGCTTTTGGGCCTGTCTAAGAGAGTTCCAACTTTTCTGAAAAACTGTTTTTTTTTTACTTTCTGAGCAAGAGACTGTTTAATAAATAGCTAATTTTTCTCAGCAATAAGCTGCAAAAGCAGGTCCAACTTAACTTTCAGATTTTGGTTTTTGTTAGTTATATATGGCTTTTAGCTTGTGTCAAAAGCCGCATAAAAACTAAGCTGTTTGGGAGGCTTACTGGCTTTTTAGAAGCTAAAATTGGTTTTAAGCCTCCAAACAGGGCCTTTATCTCTCCAAACTAGGTTTTGTTGATCCACTATGATTTTTAGGGGAGTGTTAGACATTATTCTATATTGCCTTGTATAGAGATTGTTAGTATCATAGATTGCCTTGTATAGAGATTGCTAATATACTATATTACCTTATATAGATTGCTTTATATAGACTTTCATTTTGTACCCGCATGTGTATATATATACTAGCCTATTGGCCTTTTGATGAATACAAGTACTGTTCATAACATGAATATTATACCGGATAGTAATTTCCTGCAACCAGTTGAGTCACTTAAGGTCCCAATCTTCCCTGTAGTTTCTCACCTACAAATGAAATTCACCGAAACTTGGGTATAAAAGAGACTGCAGGGTTCTCACTATTTCCCCTAAAATAGTTTACTTGACTAAGATTGGGAAACTTGTTTACTTGACAAATACTAAAAATTACTTATAACTATTATTTGTTTTACTGTCTTTATAATATATTTATTGTACTTATTTATAAATATTGCTTTACTGCAAAATAGCCATGTTAGCTAATCCTTTGAAATAAATCTTGTATATAGTTATGTTAGAATTGCATTATGTGCATAACTTGTTGAGTGCTTTATGTACTCACCCTTGCCTTAAATAACATCACCAGTTGAGGAGCCTACATCAGCTTCGAGAAGTACTAGGAGGAGACGCATGTTTAGAGTGCGAGCCTTGTCAGTTGCCTGTGGTATTCTGAGGGATAATCTACATTTTCATTCGACTACAGTTTAATTTGCTATTCTTAGTTTAGCCTTGTTAGGCATGTTCATGTAAGTTAAACTATAAGATCATTCAACACATATTATTTAATGTATGAAATCTTTTATTATGTTTCCGTTATGTATGATTGTGATATTCATTTATGTTGAGCCTATGTGCACTAGCGTGATTCTGGACTAGTGCAGTATACACAGAGGGTCCGGATTTACATATTCGGGTCCTGATAATGTACTGTAGAAACTACAGTAAAATGGGGTGCGTGGCACACTAGTGAATCAGCAAATTTATTATGAAAACTGTAAAATGAATTATGTTCATGATGATGTCTATGTTATTGAAACATCCATTGTCGTAGGTAGAAACTAATGCAATCCCTGTAAAGCACATCGAATTTAAGAAAGTAGTCATTAAATTTAGATAGTAAAACACTTTTGAGGAATTTAAATACGAAGTGTTGGATTCTTTAAATTTCACAAATTAAAATTTTTCAATTTTTTTCATTTTTAATCACAGTTGAGCGATTGAATTTTGGAATTTACATACATTAAGATACCATATTAAATACAATTTTTATTAATATATATTTGGATGTATAAAACAGTTTTTCAAAGATATATTTGTTAGGGCTTGTTAAGATTTTATAAATTTTGCAAATTTCGAACCATCTTTTCGAAGGAATAATAGACAATCCTTTTCAAGTTCATATGATAGAGTACATAGAAGTAGTTGCCACTTTCGGCATACAAATGAAATTCTTTTGATCAACAACAAAAATGTCCTTTCACATCTCTGTATTTTATTTTTCTAAATGCATGCAGTGTGCACCTATTTTTTTTCTCCCTTGCTGACCAAGTTGTGCTTTAATTTGGTTTAATTTGGATACTACGTGTATATCTAGCTTTGTAATATGGCTTCCTAGGTTTTATGGATAAATGTATGCACTATTTTTGAAACTCTAGCATTATTTCTTAAATTAATATGCAAACCACTAACTTTTAATATTTTCTCATATATATTTGTTGAGTAAATTTCTGAAAAACTATAGGTTTTTTACAACTATAAAAATCTACATGTTTTAGCTCATAGTTCATAAAACTATAGATTTTAGGAGAACTTATATCATATAATTTACATATCAAAGAATTAACCGTTTCTTTTAACAGGTCTAATAGTGTAAGCCATATGCACTACAACACAGTAAGCCACTAATGGCGCTTATATATGCCGCTATAAGTACCTAAATGCCCCCAAAACACTTTCCCCGACGTTTATTTGCCGTCAAGAAAGCGCCATCGGGAAAAGTAATCCCGCATTTATCTAGCTCGGCACATAATAAATGCCGGGGTTGGTTATCGACGACACATAACAAATGCCGGGAATAGAGTTACCCCGGCACATATTAAATGCTAGGGTTGTCCATTAAGCCGGCACATAATAAATGTCGAGGTTTCCTACTAATGGCACATAACAAATGCCGGGAATAGAGTTACCCCGACACATATTAAATGCCAGGGTTGTCCATTAAGCCGGCACATAATAAATGTCGGTGTTTCCTACTAATGGCACATTACAAATGCCGGGAATAGAGTTACCCCGACACATATTAAATGCCAGGGTTGTCCATTAAGCCGGCACATAATAAATGCCGGGGTTTCCTACTAATGGCATATAACAAATGCCGGGAATGGTCTAGCATGACATTTATTATATGCCATCTTAGAGCAAAGGTGGCACATATGAAATACCTTGATATAGTTATCAGCGGCACTTAATTAGTGGCTAGAATTTTCTAACACGGCATATGAGGAATGCCATGTTATTAAATTTGTGACACATTAGAAATGCCGTGGTATCTATTTGTGGCACATAATAAATACCGTTTCAATGTTGGTCACACGCCCATTTCATTGATACTAGTTCAATGCATGTTTAGGGTACAATAGCCGCTTACTGTTGCTTGTTTAAGAGAATACATGGTAGATACTCAAATAATGCACATAAAAATATTATAGAAGCATAAATATTATAGAAGCTGAGATAAATGGGCTGTTCACATTTCAAACTTGTTGCAACAGTTCACACATGACTGCATTTCACACACTTCACACACTGATTGAGCGATACACACATGGATAACTAACACGCACCAACATTTATATAGTCCAAAATAAGGAAAATGTAGTCATGGATAATCGACACGGGACACATGCAAGCAAGTTCACACATGTGTAACCCATTCACACATGTAGGTAATCCAAAATAAAGCAAATTCAAGATGGTCTTCACCTCCTTCCCATCGAGACGCAGAAGCAGGCATGTAGATCTTGGATCGAGTCTTCACTTCCCAAGTCTGCATAGAAACAAGTATCTTCAATTTCAGATCAGGTCTTCACTTATCAGTGCATTATCATACATGTATCTTTTGGTCAAGTAGCTTCGATCTGGTCTTCATTTATCGAACTAGAATTCATTAGTTTCTTTCTAAATTATTTCAGCAGATCTCGACATGTATTCTCTGTATGCTAGTAAGCACTACCTGGTATATATTTTATTTCTATTCTTTAAACAAGGTATCCCAATTGGAAATCTGAACGAACATCAATTGAATACACAAATTGTGTAAGTTAATATTAGAAATCACAAAAAAAAGCAGCAGTGGCATTGGCAGAAGTTGAAATTTCAAAGCTGGATATGTATTACCCATTGAAATGTTGGATTTATTCGAGCACCTAGATAAGCATAATGAAATTTCAATCATTTGATTTGCATGGAGATGAAATACGGAAACCAAGTGGATGGAAAGTTTGAACATGGGCACATCTGAGCTTTCAAAGCAGAATGCGCCTCTGCGTGTACTGCAACAAATTACTGAAATTGAACCCTATCAAGACAATTCAATACTATATGACTGCATTTCAAAGCAAGATGCTTTTCAGTTTTCAAAATGCACTTTGTCACGTGAAAAAATAGTTGGAGTGGTATTACACTATTACTAAAGTCAACAATGTTAAGGGAAATAAGCACTACAAGCTAGCATCAATCAGTATAGAGCTGAAGTTCTACACCAATAAGGAAAATACAAAAGAATAACCCACCTGGTGCTTATCTTGCATCTCTCTAATGGACATCGAGAACTCGGTCATAGTATTGATGCACAACTAGTATTTTCCCACTATTCCATGTACATAGCATATGGACATGGCATATGGTTAGCTGGTATATAAAACAAGCAAATTACTACAGCTATCATTATAGCATGAACATAATTGTAACTAAAGTTTTTTCTCGTTGCTTACAAATCTTCACGACGATGCACAAATTGAATGTAACTTGCCCTTTTTTCCAATTTTGGGAGCCTATAAACTGCCAGATGATCATCATCTTTAATAGCAGACAGCTGAAGCACTGGATCCTCAAGAAAACGATGGATCCTATAATTACGTATCTGTAAATAAAATTCAAGGAAAATATATATTTATTAACAGTCATGAAATGCGCCAACATATGCATTTAGATTAAATGGGCATTCGTGACAAACCTGAGCAATCAGAAGTCTCTCCCCATTGCTAAGTGAGCATGCATTGCTGAGGGCTTGGATAAGATCCCTGCACCCACCTTGCTTAGGTACACTTACAGTATACGGTGTTGGCAGCACACTCCCATCACAAGTAAAGACCACAATGGTCATACTTCGGGTAGAAGTGAACTGTAGGGGTAAGGAAAGATACATGAATGGGTCAAAAGTCACTGAAACCTTTCCACAGACTGGGCAGACCAACGTTGACTTGTACTGTCCCTGGATAATCAGTATAGAAGGCAACTATTAACAAAATAAGATTGCAGGTGGATAAGATTTTGAAGAGGATTACAGGTTGGAGGGGCAAGCTACTCTCTTACGGTGGTCAGCATACCCTCATTAAAACTTGCCTTTCTAGCATTCCTGTGTATCTTTTGTCTTTCTTTAAGTTCCCCAAGTGGGCGATCAACCTGTTAAATTCTCATTTGGCTAATTGCCTCTGGAATGACTATGATGGGCATAGTAAACTTCATCTTGCTAATTGGCATTTGGTTTCTATGTGTAAGGAGTATGGTGGGCTTGGGATTCCGAATATCAGAGATCTTAATATGTGCCTCCTCGCTTCTTGGATTAGGAGGCTGTATGGTATTGAGAACAAACAATGGGCTGAGTTGATTAGATTTAAGTATAGGACTGAGAACCCGAATGTCTTTGCTTGTCACTCTAGTAATGTTTCTGTGTTTTGGAAAGGGGTTCTTTGGGCTTTACAAGCTACTAAATTTGGTTATAGGTGGATGGTTGGTAATGGGAAGAAAATCAGATTCTGGGAGGATATCTGGTTTGGGGGCTCTTGCCTGGCTATTCAGTTTTGGGATCTGTATACGGTGGTTAATGAGAAAGGTTTGTCTGTTGCCGAAATTTGGGACGGCGTGAATGTGAGATGTACTTTTCGTCGTACCTTTTCTGACAGGTTGATGATTAGATGGTTTGAATTAGTGGAGGTGGCTAAGAGTATCACATTTACTGATGAGGATGATTCTCTGATCTGGCAATACTCTAGTAATGGAGTTTATTCGGTTAAATCCCTTTACGCTGTTATCAATTTTAGGGGGGTTACCCTGGTTTTTATTCCCGCGATCTAGAAGCTGGTTGTTCCTCCGATGGTTCATTTTTTTCTCTGGCTTCTTTCTCATAACAAGCTTATGACTAAAGATAATTTGCTGAAAAGAGGTATGGATAAAGGTAGTTCCTGCTATTGTTGTGACGAGATTGAGTCAGTTGCCCATATTTTTTTCGATTGTGTGGTTGCTTTTAATGTTTGGGGTGTTATCTCAGATTACTTCGGTTTAAGAGTTGGCTATAATTATGAGTCTATTGCCCGCTTTTGGTTGAGTAACTCTAAACATGGTGCCCTTAATTCGGTTTGTGCATGATCCTTTGAAGTATTTGGAAATTAAGGAATAATATGATTTTTCGTTTTCAGGATTGGATAAGTGTGAAAACTGTTTGGAGGAAAGTTCTAGTTCTGTTAAAGAGTTGGAGTCCTTTGTTCATGGATACGATGGAATGCAAGATAACACAATTCTGCAGGAACCTGGAGATGATCATCTTGGCGCCTTTGCCTTTGGAATACAGAATTTCGGCAGGAAATGAACGTTGAGGACCAGAGGATGGTGGTGGCAGGCTGGAGATTACAAGAAATGCAAAAAAGATGTGTTCTGGGAGTTGCTTGGCAAGTCTGGTGGCCTAGCGCTGGGAGTTGCATGGTCTGTGTTTTTGTTTCTTCGATGCGGTGGAGGATAAATGAGTTGTCGTTCTTGTTGTGTTGAGGAGAAAGGTTCTGTTCCCAGTAGCTTGTAGTAGCGATTGCTGGTGCATGTGTCTTTTTTAGCAGAAGTCTTTCAGGTTTTGTGATCTGTTGTTTCAGTTGATGCCGGTGATGATCACGGTGATGTATGGATAATATCTGAACTCTTTCCAGTTTCAATATATGGAACTGGGACATCTTGTTGATGTCCTCTTGATCTAAAAAAACTATTAACAAAATATCTTACCAGCAATCAGAGAGATAAATAGACCATAATTGATGCCACATACATTTGAACCTCATTTTTCTTAGTATTAATTAATGGTTACTGCTCTGGTTAGCACTGGAAAGAGATTGACAGGTAGAGAACACAAAATCTAACTTAAAATTTGAAAACAGCCAATAAGAGGGCCATTGCATTTGTTGTGGATCCAAGTCAATTTTCATGTAACGTGCAGATGCTGTGTGGCTAACCCATGTCTGCATACATTGCAGATGTGTCCCTATGCGTGTAAGAGGCTGGCTTGCAGTATATCTTACACAAAAACATGGTCACGGCAAGAGCTTTGAACAAGCATTAGCATCAGTTGTTTTGTTTTGCCTTTTCTCATTTTACTTTTTTCTTTCTCGGGAACAGTAAATACCTGAATTCCTGAAAAGGAAAAGGTGCTCGCGCGCGCGCACATGGTCATCCAAAGTACCACTTTCAGCTAAGTACTAACAGAGCTAAGAATTATGCATACGATTGCTAAGAAACTAAAACATGACCAGGTGCCTATCTGCCAATGCTTCACCACATTGAGTAAAGTAACTCATACAGGTTTGGCCATTTGGGACTAACCTGGCATACATCAACAATGATTGAATCGTTTCTTGCAATATGATTTGCCCAATACTCATCCGCAACCTCTTCATCTGATCGTCCATCAGCATCTTTGGATTTTATGTAAGGTCTATGTTTCACGCGGTTCAAATCTTCATGAAGTCCATCCAGGAGGAATGCCAACAACTCCTGGAAGAATTTGCCAAGATAGAGATTTCACAAAATCTGAAGATAAAATAAAAGATCTGTCTACAGAGAGAATCAAACCTGCGAATCATGTTGGTTGTATCCACTGAACTGAGGTGCAAACCGAGAAAGCTTTGTTTTAAATGGTCGAGGAGAAACTGGAGTACGGCCAGGAGACCAAAGTTTTCTCAGCAGCTCACCAAAAGCTAACGCAAGTTCACCCTACATGACTACCATCAGAACTCAGTACAATTAACATGAGGCATGGATGCAAATGAACATGAAACCAGACAAAAACACCATTGCGGCAGGAAACCAGACAAAAACACCATTGCGGCAGCAAAGTTCTTTCTGTATGATTAGCATGCATGATAGCTGTACAAAATATGTTCCATAAAAATACTTTTTTAAAATAATTGTAGTGTGTGATCAATATGTTACGTGATATGTCAAAGGAAACACACATGTAAGGTTTTGTCTCTGCTGCAAAGAAACTACGAAGAACAATGATTTCAAGCATAACTATATCCTGTTGAAAGAAATCAGACAAAGGCTACCACAAAAGGAGAAAGGCAGCACTCTGTTATATAACGAGCCTTTCTTTCTTTTGATCGAGCCGCAGATTGTCTGTTCGCTAGTATTCTGCATGACAGCAAACTCCGAAGTGTTAACACAAAGCTTACAAAATTCTTTGGATATAAAAGATTTTAGGGTTATATTACTATTGTGTCAAGCAAAGGCACAAACTTCACGAACTGCAATGTAATAAATATTCATAACATATATAACACAGTCATTTATATTACTATTGTGTCAAACTAAAGAGCAACTGTGCTGAAGAAGCACATCATTGAGGAAAATATCATTGGAGGACAAATGCAGATAGCAAGTCATCCAATTGGTGTGATCTTAGAACTTTACACGGGCGAAAGTTTCAAAAACCTAGTTATGCACATGATTTTAAGGGGGATAAAAAATGCAGCATAATTTTGATGCATCAGGCATTAACAGTAGGCAAAATATCAGGTGAAAATGCCAATTTGGTGAAAATTCGTATCTTCAACAGCCCTAGAAGTTTCTAAAAACTCTCAAAAAATTACCAGATGTAGGGATGTTCTTTTCCTATCTCGCAAATTTGATTAAATTTGATCTTGAAATTTTGCAGAGATATAGAACATGACCTCCCCTACATTTCATATTGTTTTGAGAATTTTTGAAAACTTCTAAGTTTGATTTTCACAGAATTTTTACCAGTTCACATTTTCACCAGATTTGCCACATTTAACAGTAAATTAGATGGTATCAATACCGAAGTTTAGAGGAAGACTGTTTGGTTAAAAGTGTACAATCAGAAGTGTGTTGAGAGGTGGAGCATGTTACAGTTACAGATTACTGGTAAAATCCCAACCACAATGAATATTAAAACGTCTAACTTTGGAGACAGACCTTCCTACATTGCTGCCTCCTGCATCAAAAGATCTCCACCATACTGAAGAAATGAACTACTGCATCACATCTTTAGAAGGATTGTGTGATTTTTATAAATGAAAAATCCAACTTTTTACAGCTACCAAACCAATGACCTGAAAGAATGCTTCCAGTAGAGATTCGTGAGAAAGGCAAAAACATGCTATTTTCTCTTATTTGATTGGATAGCAATACTTAATTGTTGCCTCCTACTACCTTTCACTATCAATCCAGACAATTAGTTATAATAATTTGATATGACTAACTAGTCCAACGTGCTTCTTCTTTTTTTGGCTAAAGATTATAAAGTATTGGAACCAAGCACACAAACAAACCAATAATCAAAATTCAGAGATATGTCATGCTGTTTGGGTTATGCGATGCCCCTCCTACATTTCAAGCTTTGATATATCAGATCTTTTGGGAATTAATTGTGTTAAATTATGATCCAAATTCAGGAAGTGCTTCTTTTAATAGTGCAACAAGTTCATCAAAACATGCATTACTTACTCCCCATAAATTTTTTATGTTAAGGAGCCTAACAATGAACTGCAGCTTTGAAAACATTTCACAACCTGGGTATAACTCTTTGCTAGCTTCACTGGCCAACCTATAGTATGTTTCCGTGTCTACATCTTTCTCTCCCATGTCTTCATTATTGTTTACATCTTTAGCACTGTCACCAAAAAACCCAAGTCCTTCTCTAAGCATGGCATCTATTTCATCATCCATATCAGTTTTTTCTTGCAGATCTGAGTTATGAACAGGTTGAGCACACAAATCCTCACCATGGAATATCCATTCAATGTACCCTCCCAAAAAACCATTGCAAATCAAGTGATTATAAACATTACTCTTGTCTAACCAATATATATTAGCACAACTGCTACAGGGGCAACGGATGGTGTCAGCTCTTGTTGACTTGGAAAATGCAAACTCCAAAAACTGATTGACGCCATTTTCGTACTCAATTGTATGCCTAGGTAAATGCATCCATTTCTTGTCCATGTTTCAGCTGTAAGAAACAACAATTCATGTGGACATTTCAAATGAAAGCTAGGCAATCAATTCAAAAGGAAGCCTCACACGCTGAAGTCTTAGCAAAGAATTACCAATGATGGTTAAAGAAATAACAAATGCAAGTATACTGACCTCTTGAATACAAATTAATATAATTCAATGGTATAGGATGGTAAGAGGCTGCACATTTGATTAGACCATGCAGAGACTAAACTAAAAAGAGGCACAATTACTTAATTATGAATGGGAACAATTTTTGTGTAAAACCACAATGCAATTATGCAGCTACTAATTGAGTCCTTTCCAATACAATCAGATAAAGATACGTGGACTCAATCAAACTAATTGAGTCCACGTTTACACACCAGGCTAGTCTAGTCTCAAGGGCAGCATGTAAAGCAACACCCAAAGAGAGCATTCAGATCTCGCTTCACTTGCCTCGTGTTCTGACAGTAAACTTCATCAAGAAAATTTCTGACTAACAACAGTGGTGGAAAATGTGTGTACTCAAACAGAAGTACAGAAGCGTATCAGGAAAATGTGTGCATAAACACTCCTATCTAACTTGGGAGCAGAGATCACAGGCACAAACCAAAACATAGTTCTCTGAGCCTATTCTGATCAACATGCTCCAGCAAGTCATGAAAGCAATAGGTAATTTTCAGAAAAGAGACTGCATTTTCCAACTTGCTCCTAAACTGAAAAACCATTTTACCACAAAGAACAGGGGCATGGTTCTCAAGAAACAACCATCGCTAGTCACTGAACCTAGAACTAATATGCTCACTGGAGCTCATTATAGCTACCATGGATGTTTGGAATTTAGGGATTTCAAGATGTACTAAGTGAATCAAGGATAGAACAAGAATCATCGAGCCACGATTCTTGCATATATATGATTGTGATTGCAGTGTGTATCTCACCTGAGACTTGAAATTGCTTGTGGATTAGCCAAAGAGGGACGTGGTGAACTGCAGCCAACACAGGATAGATAAAAATTCCAAGAGAGAGCAATCCATTCAAATAAAGGCACTCCCTGTGCCTAGGGATTACGGCGGCTCAAGAGAAGAAGAGCAAATCAAACCTGAACATATATATTCCATCAAGAAATCATCTAAAAATACAAGTTTAACCAAAATGTAGATTAATCTGAAGCAGATATACTTACCATAGATCATTATATAGCCACTGCAGGAGTTGAAATTTTAGGGATTTGATGAACTAAGCACTGAAATTGGGACAAAAGAAGGATAGATTGCTGTTGTACGTGCCCAGTGGAGATCAAATGGGAGGGAGATGGATTGCATACAGGTGGAGATTGGGAGAGATTGCTGTTGTATGTGTGGGGGAGAGAGAATGGAATGAGGAGTGAACCAGCTTTTTGCTTCTATCGGAATGGAGTGAGGAACGAACTAGCTTTTAGCTAAAAGGTCAGAATGGAGTGAGGAGTGTACTGTATGCGCGCTGCTGTACTTTCCTAAAGAGCTGCACCTTTTAGCTTCCATGCATTCCGACTTTTAGCTTCTATCAGAAGGAAATAATTTTTTAGCTGGTAGTTTTGGTCCTCCCGCCTAAAGTTCCCCTCTCGCGCGCGTGCAAGCGATTGATCTGTGGAATATGGGCTAACCTGGCATTTGTAATTTTTGACGTTTATAAACGTCGTGCTTAAGTAACCACGACGAATACCATGCGCCCTTCTTTCTATAATGGTTGGCACATAGTAAATGCCATCCAATGTCTAAGCCGGCATTTATATATGCCTTTTTTTATCAACAATATTCCGACATTTATTTTATGCCGCATAATAATCTATTCTGGCACTTATATGTGCCATGCAAGTAAGCACCTTTGAATTAAGATAAACGCATGGAATTAATATTTGCTAGCATTTAAGCTAAATGCCAAGCATAATTAAATGCCATGTAATCCCTATCCGTGTTGTAGTGATGGTAGCCTCACATACCCTATTTCCTATTTCTCTTGGAGTCACATCAGCTGCCACACTGGCTTGGATGTCCCTTGCCCCCTATGATGTGTCTTTACCTATGTTATAGTGCATAAGGAAGCCTTGCCACGTTGGCAAAGATACGTCATAGGGGAGTAAGGGATAGCCAAGCCCATGTGGCACCCGAAATGAAGCTTGAATGAAATGAGGAATGGTGGCACGAAAGGCTACCATGTGTGTCCACATTGCCAGATATGTTAAAAAAACAGTCAATTCTAAAACCTATAGTTTTATTGTACATAAGTTCTTCTAAAATATATAGTTTTGTGAAATAGAACCTAAAAACTATAGTTTGCTGATAGTTTATACAATAAACTTCTTATTTTGTTAAATTTACTCATATTTATTTAATCATATAATCTAATATTTAATTATTACATAATATTTTAAGTAGCGCATTCGGGGATTTGGACTAACATGCCAAGCACTAACTTTCTAATGTATATAGTTAAATAGAGCACCTAATATTTAATTAGAACTTGAAAGCTGGCCTATGGCCATATGGCTGGGTGGGTGGGTGTGTGCCTACCTAACTAGGGTTGAATTCTTAGACGTCAGTGTGTATCAATTTTAGAAAGTGCATACTTCTGTGTGTTTGGTGGGAAATATCATGGTGTGTTCCGCAAGGCCTTGAGTGCTTCGGACAAATTTCAAACGTGTGTAGAGGACACATACATATGTAGATTTTTAAGTTTTTTTTCTTTTCCTTTTATTATTGTGGGAATTTCTAGATATATCTCTTTTTCTCTAATTAATGCCGAAAATTATTATTTTTTACCACCTAGGATTAAAACGTGGGTCTCATCTTTCTCTTTTTTCTCTGATTAACGTGATTTTTTTATACACCTAAGGTTGGGTGTCTGGATAAGCTTCCGATTAATATAGACGTAGATAGTAGATGCTATGCAAGGGACAAGGCCTTGTACGTATGGAGGCTGACTTTGAACATGGACTTCCTAGAATGATGGTGACCATCAATTTGCAGTAGGTGCAACCGTGGAAATTACTATCACCAAATTACTACGTACGTGTGTCTAGTATTGTCTCATCTCTTCTTTAGCACATACTGGTATGGCCGAGTGCACACCCGTCGGTGTGCACCCTCGCATTCCCCTTCCACCCCGTGGTGGAGGGTGCCTACTTTCTTGACTCGCTCCCACACACCCAAGTATACGGGACTACGAGTAGGACTTTCGTGCTCACTACATGTGAGCACAGAGGCCCGTCGATCGAATAGGTCACCTCTTCCATCATGAATGCACAAATGCAATAAACATAAACAAATTTGCAAACTACATTTATTTCTCACATCCACAAATTACCATTCTCAACATTCAAATCACCTTCTCAACACTCGTATCCATATTCTCAACAAATCTTATCAACATGGTCAATCTGTCATGAACACTCGCACCAAAGACATAATTCAATTTTCAAGATAGCAAATCAACTATTCCTATTAATCCAACCTCACAACGTCATTATTCACATTCACCTATCATAGTAGTAAACAATCTTATGAACGTGTGATATAGCAATATGTCGATTTGGCGATTATACGGGGTCCATCAAACAACCACAAAGCATTCACTCCAAAGATGCACTTTTCATAAATGCATATATGCAAAAGCCACTCTCAACTTTCATATCCATAAGGTCACATATATCATCAACACTCACATAAACGCCACAATCGCATATCATGACCACAATTCGAGCCATTTTCATAACTCAAATCTTATATCTTTTATGTTCCCATTAGCCTAATCGTACTAGGGAGCATAATCAAGGAATATATATAAAATGTAACACATGACATATTGACAAGGCATATGATTCATCAATCGACACACATAATAAGCAAACATTGATGCACTTGCATATAATCTCGGTTTGAACGATAGCATAACCAATTAACCATTCTCCTTCATCACAACGGAAGCAAAATCAAACAAGAAAATATTAAAATAGCACATGGATAATTATATGATTGCAAAACCTAATGGCCACCTAAGCCACAACCGAATACAATACACTTGCCTTCAACTTCTCGAGACGGTGTGGCGAGACGAGGTTGCCACACCCGGGTCACACCACCTGCACATGGATATAACCCACTCAAAACACGCCCAAAATTCAACACAAGACTCATAACTAAGTTAGCCAAGAACCCACTCCTAAAACCCGAAAACAGAAATCTGCCAACCGGGACAGCACTTGGTAAATGGGCATAACTTTCAAACGGCTGAACGAAACCTGGAGATTTCAGACTTCATTGAAAGGTAATTCGATTATCTACAACTTTTTCTATAGCCGACTGACCGGGAAAATCACCGATTATTCCCAGTTTTGTGACGAACAGCAGACGAACATAAGTTAACTTGCTCTGGACAGCAATCGGTAAAATAGGCATAACTTTCAAACGACTGAACGAAACTTAGCGATTTTAGTCTCTATTGAAAGGTAATTCGATTATCTACAACTTTCGTTATAGACAAACCCCCAGGAAACGCTTGTAGAATTTTCGAACAGCAGCTCTAACAGGGGGCAAAAATCTGCTCGAAACAGAAATTTCAAATCACTCTAGACTCTAAATCCCTCAACTAAATACATTGCAAAACAAGAACCCTAGCTAGGCATTTCATCAAACACCATGCATGCAAGCAATCTCACCCCCAAAATTTGTAGGGTTTTTACCTCCAATCATACTCATGGAGGAAAGGGAGGTGGAGGAGATGCTCGCTGGTGTCTGGCCGGAGGAGGGGCTCGCCGGAGGCTCGCCGGAGGAGGGGGGTCGCCGGCCGTGGGGAGCTGCTGGAGGTGCTAGCCAGGGGTAGCAGGGGCGTCGGTAGGGCAAGAGGGCGGCCGGCCAGGGAGCAGCTAGAGGAGGAGACCAAGGAAGGCGCTGGCTGGAAGTGGCACCAGGAGAAGTCACCAGGAGCTCAGCCTAGGAAGCAGCGCCAAGGAAGAGAGGAAGTGGGGGAGTCGGCAGGGAACCAAAAATATCTGGTGCCCTTGCTACTCCTTGAAGACGAGTTAGCTCACGAGACGTGGCAATATAACAATTCCGGTACCAGATGTTCAATAGCAGTAGGGGAAGTCATCGCTATGATCGACGGCCATGCAACTTGACAAGTAACAACAACTAGGTGGGAAAGCCACGTCGCTACGGCTGAATTTCGATAGCATGCGCGTTATGACCGTTGGCAAATCCATAAGTTTATATAAACCTTCGATGAATCAGTTTTTTTCGGTGACGAAAACATTGTTTTCGTTTTTTGGTGCCGAAAACATTTTTTCGTTTTTGTTCTGCTGCGTTTGTATAAAAAATGGGTCGTTAGGACCCACCGGGCGATCCGCGGACGAAAACATTGTTTCCGTTTTTGGGTGCCGAAAACATTTTTCCGGACGATATAAAACTTCGATGAATCTGCGTTTTTGGTGACGAAAACATTTTTTCCGGTTTTTGGGTGGCGAAAATATTTTTCCGGTTTTTCGGTGGCGAAACATTTTTTCGGGAAAACGGAGAAAGGACTCGAACGTAAGAAGCGTGGACCGGATGTTATTTTTTGGACCTGTTCGCTATCCTCGAAAAATTAGAAAAGGGCTTGTTCGCGATTTGAAACTAACGGAGGCTTTTCCGTAAAAATACCGGATCAGGGACCCAAACGCGCGAAAAAATTTTTGTCTCTTGGGAAATCGCGACAGGACCTATCCGTAATTTCGAGAAACGGAAGGACTTTTTCGCAAAACGCCAAAGCGGTGGCCTCCGGTTTGCTTCCGATTCTCGCGTATAGGTAATGTAATATATGTCGCTAACTCTTGAAATGCACATTGAAATGGCAAAACCAACATAGAATACAAAGGAAGTGTCGATTTTTCATTTGGTCCGATGATGCCCGGCTAAGGATCCTTCCTGAAGGTGTGGTGTCAAAAAATGACATTGAAGCTCATAGGATGCTGTCAAACTGTAGCACCCCTCCACAAAATAAAAACAAAATTCCAAAGTCCAACTTTAAGCCCTTAGAGCGAACCAAATAAATTTCAACTCTTGGCGCGAAATGACAATTGTCGAGGAGAGACAAATTACCGGCAAACAAAACGACACGAAAGAAGTTCCCTTTCCGATATGCATTCGGCATATCTCAAAACTTATCGCTAAGATTCTTAAAACTGCGAGACAACAAAACTTTTACCCTTCCGAATAAATCCTTGGATTTAAGAAAACAAAACAATCCGGCCAAAAACCCAGGAAAACGATTTGCGGTATTACACTCTTCCCCCCTTTAACAGAATTCGACCTCGAATTCTGAACATCACATGAACACCAACAAGAACCACAGAAACAGACTAATCAAAGCGAAAACACTCAAAAAATACAAAGTTGGGTACTTCTCACGCACAAGACTCCAAAACTCGAATCACTTCTCTTTTCATCTTGAGAAGTCACATCTCACACATGGAAGCGCTATTGGAGCCGGGCAGGTAGTTAGATTCCCAAATTATACCACAAATCATCAAGTCATGATGATACAATTACCGCAAGTCGCAACACTCTATTAAGCATCCAACCAATTTTCACCGAATCACTGAATTCTATTCAAGTGAACAGTTGGGGTTGTAAACTCAAATCCCCTAAGAACCAAGAAAACCCTGATTCCTATCTCTCCTCAACGTTTATTCTTTATAAACACATGACTATTATCAAGCCATATCATCGAACATATCGCTATTTTTAACCACTCAAAGAAAAGGTTCATAACTGAACCATCTGTTTCCGTCTGACCAACATTGAGTCTAACTCAAGAAACCGAGAGTTCCGACAAACTAAAGACAATAACGCATTGCTGATCAATTCAAAGCAACCTGCCAACAAAACCATCCCCCATGCCCAAGGGAACAACAGCATCGCCCTATCCTCCCACACAGGATCGGGACCAACTGTAACACCTTTCATCAACTCCACTATGAAGCCATGCATGATCAACACGTAACCCCGATTAGGATTTTCATCAAAACCCCTCCACACTTGGTTCTCCTTCTAGGATGATCTTGCCCAAAGAACCAAAACAAATATCATAATCTCACTTATAGTCAAACAGAATCCACATCCAATCATTTTCTTTCCTCACACTAGAAAGCAAAGAGAATCTCGATTCTCTTACAAAAACTAACCACTCTTCCTTGGGTCACTATCTCCAGAATTTATCCTTTCAACTAATTACATTCACGATCAGAAATGTTATCACCAACATTAAACAAATTCTCCCCCATAAAACTCATCAACGAAAACAGGTTGAAATTTTATCCCAATTAACTTACCATCCAAAATTCCTATCCATCGATCATATGACGAATACAAAGATCAACTATCTACGATTCCAATGATTTAGACAATTGAACCCCATCAACTTATTTAACAAGTTCCTCAACCAAACTTGTTATTACTTCCTTGACACAATCATTTATAACTTTACGCAAACACCATTTCTAGCTCTCTATGTATAACCATGGATCACCCTGACCCACAAAATACTTCTTACCATTTATCCAATTAGGGTCGACCACCTTAACCCAACAACACAAATATTCTACTAATCCTCTATGGGAAGATCTTCATTCACCCACAACTTACTCTAACTACCGAATTTTCCTTTCCAGAAAAGCCAACGAAAACTTCCAAAGAAGCTCGACTCTCAAAAGACTTAGAAAATGAAAAGGCTCAAGCCATGTCATTCAACAAAACTCCAAACCAATTATCAAACTCCAAAATTCCACGAAGGAAAGGAGTTACCCAAATCAATTCACGGAAAGTAAAAGCGAATCGATCGAATAACACTTTTCCCTTTAAAGCCCAAATCCAAAACTTCAACTTGAAGAACGACAGCACGGCAATTCCATGCCTTTCCCCGCCATCAATCAACGAGGCGCAACACCAATAACCCTTTTTCTTTGACTTAAACTCAAAAAGTCCAAATGAGTCAAAGCCCGGAAATTTACTCCATCAATTCTCCCATCTACAGCAGAAGTACAACAACTCCTTTTTAAACTAGGAGAACAACCAACACAAGAAGGAATCCATAACTTTCTACGCAAAGCAACCAAAGAAGTGCAAAACGATACTCTTCCCTTTACCGCACGACAAGGTTCAACCCTTGTCATGACCACAAACTCCGAAACACAGATAAATCACAAAACTCCCAAGACAAAAGAGAGTCACCAAAACGAGTTTCGCAAGCACAAAAAACAAAAAATCGAATACCCTTTGATTTACGACAAAGGAATGGGAACTATCCTCACCCGGGATTATGGATCCTCCGGTGCTGACTCTCAACTGCCACACCGACCAACACGGCTACACGACCGGGGCGACATACCTTTGGCACAAGGAGTCCCACCAAACCCCGCTAAGCACTCTACCACTTCAAGAATAGTCATAAATACTACTAGAACCTTAACAAGACTAACATATAACATAATCACAAGTATCAACATAGCATCAACAAGAAAATAAGCATTGCAACACAATGCAACGATATCCCATCCCCTTCCTACTGTGCATCAGAATGTGTCAAATTTTAGATTAATTCATCATTCTACATCAAGTTTTACGGGTATTGCCCTAGGGCCACAATTTAAAGGTTCAACCTAAACCATGTTCCTACCTTCACACTGCAAAATTTTAATTCATTCTAGAATTAATCACTACATTCAAACACCACGGACCAAGCCCGCTCGATACTAATCAGAATAACCCGGCGCCAACCAAGACCGAATGCTACTAAAACCCTAATCAACTCAAAAGACATATCTACAAAATTGTCTGTAATCAACCAAACTCTAAAACCGGCTTACAACTAAGCCATTGAAATTTACAAAATTTCGGCATGACCTCTCTAGAAAAGAGGGCATCCACTCAAAGAAATAAAAGAACAATAGCAGGATAGATATCATTCATTCAATCAAGATGAAACATTCTAGCAGGTCCTTAGATATCAATCACACATCCACTAGCAATTGATAAATTACACCACAACAAACAACACTTTACAACCACATTAGATACGATCAGGCTTTATGAATTAATTTAAGGAGATGATGACCGAAGTCGTGCACGTGCTTCTACTCCCATCCCGATGAATCAGCTTCAAAGTACCTAGAACAGGAAGCAAACAAGCGTGAGTCCAAGACTCAGCAAAGTGCAACAAGTAGGAAAGGTAAGGCATTAGACTTAAATGCAACTATTAGAAGACAATAAGTAGCAGTTCCTTAAATTGACATCCGTAAATAAAGGAAACAGTTGAATTCATAAAAGATCCACAACGTAAGAGCACGATTACTTCATCATTTAAATAACCATTACTTAAATGAAACATCCAGCAACAGGAGTAGTAACAGCTCCACTTACCTCACCAACTTGACAATGTAACAAAACCTTACCCATGCCTCGGGAATCAATTCTGGATGAGCCCACGACTCAACTCTCAACCTGTTCTTTCCATTCTCATCAATCAACATTTATCAATCGCAATACACAATGCAATGAAATACTTTTGTGCTTTCATTCACATAATATCTCATGCATATATGCAAAGATATATAATGCAACACAACCATGCATTTCATTCACATAATATCCCATGCATATCTGCGATGATATATAATGCAACACAACCATGCATTTCATTCACATAATATGCCATGCATATCTGCGATGATATATAATGCAACACAACCGTGCATTTCATTCACATAATATCCCATGCATATCTGCAATGATATATAATGCAACACAGCCATGCATTTCATTCACGTAATATCTCATTGTATATGATGCATTATGCATGTCTCATCTCTTCTTTAGCACGCACTACAAGAAACAGGGAAAAATTCGTGGGCCAAAAACCCATGAATTTAGGCAAAAACCCACGAATTTAGGTTAAATTGTGGCAAACCGTCAATTTAGTTCACAAATTTAACTCGATTTAATTTAATCAATTAAATTGTGGGTTAATGGAAAACCCACGAATTTAATCATAAATTGTGGCCAACAAAACCCATTTATTTAGTTAAATTCGTGGGTCAAGAAAACTCATTTAATTTATTTAAATTGTATTTAAAAACCCACAATTTATTTAAATTTGTGGGCCAAAAACTCACAATTTAGTTAAATTCATGGGCCAAATAAAACCCACGATTTAATCGTTAAATTCGTGGGTATTTATGGGCCCACTAATTTAATGTATATTTGTACAAAAAAAATATATATATCCACATCGACAGATAAAATATATGGCCTAAAATGAATATTAATTTATGTATTGTACAATAATATTAATTTATGAGATGCAAATCAAAGCCACCGACATCAGTAAGGCATATAACAAAATTATAAAAGCAATTCTAGAAGACAATCAACCGATCACATGATATTACTACATCCTTAGAAGCCACTAGTCGTTAATTTCGCATCAAATATTGTTTATAAATATAAAAGGACGATATTGTTTCGAAATATAAAAGGATAAAGTAGCAATAATGACCTCAATATATTTTTTGCTCGTATATCTAGAACTTCACATTTCAACTCAATCTTATAAGGCAATGACCTATATCTAGAATAACAACGATCCGTACAGGTTCCTCCCGGCGACGGGCCTCCGCTCCGCTCCAACAGAAGTTAGCCTTCTTCTGAATTTGGATCATGATGAAGAAATAAATATGAAAAACTGTCATAAAAATATTAAAAGCTTCACAAACCTTGAAAACTTTGACTACGGAATCCCCTCTTATCTCGACATTACAATGGTATATTTTTGTTGTACTTGGATCCAAATCAAGGTTCTGCAAGCATCGAATGGCCGAACAGGTGAATAGTTCCATCGGGCTCATGTTATCACTTATTATAGACGAATAAACATAGATAGTAGAGAGAGAAAAGATAAATGACATGTCGCACAATGTAAAATATCCACGTTGATAGACATCAATCTTGATGCTCAATGAGTATATATGAGTTCTACATGAGTGTTATGACTTACGTGTAGCAACGTGTGTCCCCTTAAGGCCTCAAGTATTGCACAGGAAGATATATATATATACAGAGCAAATCAGCCATTTTATAACATATATTAATGAAGTATTTCAAATCCTACCGAGATAGAAGATCCTTTCTTCACTTGTACTTTGATGTCAATCCAATTGACCTTGCTCCAATTAATATCAAAAACATGGAACCCGCTCATAAGAAAATAAGGGAAAAGCGATTCATGTATTCACTCAAATTGGTCTCGAACAAATAATCAAGGATACCCTCGAAATTGTAGAAGAGTACTAGGAAAGTCTTCCCTACTTCAAAAGAAGTAAACTAGGTTTTGGCATATGAAAGGAATACTTCTATGATAGAATGGGCAAAACAAATAAGATCATGTCTGATTAACATAACACATTATACATTTTGTAACTAAGAGTGTTAGCCACTAGTCAAGTTGAGACAATTTACATCAAGTCCAAAAGTCATAGCCAAGACATTAACCTTTATTTCAGCTTAACTCAAGACACTCGATTCAAGGAATTATTCAGTTAATGATTACAATACATTATACAACAAAAGTACATCACAAATAATTTAATCCTCGAGGAGAAAATCCCATCTTATTCCAAATTATGCACTATAGATACTCAATCAAAAACGAGCAAAGAATTGTAATTGCATATGACATGGAGATAAGAGTTATCAAGTTATATACCTTAAGCCAAGAATACTGATCCACTAAGTCACAGAAATATACAAAAAATAAGTCAGAGAAATATTCTCAGATTGTAGCAATATTACTTTGTCTCGCTTCACTCGAGGCTCAAAGATATGCTCACACCGCAAGACAGCTTCTCCGACTCGCTTGGCAACCAAGTGAAAACTGCTAGTGCATCAAGCGAAGACACTATCTCGGCCGACTCCTTTTGTAATCTAGGACCATGCTAGCCACTTGTGATTCTCAAAGATGGAGATTGGAGCACTCTAGGAGGACAATATAAGTAATAAAATCAGAGTTGGTGACAATATAACAAAGAAGCACTATGCCTTTCGCACAAAAATATGAACATTAGACAACATGATTATGTGAAATAGACAACACGCGGTGTCAAGAATTCCAAGATCAAGCTTTTTATCAAGAGTGCATAAATAGAAACAAGATGCATAATTGGGTACTGATGACTAATTTAACATGGTTAAATGTCAAGAAATAACATTATGTGTCCCATTGGTGCAAGAACATTATCGAAAGAATGATAGATTTGGACAGAAAGCGCAGATATCAAACAGTATCTGACAATCTGGAGTAGGTAGGTGCAGAGGACGCCTTACTAGCAACAATAAACATGTGCATTTGGAATTTTGGATCAAATAGCCTAAAGGCAGTCAATACCTTCCTGCAATTTCAAATTCTGAGGTTATGCTTTTAACTATGGTTATCAGGGTGCACCAAATGAGGCGAAGTTACCTTTGGGGCATCTCGACGCCTAGGCAATAGTTAGGCGACTAAATCAGAAAGCAAGCGACCAAAGACCAAGCATCAAAGACATCAATATAAACTCCTCTATTCCTCTCTAAGTCACAGAAATATACAAAAACTAAGTCACAGAAATATACAAAATTTCGGCATGACCTCTCTAGTAAATAGGACATCCACTCAGCAGACAAAAAACATTTGCGTTATAATATATATATCAATCTCTCAAACCAAAAGAAGACATTCTAGCAGATCCTTAGATAATCAATCTTATTCAACACAACCATCTTCACATTCAATCTTATTCAACACATCACAATAAGAGTATTATCGCACATTCAATCTTATTCAACACATCACATTTCAATGTTGGTAGAATCCTCGTATGTCGTTCTTCAAGAAGATTGCATACTCAAGATCGACATTACCTTCAAGGCAAACAATGTTCCCACCCACTTGTGCCGCACTAGTTGGACAACACCACCACTTCCCTTACCAATGACTTGAATCATCTCGAGATCATCCATTGATAATCGCACATCTTCCACCTTCGTGTTTGTTGATTGTTTGGACAAAACAAACAAATCATGATGCAATCTAAATTCAAACTACTTGATCACTAACCGATGATAGCAACTACAAACGCAAACTAGAGAATGGTATATCCTTATCGAGTTCAAATTAAATATGATAACCATTGGGGACAACATATCCTGTTATCATTAACTTGAAAACTTCTCGAGTCGCATCTAATAACCCAATAGCAAGTAACTGAGCACAGGATTTCAATCCTATGCATGAAAAAACAACATCTCGTGCAAGACGTAGTTGCATTCTCGAGATGCTTCTCTTGTTACCATATTTTCGCATTGCTCAAATTTCGCATGTATTTTTTGTAGCGATAGACATGCAAAGGTAAATTAGTTCTTCCAAATCTAACAGAAAATTACTTACTTGCGTAAACCAAAGTCGAAGATCACTCAGGTTACAAAGCTCAGGAGGTCACCAGAGCACAAAAGCCACCTTGTAGAAGAGGCCGAGTCCTCCCAAGTGCAATATTTTCAAAACCCCGAGAGCCTTATTCATGTAGGCACCCATTGTTGTCGCACCATACTCATTGAGTCTTCAGAGAATTTTACCAAGGATAGGTGGAGGTGCCTGCATCAATTTTTCTTCCGCCCTTAGAGTCGGCATGACATTGTCAAGAAAGCAACCAAGTGCAAATGCAATCATACAACGGTTTTGTTTCTATTTTATTTTTCCAAATATTTGCTAGGTATTATCAACAAAGAAGCATTGGATTAGCTCCTCTGGTGTTCAACATATAGGCTCTCATTCATTGGAATGGTTGAAATCATTGTTTGCTAACATTAAATTTCACCATGACTTAAATGCGTAAACAAACATTTTAAATTTAATTGGATGAGTTACTTTACTGATACAATGACATCAGCTATCATGAACATATCAATTGGTGATAGAGCAACGCTAAGTTGCTACTTATCACGAGGCCTTCACCATTCTAATCATACTCGATAAGCACAAACGATCCAACAGTTGACATCAAAAACGCAACCAAGATATATTTTGGTTGTAAAAAGGAAACCTAAATTAGTTCATCCACATCGAACGCAACCAAGACTATTTACTGCTTCACAATCAACCAACCAACCAATGATGTTGTCACAAGGGTGTTTTCTCTTTGAACAAATGATATAATTTGGCTATATCTTGTCTTTAGCCTATGGTTTCATTGACTTAAAATGTTTTTATTTCTCTTTTTTATCTTACCAACACGCTTTACTACTTTGGATTCTCCTTCATTTTTTACTTTCTTTGAAATTTTGTAGCAACATAAGTCGATATGCAGAGTGGTATGCCTAACAGAAGACAAAAAGCTTCAAGAATAGCATGTAAGCGCCAAATTTCGGATGCAATCGTGGTTTGCATCATATTGCTTAATGAAAAGTTCAAGTAAATGGCTTACCTACAGATTGGAGTTGATAAAGCAATCACCATGAAGAGAGAATAATAGAGTCTGTGGAAATGCTTAATGTTGGTGGCAAGTACCAAAGACATCATGCAGCAGAAGAATCTCAAGAGAACTCGCAAATCCTTCCATCTTGATTGAAAGTACATACAGAAAAGAAAAGTTAACAAGAGACATGAGTATGACAAAGTAATTAGTGATTTTTCTATTCATAGTAACACAAGTGAGGCCTTCATGTTGTTCTGCTCAGCAATTTCACGTGATTTCGCATAAAGTGAACTTAATATGTCAAATCCATCCAATTGCTTAACCTCGTGAACAGAAAATCCAAAATTTTGGAGAACATTTTAGTTGAGCACGCTTGCTAAAAGCACTCTAGAAATATTCATTTGATTCCTTCATATAAGACGAAGCATATGTGTTAAGTGAAAGAACTTAGTTGCCCAAACGCATATTGCACAAATCGACTCAGATTTATACTTTCAGATCCAAGGAGTGTTTTAAGAGCAGATACTAGGTCGCTCTTCACAAGAAAGTCACAAAAGGTATCCGCCAAAGATTGTTTCTCACGCTCAAGGTCATCGTAACTCTTGTATTTGACCCGATATGTTATACTAAGAATTTAGAGCGTACATTAACTATTACTAAATGAAATCGATCTATGAGCCTACAGGCGTACATTAACTATTACTAAATGAAACCGATGAGATTAATTGTGATGGTTTGTACCTTCCATAGTTTAGATATTGTCAAGATTATTCATGTAACACGCTCCACAAGTACATTCCCGATTAAGTTACCATCCATCTGCTACCAAAATTGCAAGGATTGTATGAGAGAACAGAACGCCTAGAAAGAAAATGGTGATAAATATGATTGATGACTATGAGAAACACCATATGTGATGATAAGATAAATGGGCCATCCTATATGAGAAGATAGTGAAAACAAGTAAATGAAGTAATGATGACCGCATATATAAACCGCAAAAATTTATACATACAACTTGCCTTTTTTATATTACTACTAATAGAAACCCCGCTTCTCTCCTTCAATTCTCTTTACTCTCATAATTGACTCTCCCAACAAAATATTTGAGAATTTAACACATTTTTATCTGCTTAATTGAATGCACCAAAAAGGAATAGTTGGACGAAAAAATCAAAGCAAAATGCATTGTCCCATTTCGTGATGCTTCCTTCATATGTGCGATATATGTATGGAATTGAGCCACCTTGATGCCACAAACAAGATCTCTAGAAAGAATGATTCAACAATATGTTGCTTCTTCTTAAAGGAATCCAATACCATATCCGAGGTGACATCGCCATATGGAGGAAAAGAAATGAATATGTTGATTCTTCTTAAAGGAATCCAATACCATATCTCGAGGTGCACGACGATGACCGCCCTGGATGGCACAATCACCGCCACCTTCTCGCACTCCATCAAGAGGCTCCGAAGCTTCTCGACGAAGGATCTCGACGGGCAAAGAAATCCCGAACGTCAAGTAGCTCTTCGTATCGGGTCAGCCGCGTCCCCATCTCCTCCTCTTCCGAGTAGCCTCTCTCTCTCTCACCAAACCCGCATGTGACATGGCAAGAAGAGAGCGGATTACACGGAGGAGAGGGGGTAGCAATCTTGGCGTGCCGACTCCGCCGGTGGGTGGTTCAGAATTAGTTCAAACCAGCCTCTTACCTTGGGGTCGATTCAATAAGAAGAATATACAAGGCAATTCAACTATGGAGCGAAAAGCCGAGGAATCGGCGTGGTGGTGGTGGAGTCTCTTACCGGGGCGCGCGGGGTGGTCGGCGATGGGGCGGCGGCTGGGGCACGGCGCTGGTGGTTGGCGATGGGGCGGCTGGGGCGCAGCCGCCGGCGATCAGGACGGCGGCGTGGCGTAGCTTGTCAAGCAAGCGGGGCAGACACATGTGTCGACGGGCAAGGGCGGCGAGGCGGGCGCCAAGCAAGGCGAGGGCGCTGGCGGGCAAGGGCATGGCGCGCGTGGGAACGCGAGTGTGAGAGGAGATGCGAGAGAACAGAGAGAGAGAGAGGAGACGCTGGTCCGTGGGCTAGGTCAAGACACCGCAAATTCGTGGGGTAGGCGGCCGATTTAATTTAATAGAATTGCGCGCTTTCGTTAAGAAACCGATTTATTTAAAATATAAATTCGTGGGTTTGTTTTTGGCCCACGAATTTAATTAAATACGTGGGTTTTTGTAAACCGACGAATTTAATATATAGATTCGTGGGTTTTTTTGGCCCACAATTTAAAAACCCACTAATTTTTCCCTGCTTTGTAGTGACATACCCAGAGGGTCGAGTGCACACCCGCTTGTGCACTCTCGATTCCCCTTCCACCCCGTGGTGGAGGGTGCCTACTTCATCGACTCGCTCCCATACACCCAAGTATACGGGACTACGAGGTAGACTTTCGTGCTCACTACATGTGAGCACAGAGGCCCGATCGAATGGGTCACCTCTTCCATCATGAATGCACAAATGCAATAGACATAAACAAATTTGCAAACTTCATTTATTTCTCACATCCACAAATTACCATTCTCAACATTCAAATCACCTTCTCAACACTGTGATCCATATTCTCAACAAATCTTATCAACATGGCCAATCTGTCATGAACACTCGCACCAAAGACATAATTCAATTTTCAAGATAGCAAATCAACTATTCCTATTAATCCAACCTCACAACGTCATTATTCACATTCACCTATCATAGTAGTAAACAATCTTATGAACGTGTGATATAGCAATATGTCGATTTGGCGATTATACGGGGTCCATCAAACAACCACAAAGCATTCACTCCAAAGATGCACTTTTCATAAATGCATATATGCAAAAGCCACTCTCAACTTTCATATCCATAAGGTCACATATATCATCAACACTCACATAAATGCCACAATCGTGATATCATGACCACAATTCGAGCCATTTTCATAACTCAAATCTTATATCTTTTATGTTCCCATTAGCCTAATCGCATTAGGGAGCATAATCAAGGAATATATATAAAATGTAACACATGACATATTGACAAGGCATATGATTCATCAATCGACACACATAACAAGCAAACATTGATGCACTTGCATATAATCTCGGTTTGAACGATAGCATAACCAATTAACCATTCTCCTTCATCACAACGGAAGCAAAATCAAACATGAAAATATTAAAATAGCACATGGATAATCAAATGATTGCAAAACCTAATGGCCACCTAAGCCACAACCGAATACAATACACTTGCCTTCAACTTCTCGAGACGGTGTGGCGAGACGAGGTTGCCACACCCGGGGTCACACCACCTGCACATGGATATAACCTACTCAAAAACACGCCCAAAATTCAACACAAGACTCATAACTAAGTTAGCTTCGCAACCCACTCCTAAAACCCGAAAACAGAAATCTGCCAACCCGGGACAGCACTTGGTAAAATGGGCATAACTTTCAAACGGCTGAACGAAACCTAGAGATTTCAGACTTCATTGAAAGGTAATTCGATTATCTACAACTTTTTCTATAGCCGACCGACCGTGAAAATCACCGATTATTCCTAGTTTTGCGACGAACAGCAGACGAACATAAGTTAACTTGCTCTGGACAGCAATCGGTAAAACGGGCATAACTTTCAAACGACTGAACGAAACTTAGCGATTTTAGTCTCTATTGAAAGGTAATTCAATTATCTACAACTTTAGTTATAGCCAAACCCCCAGGAAATGCTTGTAGAATTTTCGAACAGCAGCTCTAACAGGGGGCAAAAATCTGCTCAAAACAGAAATTTCAAATCACTCTAGACTCTAAATCCCTCAATTAAATACATTGCAAAACAAGAACCCTAGCTAGGCATTTCATCAAACACCATGCATGCAAGCAATCTCACCCCCAAAATTTCTAGGGTTTTTACCTCCAATCATACTCATGGAGGAAAGGGAGGTGGAGGAGATGCTCGCCGGAGGCTGGCCGGAGGAGGGGTCGCCAGGTGGGAGTCATGGAGGCGCTAGCTGTGGGTAGCAGTGGGCGCCTGGCAGGCAAGAGGGCGGCTGGCCAGGGAGCAGCTGGAGGAGGAGACCAGGGAAGGCGCTGGCTGGAAGTGGCACCAGGAGGAGAAGTCGCCAGGAGCTCAGCCCAGGAAGCAGCGCCAAGGAAGAGAGGAAGTGGGGGAGTCGGCAGGGAACCAAAAATATCTGGTGCCCTTGCTACTCCTTGAAGACAAGTTAGCTCACGAGACGTGGCAATATAACAATTCCGGTACTAGATGTTCAAGAGCAGTAGGGGAAGTACTGCTATGACTGACGGCCATGCAACTTGACAAGTAATGTTAATGTCGCTAACTCATCAAATGCACATTGAAATGGCAAAACCAACATAGAATACAAAGGAAGTGTCGATTTTTCATCTGGTCCGATGATGCTCGGCTAAGGATCCTTCCTGAAGGAGTGGTGTCAAAAAATGACATTGGAGCTCGAGGATGTCACAAACCGTAACACCCTCCACAAAATAAAAACAAAATTCTAAAGTCCAACTTTAAGCCCTTAGAGCGAACCAAATAAATTTCAACTCTTGGCACGAAATGACAATTGTCGAGGAGAGACAAATTACCGGCAAACAAAACGGCACGAAAGAAGTTCCCTTTCCGATATGCATTCGGCATATCTCAAAACTTATCGCTAAGATTCTTAAAACTACGAGACAACAAAACTTTTACCCTTCCGAATAAATCCTTGGATTTAAGAAAACAAAACAATCCGGCCAAAAACCCAGGAAAACGATTTGCGGTATTACATCAAATTTGGATGAAAAATGGAAAACCTAAGGTATGTATGCGTATTCTTTCTAGTATAAATTGCATACTTTGGATTCAAGTTAAAGTATAAATGTCCCCATTATATTAACAACAAAATGTGCATCATGTTTCCCAATCCATATATTACATGGATGCACATATCTAGGGGGAGTTTGTAATTTAACTTGAAGGTTTCATTGTATTGATCTATTCTTTATTAACACATATAAGGATCAAGACAATGAACTAAATCCTTGAGTATATATTTGAATTGCCTAGTTGTAGTATACTCATGGTAATATAGGATATGCTCCAATGTAATCAAAATTGAATATGTGCATATTATCTCCAAGTCAATTATATCTATGCACATATACATGTGAGGTTTATTCTATAGTTGATGACTTAGAGTAATGGTCATTTCCATATAGTCCAAACATTATGGATCATTACTTTTCATCAACATGAGTATATGAAAACTTGTGTAGTTAATATATACTCATATCAATTTAAATGAAAATTTAAATTGAGGTCAGTTGTCTTTTAATCATCAAAGGACATTTCATCATGTGTTGATGGTGTTCTTTTGGATTGATTAAGGATAATCGATAGTTCTTGAGTATAACAAGGCATTAGTTGCATCGGTGTACTCAAGACACATTTATATCTTTTAATTTGATTTGGGGTTGTGCTCAATTGATCTAAAGGCATCCATTATGTGTTAATGGAGTGCAAAAGATAATTGAGATAACCATGCATCTTGGACTAACTATTTTCATGAGTTGTGATTGAGCTAGGTTATGTCCAAAGATGATTGAGATGATGAAAACGGGACAACGACGACATCATGAGGTGATGGGTGCCAAGAGGAGATCCCGTAGAGATTAAGAAAAGAGCTGAGTAATGATCCTAGGGGAGTGTATGAGTGAAGATCATAAAGACCCAAAGGGAATTGCTTGCGTGCGGTGGCTCAAGGTATAACTAGATAGGCTAAGGACTTTCTAGTCTTTGAGTCTAGTTTTTATCGCCGTACTATTAAGAGGGATTGAGTCCTAGCTTGAGCTTTATCATGTGTTGATGATCTCAATCCCGTGTTCACTCGAGCTCAAATCATATTTGGATTTGGTTTTTGCATAGAGCTAATCATTTGGCATGTGTTGCGAATGAGTTAAGCTTATGCTTGGTTGTTATTGCATATGGCTTTGATTTGCATGTGTTTCAAATAGGAGAAGCCTATGTTTTGGTTTTCGCATAAAGCTTTGATTTGCATGTGTTGCAAATAGGATAAGCCAATGCGTTGGCTTTTACCTGAAGTTCACTTTTGCATGTGTTGCAGTTGTTGAAACTTCATGTTTTGTTTACAAAACTAATCTTTCAAAATCAAAGTGGTTGCTTGGAGCTAAGTTTTGCATGTGTTGCAAAAAGAGAGAGCTCAAGCATGATTTGGTGTTTATGTGGTTTGTATGTGCTAGAGACTTGTATGTGTTGCAAGTAGAGAGCTCATACATTTGATTTAATCTTAATGTGGTTGCATGGATGTAAGATTTGTATGTGTTGCAAATAGAGAGCTTATGCATTTGAGTTTGTTTGGAGTTGCTTGGAGCTAGACTTTTGCATGTGTTGCAAAGAGTAATGCTCAAGCATGAAATCAGTTTAATGAGTTATTTGCAAGTTCGTTGTGCGAATAAACCGAGGTCTATGAGTCTGGAATCCCGAGAGCATGTGAGTAGGGTTTGCAACGGGTGTTTGCAAGTTGACTAGGTCTTGTGTTGACCTTCACATGGCTATGGGGATTAATCTTATAGACTTGGGTTTGATTTGCTTAATACGTTTTGCAAATAGATCTTGAATTGTTTGCGAAATGTGTTTTCGCAATTTGGTTGAGATTCTTTGAGCATGAGCTAATGTGGTGAAAATGTATTTTGCATGAGTACATAATCATGTGTTGATCATCTAATGGCTCAAAGAATAGCATTTGGTTTTTGGAGAAATGATTTTAGTATTGAAAATCTGGTTTTCTTCAAAAGGCCGGTGTACCGACTGTGAGGTGTCAGAGTAGATCACTGGCCCAAGACTACTATTATGGGAGCTAGAGTGCCGCTAGGTCAAGATTTCACCGGAGTTCAATGTCGGTAGCTTTATTCTAGAGAAGTTGTTTTTGGTCCCTGTCCGGTCGGCACTACCGGGCCCTAGAGGGCGGTAGTGCCGGACTTATGACCGTTAGCCGACCGTTGGGGCTACGGCCGACACTACCGGCCCTCAGAGTGCGATAGTGCCGGCCCTGCTGGTTTTTGCCCGAATTGCCTCCAAATAGCTTGTTTTCATTGGTGGGGTATAAATAGACCCCATGGGGGGCTTGGACAGGTTGTTGCTGGCTTTGTTGAGTGTTTTGGTAAGGTGTTGCATGTGTTGCACTCCTCAAATTCATTCTTGAGCAAAGAGTGAGCCCTAATTGCATGTGTTGCAATTAGGAGTGGATTCAGTGACCTCTTATGCATTTGTTCCATTTGAGGAAGACCTAGGTGCATGTGTTGCACTAGGTGATCACCGGAAGCGCATGTGTTGTGCTAGGTGAAGCTCGAGTGGAGACTCGGCTTGTTACTCTTGGAAGTTGCCGACTCCTAGACGGCGTAGAGCGTCGTGCGCGGGAGCTCTCAAAGGTATTGTGAGAAGCCCTGGTGAGTTTGTGAAGGTTCGGGTTGAGCCTACGCGAAAGTGTAAAAAACACCTCTAGTGGAATCGAGGCGGGTGCTCAAGCACGGAGCCGGTCCAATTCGTTTAGGCTAGCCTCAACGTGGATTAGGGGAGACCGGCAAGTCTCCGAACACCACGGTAAAAAGTATTGTGTCTCTTGTGCTTGCATTCCTTCTTCATTTACATTCAAGCAATTTATATTCATAGAATTAAATTGATTGACTACTTATTTTTAGGATTGCAAATTATTGTTAGAGACCTAATTTAGTTAGTGCACTTGTGAGTCTAGTCGATTTAGGCTTTAATTGTCAAAACCTAGTTTATCGCTTCCGCATTATTTCTTGATTAAGTTTTGATATAAGGGTTGATTAGAACGTGTCATTTTAGAGAGCGATTAATCTTGTAAAACGCCTATTCACCCCCCTCTAGGCGCATCCTTGACCCTACAGAGGACAAATCTAGTGCAAACTATTTTTGCTTATGCACTACATATACACCAATATTTCTGAAAAAAATGAGAATATATTTAGCAACTAACTCGACTCCACATAAGAATTCAAGTTCAATTTGACTTTTATGTTGGAAAACACAAAATTTATAAAATTCTGACAAATGAAAAAACTAGAAAAAAAGGAAAAGTTTCTATTCACAACCAACGTCTCTTTTTTATCCCTTCTAACTGTTTTGTGCTCCCGTATTGGTTAGTAAGTAGATATTACAGATCCTGTATTCACCTTTTCCGAAATTAATTATTGTTCAGGTGTCATATTTGCTATGACATCTCTCAAGGAAGACAAAGACAAATTTGAACAAGTGGGCAGTGGAGGTTGCTGAATCTAGGACCTTTTAAGCTCCCCTCAGGTCTAGTGGTCCAGAAGGCTTCCTGTTCCTTACCTTGTTATTTCTAACAAAGTGGACATTGCTCCAAGAGAAGGTAGAAGCATTTGTCGTGAAATTTTAGTTGAAAAAAATTGATGTTTGGAGCTTAGACATTGGGTTGGCCCGATTTGCATATTGGCAGTGGAGCCGGCCCATTAGGGCATTACGTGATAAGGCAGAGTAGGGAGGAGAGAAGAGGACTTCTCCCAATTCATCCATGGTGGCGCCGATGCCCTTGGTGCACGGGCGCCTTGTCGTGCCCTGAATTTTTACAGATTCGGACACTCTGTGTATTCCGTACTAGTCCAGGATCACGCTAGTACACACAGGATAAACAGGTTGAAGTACCACAATCATACACAGCGAAATAAATAATAAAGTACTTCAAGCATAATATAATCGAGTTACATGACCTTATGGTCGCTTTACAACAATTCACACGCAGGCGATAAATATCAAGGTAGCACAAGTTTATCAATGAAGCAAAAAGTAAAGCAAGGAACCCTTCATAACCACAGGCACCGAGTGCGCTCAACCCCTTAGTCCTCTTGGCCTTCGACGAACTCTTCCTCCCAGCGGCACGGCTTCTTCTTCGAGGTTTTTGTCGATGCAAGGGTGAGTATACAACATACTCAACAAGTCATGCACAATGCAGTCTAATACTACATGCATGGCTTATTCCAAGGAAGGCTTAAATGGTTCTTTTGCATAAAGCAAAGATTTGTTTTTAACAGTAATCCTATTAGATTAAAGGCGTAAAACTAATATTAATAATAATCAATTTCTCAATTTTTTTCAAGAGATTGGCACACAACCCAAATTTCATTCATCATTCTTTTGGCACACATACCACCCATTCCACATTTTTATTTTGAAAATCTAACCCTTGATCAGAATCACAGAGCATTGTCCAATGCCATGACATGGCAATTCAATAGTTTCAACACACACACTCTGCAGAGGCTATACACTTTACCCACAAGATACAGACGCTCACCACATAGGCGATTGATTGCAACAAAGTCTTTCAGAGACTAACATTTAACCGTTGAACCCCTCCGACATTTCCTTTCTAACACTTCCCTCACTTAGAGCCAAGTTTAGGCAGAGCAAGTACTGTTGAATGGGTACCAAGCCGTAGCACAGTACGCTTCCTACAGCTTGCACCGTGTGCACCGTCACCCCGAGGTTTCAAAGGAAAGAGGTTAGAAACCTACTTAACTAGGTCCGCCCCATTCTGACAAGTGGTTGTACACGTAAACTCAGTTCAAAGGCTCGCAAGGTTAAGTCCTTAATTGTCCTGCAAGACATCCATTTCATACTTCTCGGCACACGGCCTTCACAATCTTTCATACAACCCTGCCACACAGCCCACTGCACGAAGCCTTCTTGCCACTTGCCCCTGGCCCAAATCATTTCACACCCGCTTTGCATTATTGCAACACATGCCAATACCCACTTCATTGTACAAGTAGAACCACACAGTGTCGCTACCCTCAATTCCATTTCATTACATCATCGCATTATTTCAAAATGCGCTCCATAATTGTTTAGTCAACATTCGCTTGCAATTTGAAAGACATTCAACGATATAAGCGGCTGTTTACTAATCACGGTCTAGCCTCCCGTGTTGGCATCATATTAGCATCCAACATGTTAAACATCTTAGGGTGGACAAAGATTTCAGGGCATATAAACATTATAATCAAGGTGGCATAAACAAGTTTGGCTTTTAGCTACCATTTCCAATTTAACCAATAGTATTTGTACTTAACATAGCATGCGATATAGAAATCAAAATATACTTTTAAAACTAGGCTAAAATGGTCAAAGCATGACTTTCCTTCAAATAGTAGTTGGTTCTGGTCCGAGGTCTCATGATGGGTCTTCGAATTCTCCTTGCGAATTCCTATGACTCTGAGTCTAATTCCAGATAAGCAAGCACACAATAAATATGCAATATAGACAGCAATATTAACACCAAAAATAAAATAAAAATCACCATTAAATAGCTTACATTTTTACAAATTTTAGGCACTCGAATCAACCAAATCCGAGTTAAAATGCAAAAGTTATAGCATTTTCAAGTTTGTGAAATTCAATTAAATATATAACCGAATTTCTTTATTTATTTTCCTACTGAAAATTCGGATTAATTTCTCGGCGTGACACGTGTCGACACCGAGTTAACCACGCCGCCACGGTCATCGACGAGCGGGCCCTCGGTGACGCTGTCGACGTCAAGAAACTCGGGTCACACACCGACAAGCTGCCCATGAACGGCGCTTGCCCCACATGTCATCGACTGACATGCGGCTAGGAAGCATCATGCCACGCACGCATGATTTCCTGACCGTTGGATTCAAATCTGACAGCGCAAGTCTAACCGAGCGATACACTGTTAATGGACCTACGTGGCCTCACCTCGAGCGTCGAATGGGAATCTGACGGTTGTGGTTGCAAGCGAGGAGTCGAAGAAGAAGCTGCGGCGCTGGTCGCCGGACTTGGAGAAGATGCAGCGGGCGATGGCGTTTCCAGGCGTCTCCGGCCGGAAGAAGTAACCACACGGATGCGCCTTGGCACGACGAGTTCAGAGCGGGCCTTGGTTGCGGCGGGGAACGGCGGACGGCGGCGAAACTCCGAGAAGAACCGAGAAAAGAGAAGTGGCTACTTGGCGAGCTCTCGAGAGGGCTACTGGGTGGTGAGCACAAGAGAGAGGGCTAAATGAGCGGAGGGGAGGCCGAGCACGGGGTGTATTTCACCCTCGGACATGCCTCGAGGCGCGCAAAATCTCTCGACAATATCTTCTATGCACTAACGGTGGCGGCGGCGACAAAGGTTTCGCCCCGAGACAAATGCGATCAACGCCAGCTTGTCCGATTAAGATCGGACGGCATGGAGCGAGCGCCGATTAGGGTTTCTCCGAAGGAAGCAGTTGTTGGGCCAGCCCAACACTGTAGCTAAAGGATTTTTCGGCTTTTCTCAATAAAAATAAATGCAAAAATTCAAAGTAATTATTTAGGGCACTAAAAATACCCGAAAAATTCTAGAAAAATTCTAGAAAATATTTCAGAGCATTTTGAGCCTAAATAAAATATTTTCATTTATTTTTGATAAATACTTTTTCTAACATTAATTAATCAAGAGAAGAACATCTTAATTGAATTTTTATTTAAGTCCAATAAATCCTCAAAAATCCACAAAAATATTCAATTAAATCCAAAAATTCAGATAATTTCAAATAAATGCAATTAAAGGCAAATAAGGGTTGGTTAATTCACAAAATTCAATAACTCCAAAAATTTAAAATCGGGCAAATTTGGGGACGTTACAAACCTACCCTTAATGTAATCTCGCCCCGAGATTTGAGGCTTAACTAGAGAATAGGTTTGGGAATTCCTTTTTCAGATCTTCCTCTCGCTCCCGTGTTGCTTCGCTTCGCGGTGATTGCTCCACTGAACTCTGCAGAAACGGGTTGTCTTGTTTCTTGTTTTCCGATCCATTGTGTCCAGAATTTTTATCGGTTGTTCCTTGTAAGTCAAGTCTTCCTGTAGATCAACTCCTTCTAGTGATGTTTGCTCTTTAGGCACTCGGAGACACTTCTTGAGCTGCGATACATGAAAGACATTGTGTACTCCTGCTAATGACTGCGGTAATTCTAGTTGGTAGGCGACTTCGCCTTTACGGCTTATGATCTTAAATGGTCCTACATATCTTGGCGCAAGTTTACCATTTTTGTGAAACCTCTGGACTCCCATAAGAGGCGTAACTCTAAGATACACGTAATCTTCTGGTTCAAAGCTCAAATCTCTGGCGTTGTCTCACAGAACTCTTTTCTGTCTTGACTACGCAATTTTAATTTCTCCGATCGGTGCATTCCGCTCTTTGGCTTCTTGGAGTATGTCCTATCCAAGACACGACGCCTCCTGCCTCATTCCAATTTAACGGAGTTCT
This sequence comes from Guadua angustifolia, assembly GCA_036346375.1. NCBI lineage: Eukaryota > Viridiplantae > Streptophyta > Magnoliopsida > Poales > Poaceae > Guadua > Guadua angustifolia. The sequence goes on along the minus strand of JAYEVE010001030.1, from coordinate 192,859 downwards.
GCAGGTCGACCATACAATGCTTCGAAGGTGACATCTAAAGACTTGCCTGATAACTGTTGTTGTAACTAAACTCCGATATGGCAAACATTTATCCCAAGTTGATGTATATGCTAACGCACAGTGCTCTCAACATATCTTCTAATATCTCGGTTTACTCTTTCACCGCCCATCCGTCTCATGGGTGATAAGTCAGATCAAGTTCATACGGTGCCCATTGTTGTATGCAATTTATCCCAAAATCTTGAGGTAAATTGGGTACCGTCTCGATACTATCTTCCTTGGCACTCCATGCAAGCAAACGATCCTTGCCATGTATAGCTCGCTAACTTATCTCCTAATAGGTTGTCTTTACCTAGGTATGAAGTCGCGACCTTTGTTAATCGATCCACGATGACCCATATGGAGTCATAACCTCCTTGCGTCCTTGGCAATCCGAATGAAATCCATTCCGATTTCTTCCCATTTCCACTCTGGTATTTTCAATGGTCGCAATGAGCCCCATCGGTCTCGATGCATAGCTTTGACTCACGACATACATCACATAGTGCTACGTGTTCAAGAACTCTCTTCATATTCGCCACCGAATCTCTCTTTAAGTCTTGGTACATTTTTGTACTTCTGGTGAATCGAATACTTGGAATCGTGAGCTTCCTCCAATATTAATTCTTTTAATTCCTTTTTGTTTGGTACACGATGCGCCTTTATCCATAACGTGCCTTGTTCATCCAAATTTAAATTCCTTTGCTTGGCCTTCCTCCATCTTGGTCTTGATTCGCTTGATCTTCTCATCGCCCTTCCGACCTTCCCTAATCTGGTCTTCCAAGGTAGGCTTTATTTCTAAGGCGCCTACTGAATCCTTCCTAACAACTTCCAATTTCAATCTTTAAAGATCCTTGCACAATTCTCCCCGGCTTTCTCCCACCATCGATTTAGATTATGATTTTTCCGACTCAAGGCATCGGCCACCACATTGGCCTTGCCGGGATGATAATGGATTCCCATGTTGTAATCCTTGATCAGTTCCAACCATCTCCTTTGTCTCATGTTCAGGTCAAATGAGGTGAAAATGTATTTAAGGCTCTTATGATCTGTATACACCTCACATCTATTGCCAATAAGATAGTGACGCCATATCTTCGTGGCATGCACTACAACCGCTAACTCTAGATCGTGGGCTGGGTAATTCCTTCATGTGGCCTTAATTGCCTTGATGCATAGGCTACTACCTTCCCATTCTGCATTAACACGCATCCGAGTCCTTGGCGTGATGCATCGCAATAAATGTCAAAGCTCGTGCACATCCGTCAACTAATATCGGCGCCGATGTCAATCGCTTTCTTCAACTCTTGAAAACTTCTCTCACAACTGTGTCCAAACAAATTTCTTCTCTTTCTTTAGCAATTGCGTAATTGGTCTAGCGATTGTGGAAAATCCTTCTATGAATCGGCGGTAATAACCCGCCATTCCAAGGAAACTTGAACTTGCTAAACCGTCTGGCGACTCCCAATGCAAAGATCGTCGACCTTGCTTGTTCTCTCATGATTCCCTAAAATCATTACGCGCCCTAGAAATCTACCTTACTCTTCCGAGTCGACTTCATGAATTTTATGCACAATTGATGCTCTCTTAACTTTTCCAAAGACTAATCTCAAATGTTACGGTTTCTTCATCCATCCTTTAATAAACCAGAATATCATCTATGAATACGACCACAAATTTGTCTAAGTATTCCATAAATACTTTGTTCATTAAGTTCATAAAGTAAGCAGGCGCATTTGTCAATCTGAATGACATAACGGTGAACTCAGAGTGTCCATATCTTGAAGAAAATGCGGTCTTGGGTATGTCCTCTGTCTTGATTTTCAACTGGTGATATCCTCGACCTAAGGTCGATCTTGGAGAATACTCCTGCTCCTCTTAATTGATCGAAAAGATCATCTATTCGGGGTAACGGGTATTTATTCTTTGTTGTCACTTCGTTGAGTGCACGATAATCTATACACATACGGAAACTCCCATCTTTCTTCTTAACAAACAGGACCGGTGCTCCCCATGGTGATGAGCTCGGTCTAATGAACCCTTTTTCCAACAGCTTCTTGATCCGCTTTTCATCTCAACCACTCTTCGGTGGACATCCGATATGGTCTCTTTGCTATGGGCGCCGCCCCCGTACTAAGTCAATTACTGAACTCTATGTCTCGTCTGTGGCATTCCCCGTAATTCCTCGAAAAACATCGGGTATTCACGACCATCGGTACATCTCTTATAATCGACGGTTTCAAATTGTTTACTAACATCTGTCCTTCTCGAATCGCCTTTAGCTTGAAATTCCACTTTCCTACCTCCGTGGCTCTCAATAGACACAACTCTCCGCCCACAGTCTAATATAGCCTTATGCTTGGTCAACCAATCCATTCCCAGGATAACATCCAAAAGGGTTTGGGTATCTAATATAATAAGGTTCGCTAGGAACTCTACTCCTTTTATTAATAGCTTAACTCCAGAACATCCGACCTTAGAACGGAGTTCTGATCCAGGGGATTGAACTAGGAGTGTGCTTTTAAGATTAACCACATCCAGATCATTTATCATGGCAAAATCTCGAGAAATGAATGAATGTGAAGCCCCTGAATCAAATAATATCAGAGTCGCAATCGAGTTGACTAGGAACTTACCGAGCACGACGTCCGTAGCATTCTCGACTTCGCTCATGGAGATATGGTTGATTCGCCTCGTGCGAATCTCAGCGGTGTAGCTCTAGTTTGAGCAGGTCCTCGGCATCCTCCTTGGACAGGGGTCTTGGCAGGTGTGTTTCCAAGGTTAAAACGCACTGGCGTCACACCTCCTTTCTTGGGGCACACATTGGCGAAATGCCTGGTTTCATTGCAGTTGTAGCAGCGCCTTCCTGCCATCTGCTGATTTCCCCTCGGCCGGGTTAACAACCTTGACTGGGGTCTGAGGGGTCTGTCCTACCGGCCTCGGCATTGGCGGTGGTGTCCTGACAATGCTTCCCTGCTGAAATCTAGGGAACTGTTGGGGTATCATTCTTGTTTTCGATGACCCTGACGTCCTCCTTGCAGAGCCATGCGGCGCTTGCAATTGTCGCTCAAGTTCTTTGCGCTTATCCTCTAGTATGAGCGCCTTGTTTACTAACTCTTGAAAATCAGGGAAAGTGTGGGTGATCAGTCCCACCTGCAATCCGGTGTTAAGCCCTTTCATAAAGCGAGATTGCCTTGCCTTGTCTGTTGCTACGTCTTCTGGAGCGTAGCGCGCAAGTTGGATGAACTTATTTAAATAATCGGCCACTGACTGGCCTCCCTGCTTCAGCGCTCTGAATTCCTCCTTTTTCAATTCCATGATACCCTCCGGCACATGGTATTGACGAAAAGCTATGGTGAATTTTTCCCATGTAATTTTTACGGATTCTCTGCGACGCCGCAGAGTTTTCCCACCATTCAACAAGCGGTTCCCTCAAGTCGGTGAGAGGCATAAAGCACCTCTCGCTTTCCTTCACACCGCGTATGTGCAATTTCCTTTCGATGGTTCTTAGCCAATCATCCGCCTCCAAGGGGCTAGCGCTGTTTAAAAGGTGGGCGGTCGAGTCCTCATGAATTCGGACAATCTCGAGTAGGGGCGCGCCCATTGTTCACAAATTTTGATTGTTGGTGGTTGCTTGAGTGTTGATCTGTTGTAATGTGGCCATCATCGCCTGCGATTAATCGAGTCATGGCTGCAAGAAATGCTCCTAGATTCTCGTGATGTCGATCGGCGGGTCCGCTCGCGGTGGTGGTGTATCGCCTCGACGCCTCCCGGACGCGAACCACCGCCTCCTACTCCGTTGTTAGTGTTCACCATCTCGCTGATTGCTTCGTGGTTTAGAGATAAGGGAAAAGAATAGGCAAGTATAGGAACTTATACTGGGAAACAGTGTAACTTAAAAACCATTAAACATTAAAGCATTAATAGTAATAGGTATGGTTGCTTACATAGTCTAGGGACTATGCAACCACAAAATTAGTCACAACATCACATCAAATTGTTCATTACAACATCGCACATCTAATGTTTGAAATTAAAGACGCGACTCAACACAGGTGAGTCTCACGCAAAAGCCGATCACTGCAACTCTGACAAAGCATCACTCCTCAAGCCATCCTGGCTCTGGCTCGCCGATCACATACGCCGGCGGGTGAGCCGCATCGGGCAACCGTCCCCATGCCCTCCCACCGGTGCTTGTGGGGCACCACAGCCTGGTCCTCTAGTGTCAAGCGCTGCTCCTCCTCGCCGTCGCTGCCGAGCTCCATGACTGCGCCTAGCTCCCCGACCATAGAGAGCCTCCTCCACCGGGCGATCCTCTGACGGCGGCACTCGGTCTCCCCGAGAGCAACCTCGATCTCCTCCGAATCGTGGTACACCGCTCAAGCTCAAGTCGTGGCGCCCATAACCTCCTCTGCTGCAAGCAGAATAACCTCGCCAGTGCACGACGGCAAGCTGCCCTCCAACTCCAAGCGAGCCTACAGGTCCACCTGCGCAAGGGTGCACACGGAAGGCGGTATCCCACAGCCAAACCGTGGTCCTCGCTGATCCGACGCAGCAGCAACCCGGCACACTCAGATGCCCGCCAGAAGCTAGCTCGCTTCATCGCGAGGCGAAGCGACGACTAGCACGCGTTCTCGGCGTACATAAGGTAAGAGTCGCCTCCCATCCACGAGCAATCCCGCTGACTATCCAAAGGGACTTGTAGAGTGGACGATCGGCTTCCCAACACTGGAGCATCCTCCAGAGCTCATCACAGAGCCTCCGTGGCGCTTGCCGAAAGAGTGAACCATCCGTGATCCGCCAAAGAAACGATCACAACAACAATTTTAAAAGAATACGTATAATGTAAAAATACAGCAGAGGTATTAAGTAAGGAAGAAGGATAAGTCAAGATTTTATTGATTACTCTTGCCAAATTTTAGTCTTTAGAAATTAGCTTTTATCCTTTCTAAAACGCTACCTAACTAGGGTTAAGTCCTACAACAAGATGGCTCTAATACCATCCTCAGCAGTTCCGAATTTTACAAATTCGACACTCTCAGGTATTCCGTACTAGTCCAGATCACGCTTAGTACACACAGATAAACAGTTGAAGTACCACAATCATACATAGCGAAATAAATAATAAAGTACTTCAAGCATAATATAATCGAGTTACACGACCTTATGGTCGCTTTACAATAATTCAGCACGCAGGCTTATAAATATCAAGGTAGCACAAGTTTATCACGAAGCAAAAGTAAAGCAAGGAACCCTTCATAACCACAGCTCAAGAGTGCGGCTCAACCCTTAGTCCTCTTGGCCTTGGACGAACTCTTTCTCCCAGGCTGGCACGGCTTCTTCTTCTGAGGTTTTGTCGATGCAAGGGTGAGTATACAACATACTCAACAAGTCATGCACAATGCAGGTCTAATACTACATGCATGGCTTATTCCAAGGGAAGGATTAAAATGGTTCTTTTGCATAAAGAAGCATTTGTTTTAACAGTAATCCTATTAGATTAAAGGCGGTAAAACCAATATTAATAATAATCAATTTCTCAATTCTTTTCAAGAGATTGGCACACGACCCTAATTTCATTCATCATTCTTTTGGCACACACCACCCATTCCATATTTTTATTTTGAAAATCTAACCCTTGATCAGTAATCACGAGCATTGTCCAATGTCATGACATGGCTATTCAATAGTTTCAACACACACACTCGCAGAGGTCAGACACTTTACCCACAGGATACAGATCCACCACACAAAGCGATTGATTGCAACAAAGTCTTTCAGAGACTAACATTTAACCGTTGAACCCTCCGACATTTCCTTCTAACACTTCCTCACTCAGAGTCAAGTTTAGACAGAGCAAGTACTGCTGAATGGGTACCAAGTCAGAGCATAGGTATCGCTTCCCTGACAGCTTGCACTGGTGTGCACTGTCACCCCGAGGTTTCAAAGGAAAGAGGTTAGAAACCTACTTAACTAGGTCCGCCCCATTCCTGACAAGTGGTTGTACACTAACTCAGCTCAAAGGCTCGCAAGGTTAAGTCCTTAATTGTCCCGGCAAGACATCCATTTTATACTTCTCGGCACACGGCCTTCACAATCTTTCATACAACCTGCCACCACACAGTGCCCACCGCACGAAGCCTTCTTGCCACTTGCACCGTCCAAATCATTTCCCACCCGCTTTTGCATTATTGCAACACATGCCAATGCCCACTTCGTTGTACGAGTAGAACCACACAGGTCGCTACCCTCAATTCCATTTCATGACATCATCGCATTATTTCAAAATGCGTTCCATAATTGTTTAGTCAACATTCGTTTGCAATTTGAAAGACATTCAACGATATAAGCGGCTAGCGACTAATCACGGTCTAGCCTCCGTGTTGGCATCATATTAGCATCCAACAAGTTAAACATCTTAGGTGGACAAAGATTTCAGGCATATAAACATTATAATCAAGGTGGCATAAACAAGTTTGGCTTTTAGCTACCATTTCCCAATTTAACCAATAGTATTTGTACTTAACATAGCATGCGATATGGAAATCAAAATATACTTTTAAAACTAGGCGCAAAATGGTCAAAGCATGACTTGCCTTCAAATAGTAGTTGGTTCTGGTCCGAGGTGCATGATGGGTCTTCTAATTCTCCTCGGTGAATTCCGTGACTCTGGGTCTAATTCCAGACAAGCAAGCACACAATAAATATGCAATACAGATAGCAATATTAACTCCAAAAATAAAATAAAAATCACCATTAAATAGCATACATTTTACAAATTTTGGGCACTGAATCACCTAAATTCGAGTTAAAATGCAAAAGTTATAGCATTTTCAAGTTTCTTCAAATTCAATTAAATATATAACCGAATTTCTTTATTTATTTTCCTACTGAAAATCCGGATTAATTTCTCGGCGTGACACGTGTCGACACCGGAGTTAACCACGCCGCTTCACGGTCATCGACGAAGGGCCCTCGGGTGACGTCGAGTGGCGTCGACAAACTTCGGGTCACACACCGGCTAAGCGGGCCCATGAATCGCTCCGCCCCACATGTCGGCCGATCGACACGCGGCGAGAAGCATCAAGCCACGACGCATACGATTTCTGACCGCTGATTCAAATCGACGGCGCAAGTCTAACCGAGCCATACACCGTTAATGGACCTCGTGGCCTCACCTCGAGCGTCGGATGGGAATCGGCTACCGGGTTGCACGCGAGGAGTCGAAGAAGCGCGGCGGCCGTCGCGGACTTGGAGAAGATGCAGCGGGCGACGGCGTTTCCGGGCGTCTCCGACCGGAAGAAGTAACCACACGGATGCGCCTTGGCACGACGAGTTCGGAGCGGGCCTTGGTTGCGGCGGGGAACGGCGGACGGCGGCGAAACTCCGAGAAGAACCGAGAAAAGAGAAGTGGCTACTTCGGCGAGCTCCCGAGAGGGCTACGGTGGGTGGCTGAGCACGAGAGAGAGGGCGAAATGAGCGGAGGGGAGTGCTGAGCACGGGGGTGTACTTCACCCGCTCGGACATGCCTCGAGGCGCGCAAAATCTCGACAATATCTTCTCACCTAACGGGCGGCGGCAGGCGGCAAGGCCTCGCCCCGAGATTGCGCGATCAACGCCAAATTGTCCGATTAAGATCGGACGGTGGGAGCGAAGTCTTGCGATTAGGGTTTCTCCAAGATGAGCAGCAGTGTTGGGCCGCCCAACATCAGTAGCTAAAGGATTTTCCGCTTTTCTCAATAAAAATAAATGCAGAAATTCAAAGTAATTATTTAGGCACTAAAAATACCCAACAAATTCTAGAAAATATTTCAGTATTTTGAGCCTAAATAAAATATTTTCATTTATTTTTGATAAATACTTTTTCGACATTAATTAATCAAGAGAAGAACATCTTAATTCAATTTTTATTTAAGTCCAATAAATCCTCAAAAATCCACAAAAATATTCAATTAATCCAAAAATTCAGATAATTTCAAATAAATACAATTAAAGGCAAATAAGGGTTGGTTAATTCACAAAATTCGAATAACTCCAAAAATTTAAAATCGGGGCAAATTTCGGGACGTTACACGTCTCCCGGAAACCGAGAGCCATTGGGTCCTGGGCATGATCCGTAGCCATGGGTTCCTCTTCTGTTTTTCTGTATTTTAAGATGCCCTCTGTCTCCTCTCCAGAACATAGATTTTGATCCATGATTTCTCCTCTGATTTCCCCTTTTTGCCTTCGGTTTGGGTGCAGATCGGTGAGCTTCTTGCATGCGTAAGTTTGCCGGTGATTTTCTGGCACCGATGAGCTTGGCTGCTAAAGCTTTGTGCACTGGAGCTTTGCACTGAAAAAGAGTACTCTGATTTCTTGCATAGTTCTATGCTGGCTATGCCGAATGCTTGTTCCTTTGTGCTTAGTTCTTGAGCTGAGCACTTGTGAGGAAATTTGGTTTGGAAGATTGTTTTGTGCAGTTGCTTGTGAGGCTCAAGTTTGCACTCGTTGTGCCATGATTGCGAAAAGGGCATTGTATATCTAAATACAGGCCTTTCCATCCGTGGCACTTGCAGTGGCAATTGGATTTTTGGGCGACAATTTGTTGTTCCTTGCCCTGCCATCTGAAAGGCTTTGAGTGTTGTTCCTTAGTGAGTATTTCTGAGAATTGCTCTTAGATTTTTGTTGCCTTTTATTGCTCAATGATTATATTGGGTCAATTGATGAATTTGACAATAAATTTTGTGAATTATGCCTTGAACCAGTAGTCTTGCATGCTAGAAAGTATTGTTCATTTCACTATTTTGTTAAACCGGATCATTATTCAATACCAGCTATTGTTTATCATTTGACTGCTGTCTATTTTACTTCATTTACATGTTGGTTCAGTTAGTACGATATTTAGCTACTAATCTGAACTTTACCTACTAGTGTGATATTTAGCTACTCATCTGAACTTTGCTTGCTGGTTTGGTAGGTAGAGTTAACTAGCTATTGATCTAGACCTTATTTGTTGGTTCAATTGGTAGGTTCATCATTTGGCTGATCTGGACATAATCTGATCATAGGTCTTTTTAACAGTGAACTTAATTATCAATACTTTATTGTGCATGTTTAGGAAGGTAAGGGTTCAAGGCCTTATTTCCTTAATTAATTGTTTATCCTATTTGTGATTGAGGTTGAAGATTTAATCTTCTTGTAAGCCTAATTTCTAAGAGCACTATAAATCAAATATATATTAATTTGCTTTAGTAGACAAGATTCATTGCCTAAATGACATAAATCTAATGATATGCTTTATCTTTTTGATTATGTCATTATTTCCATCTTTGAATTATGTAATTTTCATCATATTGTTATTTGGGATTAGTATTATATTCTTGCTCTTAGTATGGCACTTTAGTCAACAATACAGAAATCCAATTTTTGTATCAATGGCTTCAATGTCCTCAAACACGATAAAGCCTGAATTGTTTGATGGGGCTACCTTTAAACATTGGCTGGCTAGGGCAAAGCTGTAGCTGATTGAGCTTAGATTATTCTGGGTCACTAGCGAAGAGATGCCTGCCCCTCTAAGGGAAGATGTTACTGACAAGGCTGAGTTCTCTCGCTTAACAATGAGGTGGGCTAGTTGGTAGATGGTCAACACTTCTGCATTGGCTTGCATCCTAGCCATCCTATCTGGCAGGCTTTTCAACATGTACGTGAATTTCACGGAGGGATGCAAGATTTGGATAGAGCTTAGTGAGACATATGCCAAGAGAGACAATAGAAACGAGTCCTTTATCATGGCAAAATACTTGAATTAATAAATAGTTGAAGGAAGATCTATCATGTAACAAATCCATGAGCTGCAGCTTCTCGTACGCGAGTTAGGTTAGTACGAGTGTGTTCTTCTAGAGGTTTTCAGGTGAATGCAGCTAAGTTGTCTTCTTCCTAACATAACTTTGTCACAACCCATCGACATTTAATGAAGCGGCTGACAGTTGAAGAACTGGTCACTGCTATTAATGTCGAGGAGAAGTCCAATAATAACTATGGAGAGATGAAGACCCCTACTCAGGCTAATCTTGTTGAGCACAAGAACTCAGGCAAGAATTTGAAGAAATTGAAGAAGTCATCTCCTGTGAACAATGTCAAGACTAAAATCATGAAAAAGAAAAAGATAGAGATTGTCTGTTTTGTTTGTGGCGAACCTGGCCATAAAGCCAATCGATACTGCAATCGAACGGGAAAGAGGCCGAGGCTTGAACAACAAAAGGCTGCTAAGCCCTAGGTGCATGTGGCTGTTGCAGAGATCGGAGACCCTGGTGCAGGAACTTCCACTAGTGGGTACGTACCTTTGGCCTTTATGGTAGATTCATCATTTGACTGGTGGATTGATACAGGTGCTACTAACACATATGCACTGATCAGACATGTTTCTCCTCTTTTTAGGTTGTAGCAGGTGGAACCATTCTTATGGAGAACTTGCCATGACTCGTAATCTATTGAGCCGGTCGACGCTGTGCCGACAAGGAATCAAGTTAGTCTTTGAATCCAATAAGGTTGTCTTGACCAAATTTGGTTTGTTTTTAGGAAAAGGCTATGATTGTGGAATCATGTTCTGCATTTCTACTCTTGAAAATGATGTTAACATTTTTAGTCTTCATATTATGATAATAATAATGATTTACGACATTCTTGTTTTTGTCATGTTAATAATAAAGCTATTGTGTGGTTGAGAAAGATGGAGCTTATTCCTAAATACAATTATGAGAAAAATCACAAGTGTGAGGTGTGTGTACAAGCCAAACAATCTCATAAACTGTTTCACACAGTTGAGGGTAGGACCACCTTATCACTTGAGCTAATCTATTCTGATATTTGTGAAATGAATGGTATAATAACTAAAAGTGGCAAAAGGTACTTCTTCACTCTCATAGATTATGCAACTAGGTTTTGTTACATCTATTTACTTAAAACCAAAGATGAAGCACTAGAATATTTTAAGATCTATAGGGCTGAAGTTGAAAATCAACTAAAAAAGACAATAAGGAAGTTAAGACCAGACCGGGGAAGGGAATGTATTCCTTAGGAATTCTCTCGATAGTGTGAAGAAAGTGGTATAATACAAGTTTACACCACTATACTCACCTCAATCCAATGGAGTGGCTGAACGAAAGAACCGAATTGTTTGTGATTTAGTGAATACTTTGTTACAAAGTTTAGATATGGCCAACTCATGGTGGGGTGAGGTTGTTCTCATAATTAATTATATCCTAAATAGGGTTACACCTCACAAATCGTGAGATTACACCTTATGAGGCATGAAAGGAAAGAAAACCTAACATGGCTTTTCTTTGGACTTGAGGCTATTTGGCCAAGGACATATACCTCTACCGAAGAAAAGGAAGCATGGTCTGAAAACTATGGATTGTGTCTTTGTTGGTTATGCTCAATAGAGCATAGCCTATAGGTTTCTAGTGGTCAAGTTCGAGGTTTTAGACACCAGTGACACGACATTCTCTAAGAATATTCTATTAGAGTAAAAGAAGAAAGCATACCTAATGGTTCTTATGAGCACTCTACTCCTTTTAGTATGCATGACACAGCTCCAAAATTGGAGTTAAAAGGAGTAAGAGACAAAGGACTGAAAAGGTCTTGGGCCATGACTATGTCACCTATATTGTGGATAATGAACCAAAAAGTCTTTCAGAGGTATATGCATCGCTAGATGCATAGTTCTGAAAGGTGGCAGTGTAGAGTGAGATGGACTCCATCATCTCCAGTGGGACTTAGGAGATAACAGATCTTTCAACTGGATGCAAGCTAGTGGGCTACAAATAGATCTTTAAAAGGAAGCACATGCCCAATGGTATAATTGAAAAGTACAAGGCCTATTTGGTGGCTAAGGGATTCATGCAAAAAAAATATGAAGATTACTTTGACACTTACTCTTCTATTCTAGATTACCAACAATCTGAGTGCTCTTGGCTCTGGTAGATTCCTATAATCTCCTAGTACATCAAATGGATGTACAGACCACTTTCTTAAATGGAGAGCTGGATGAGGAGATCTATATCTAGAAGCCAGATAGATTTGTGGTAAAAGGACATGAAAATCGAGTGTGCCATTTGATAAAATCCTTATATGGTCTAAAATGAGCTCCCAAGCAATGGCATGAGAAATTTGATAATACAACGACATCTGTTGGTTTTTGTGTTAGCGAAGCTGATAAGTGTGTGTACTATCGATTCAAAGGGAGTGAAGGTGTCATTCTATATTTATACGTGGATGACATATTACTATTTAGGACAAATTTGGATGTAATTTATCAAACAAAGTCGTTCCTATCCCAGAACTTCAATATGAAAGATCTAGATGAAGCTAATGTAACTTTGAACATCAAGCTTATAAAGGGTGAGAATGGGATTACTATCTCAATCCCATATATGGACAAAGTCTCAATCATTTTGGCTTTCACTACTACACAAAAACTTATCATAAATAAATAAAAACCTCATCACAGATGGTGCCGCAAAGGGAACCGTCTGTGATTTATACCTATTCATAGATGGTTCTTCGTTAAAACTGTCTGTGATGTTGATTTTCTATTTTATAATAAATTTTAATATATTGGCTAGCCTCAGGAATTGCTAGCCATGCCCTCGGAAACAAAAGACAATACACAGCATGACCAGCATATTATTATGACATAAATTTAAAAAGTGTACACCAATCACATGTTACACAACATACAGCGCATCCATTTCATAAATCAACTCACATCATACATTACAACATATGTACAGCGCATCCATTTTATAAATCAACTGACATATGTACTAACCAATTGGATTCAGAAGTAGAAATGACAAATTCATAGCACAAGGTTTACAAATTAATCTGAATGTATGGTAAGTAACAAATTCACAACTCATGATTCGTTGAGCCCTGAGTAGCATCTACCCTTTAGATTTAAGACCTCACGCATCAGGAAGGCATAGAGCTGTCCTCGAATAGCTAGTAGGTCAGCCTGTTCTAACGCAGATTCAGCGCATTGCCAAGTCTGTCAATGAGAAGAGTAAAGTCTCGTGTGTGTATATAAATTAATAAGTGGTGATAATTGTTGCAAGATTGATAGACCTGTATGACATTGGTCTGCTTGGAACCAACGAGGAGTGTTATGTTGTGGCAAACATAGAATCCACATAGTTTAGTACCCTTTGGCTGTTGGTGGCACTGCCAAAACATAATAGGTTAATTAGTTCCAAAGGTATTATTATGGAGTGTGAAGGATTATTGCGTATACTATCGGATACCAGAAATGTAAAAGTATGCATTAGAGTGGCTGGGCCTTTCTTGTGTGGCCATCCCCTCGATTTGTAGACACCGAATGACATGTCGAGAAAATATCTGATAGGCTTCAAATCGTGGGTTCTACCCTTTTTGGAATCAAGGTAAATTACTCGGTTCTGTCTCGGTATATTTATATGTAGAACCCAGTGATACCTACATAGGTATATCGTCATGGTCACTGAACCTAACTTCGAGTTGTGATATATAGTAGAAATCAACGAGTATAGCATCTAGACGAAGCACTTACCCCGGATTGTAGGGTAAAAGTGTGAATTTTTTATTCGAATGAGTCAGCAGTACTTTTTCCATGTACTTGGAGATGATGTCTTTATTTTCATCCATGGTGTGCTTGGACACCATGTGTGGGTCATAAACCCACCGTTGTTCTCTTTGTTGTTGCCTGTGATCATATATCTACATATACAAATCAAGGATGATATATATATGACATTTATTGGTGCGTCAGAAATATAGATGGTGATTGCATACACTTACATTGTCCAGCATCTTATGAGTGAGGCGTCGAGCGCTTTGAGGTTGTACAGATCGAACAAGTCATTGAAGCTGACCACAAAGACGCCATCTAAAGACCAGTGTAAGAAATATTCGTCTTTGAAGCTCACCGAGATACTCGTTGTCTGTTGTGCCACTGACTTATTGGCTTGTTGCATGTACCAGTCTTGCAATCTAACATAGGCTAATGAAAGCATCTCCTTGCGCTCATCCAGTACGAACAGTTACCCCAGCTCGAATTGCCACACCAATGGGGCAAACGAAAAGTCATCCGCTGACGTGGTCAATTTTGATTAACCCTTGTCTCCGTGTCCTCTTCTACCAAACTTTGTCTTCACAGGAGACGAGTGGGCCCTTACTATAGTAATGGTCTGCGCGTGACCGGACATGACAGCCGATTTGGTGGGCTCCTTAGTGCATAGCATGGCTTCGATAGTGCTGGTAGCTCCGGCGCATCATGTGGTGCCTCTTGGACTGCTTGTAGCTTTAATGCTTTTGGGTGGGCGTTGAAGAAGATGTCCTTCTTGGGCCACTGGATGAATGTGTTGATGGCATCCTCTAGTGTGACAATCTCATCGTTTGGGGGGATGTCCAGCGTGACGGCCTTGAAAATTTCATCCTCTAGTGTGACAATTTCATGTACAGTATGATCGTGCACGAATGCCCCTACACCAGATGCATACGCTTATCCCCAAGCAGTTTGCAGGGGAGTAGAGCCGTTGGCAAGCCTCACTTGCAGATTGCAAGGCATGGGCACCTACATAACGGTACATAAGTAATTAGCTAATACGTCCAACATTAAAAGTGTAGGTAAGGAATATTGCAGACATGTTACCAGGCTGTCATGAAGAGGAAATCTAGCTTTATCCATGTTTGTCTCAAGGGCAGACGCGCAGCTGCTCCAACGGTTGGTTGGGTTGAACTGCGCATATGCTTCTTGGGCTAGCACATTCTTTGCCTGCCTCTCCTCAGCCACCCTTTGCTCTAGCCTTTACTCAAGGCTTCATAGCTAATCATTGAACTGCGCTCTAAGTCTTTCCTTAACCCACTCCTCAATAAGGGCGACTAGCTGTTCCTCATGCTCGACTTTACTTCTTTTCCTACTCCGGTACGTGGCTGAGTCCTGTGGAAATCCCAATTTCCAGGGAATGAAAACACTTAGGCCTCTAGTGCGACCTGGGTGCTCCTTGTTTCCCAAGACTATGGAGAGTATGTCTTTCTCTCTATTTGAAGTGAAAGCCCTGGGAAGATTCCGTGCTCAACGATATTGTGCGTTGGGACACTTCCTCATCAGCGGGGTTTGCAAAGGACACACCGCCCGAACAAGTGTGATGTGACCGTGCTCTTACCTAGTTTCGGGCACGTGGGTCCACGATCGAGGCAAATGGCAACACAACCTCCTTCTGGACTACCTCGTCATCCTCCCTTGTCCATTGCACCATCTTACCTCTATACCCAGTTGGGCCGAGTTTGTGCGGGTGTGTGTTTTCTGACTGGACGGTCTTGTATGCCGTGCTTTGGAGTATGAACTCTTCCGTCGTCTTCAACTCAACAAATTATCCCCAAATGTCTTCAAAGATGAACCCGTACTTTTGGAATGGAGTCATTTCCTTATTGACATAATTAGCAACGAGGACACTCTTGAAGTTCTTCCATACCTTTCCTGCCACTAGCAACGCGTACCATCACAGTGCAGGCATGGCATCTTGTGGAAGCTCGAATGACGCAAATATTTCTGTCACCAGGTTATCACGCTCCTCATCTGTCAGCGTCTTCCATGATGGATAGGTGATGGGGACTTGTTCACGCCCAACGATCCTGCACATGATCCGAAAAGATGCCGCAGCCTTTGGAGGCATGGTAGGGGCCCCATCATGCGGATCAACCGTTGTGATGGTGTATTGGCTTTGAGGCCTTTTACTAAGCCCTCTTGCACTGCATCTGTTTCTTTCTACATTGGGCGCGTCATTAGATCCCTTTGGCGGTGAGGATTGAGACGCCATCTTGTATGATGCAAGGTTAAGAGTAAGTAAGTTAAGAGATGCAAATTTAAGAGAAGGTAAGTTAAGAGATGCAAATTTAAGAGAAGGTAAGTTAAGAGGTATTTTGTACATGCAACACCAATCGGACAAATTGAATGAAGATTGTATTATGCATTTTAACAACATGATTCCATCATAGTACAACAGGAACTGATCCACTCAGTTAAGCACACCAGTAACAGTTAAGATAACAAAGTGTATGTAGCTAAGCATGTAAATAGCACATGTACTGATATAACAATCAAGATATTATCTAATTAGCGTTTAAACGTATGGTTCAAGGCCTAGTTCACAGAAATAAATGTTCTAGTCATCAGAATACCCATTATCATCAAGGAGCAAGCAAGGCAACAAAAAAACGGAGGAGGGAGGGAGGAGGGCACCACCGATGGAGGGGGGAGACACCATCCAGGGGGAGGGGAGACACCACAGCGGGGGAGGGCACGGCCGAGGGGGGAGGCACCGCCGAGGGAGGGGACCACGGCCGAGGGAGGGCACCACCGAGGTAGGGCGAGGGCACTGCTGAGGGGGGAGGGCGCCACCAACGTGGGATGGCACGGACGAGGAGGGAGGGTGTTGCTGAGGGAGAGGGGCTCGTGATAGCTAGGGTTGCAATAAATTAAGTGTGTGCAGGACTTGATGAAATGGCAAGCGCAGGATTTATTGAGTGGCATGGGAAGACCATCCCAGACAGTTATCCCAGACAGTTCAATCCCAGAACTGTTTGGGATGGGCCATTGTATTATTTTTTTGTTGTGCAAATATATATGTCATGTATTAAAATTAATCATAATACATACATCTCATTTCGCACAATATACACATGCTTAATTTTAATCAATACATCTCAGTAATTAATACATGTCATTAATTAATTATAACATAGGAACACTTGGTATATATACATGAAGTCCTCATGATGACAACACTTGCTTATTCTTTTGTACAAAAATTAGCCCTTCGCGATAATCAACACGTGTGTAGCTAGCTTCCTCAGGTTGGTTTTCCTGGATTGTGACGCCAGTACCAATAGGAGGTAACTCGTCGAACTGATTGTATTCTTCCTCATCTACCACATTCTTGACTCCGACAATCCTCCTTTTTCCTGAAGAATGATGTGGCGCTGCTTGTTGGATGGGTCGGTTACATAGAAGACTTGAAAAACTTGGTTGGTGAGAACAAATGGTTCCTCTTGGTATCCGACACGTTCGAGGTCCACAGCCAGACACCATACTTGTTAACTCACGACGTACGCAGGTTAACCCAACGGCACCAAAATAAGGGGATCTTGAATAACACATAGTCGAGCTCCCAAATTTCCTCAATGAACCCATAATATGAGCTCCTCATCGATCCAGCGGTATTCAGCGCATTGATGCGAACACCGCTGTTCTAGTTTGTGCTCTTCTTGTCCTAATCCCTCGTGTAAAATGTGTACCCATTTAAGTCATATCCTTTCCATGTTACAACCGTAAAAGTTAGCCCTTTTGCCAACCATGTTAGCGTATCACCTGACGTGGTTCCAGTAATGGGTTGTTGCTCCTAGAACCATCTATTGAACTGAAGGTTATCTTTGTCGATGAACCAATACTTCTACCAGACGGATTCTCTTGCGTAGCCAATTCTTGTGCTCGCCGATATATGGGGCCACAAATGACCATGTGCGTAACAACAACAGTAAGAAAGTGAAGTACTCTCATTTGTGAGCATCCCATACCTGCACCCCATGAGCCTACAATGTGTTGAGATCTTCCACCAATGGTGCTAGGTACACATCAATATCGTTCCCAGGTTGCTTCGGGCCTTCGATGAGTATAGACATCAATATGTAATTTTGCTTCATACACAACCAAGGAGGAAGGTTGTAAACACAGAGATTTACAGGCCAAATGCTATGACTGGCCGCTCATATTCTTCGAAAGGATTCATTCCATCTGTACTCAATCCAAACCTTATATTTCTGATCCATGCATAATTCTTCAAACCTCCTATCGATGTTTCTCCATTGCATCGAATCAGCAGGGTGCCTAGTCATTCCATCATTCTTACACTCATCCGAGTGCAATCGAAGCAATTTTTCCTCTTTTGGGTTCGCAAACAAATGCTTCAAATGGGGAATTGTAGGCAGATACCACGCCACCTTAGTGGGAGGTCCTTTCATCGCCTCCATGCCCTCGTCGTCATCATTCGATCTATCTTTACGCTTGTACCTGGATGCGTTGCACCGGACATACATGCAAGTTTGCGATCGCTTATGCGTACAGATACGCTTATTCTGACAGCATGTATTCTCTCTACTTCCATTCCCAAGGGACAAAGAATCTTTTTGGCTTTGTAGGTGGTTGTCGGCAACTCGTTTCCCTCTGAAAGCATATCCGCTAACAGACATAACCGCACCGTGAAACTCTTGTCAGATTAACCGTTGCTTACCTTTAATTTTAGTAGTTCCAGCACAGACAACAACCTTGCGTATTTGGACTTGCAACCTAGGAACAAAGGTTTCTCCAAGTCGTCCATCAAGCCCTGAAATTTTACACACTCCCACTCATCACGATTCCTTTCTGCATCCCCTAGCATCTGATCCAAATTGTCATCGAAAGTACAGTAGATATCTTCCGGAGTATCATTGACTTCGTTGACGATACCTAGAGTATCATCAACTTCATCCATGATGGTAGTACTAAATGGTCCCTGCATAATCTGCTCTTCACTGTGACTAGTCTTACATGTATACCCCCTTTTGAAACCCCGTATAATCAAGTGTGCTTCAATCTGCGCTGGTTTCGAAACATCTGGAGATTCTCACAATCAATGCATGGACAAGGCATAAATTCCATCCTATTGTTCGACATCTCTTCCTCTACAACTCTTCTAAAAGCAGGGACACCATTAATGTACTCGGTACTCATACTTTTTGTAATGTCCCGAAATTTGCCCGGATTTAAATTTTGGAAGTTTTAAAAATTTTTGTGAATTAATTACCCCTTTATTTTCACTTAATTGGATTTATCTGATTTTTGGGAATTTATTTGGAATTATTTGAGTTTTATTGAATTTATCTTCTCTTGATTAATTAAATATCAGAGAAACTAATTATCAAAAATAAATGAAAATATTTTCTCTAGGCTTAAAATGCTCTAAAATATTTTCTAGAATTTTTCGAGTATTTTAGAGCTCCAAATAAATACTTTGAATTACTAGAATTCTTTTTATTGTCAAAATCGAAAATGGCTAGCTAAAGATTGGGCCGGCCCAACATCAGGTTTCTCGCCAGTGAAACCCTAATCGCCATCATCCACCACCGTTGATCTCGATCGACGGACGCGATTAAATACCGTTTCGCTGAAATGAGGTTTAATCTCCACCGTTGGATCGCGATCGGACGGTCGATGTGACCGCACAGTCTCGGGAGCGTGCGCACTGTGCACCGCCGCCCGCCGTTGGGTGCCGGAGATATTGTCAGAGATATAGCGCGAGTTCCAAGGCTTGTCTGAGCAGAAGAAATACCCCGTTGTGTGCGCGACCTCCTTCCGCTCATTTTGCCTCTTCTCCCACGCTCTGCCGTCCACCGCAGCGTGCGCTAGGGCTTGCCGTAGTAGACACACTCTCCCTCTCGGTTCTTCTTCATTGTCCGCTGCCGCCCATCGCTCCTCACCGCCCTTGAGGCCTTCGCCGAGTTGGTTGTGACCACGCATCCGCTGGACTGCTTTCCCGATCGAGCCGATCGGAACACCGCCACCAAGGCTATCTTCTCAAGTCCGGCTGATCGAAGCGCAATTGCTTTTCGCCGACGCCATGAAGCGCGTTTTCACCGTGGATTCACATCGGACGCCAAGGTGAAGCCACATTGCCTCTTTGAATTCAAAGCAAAGCGACATTAGTGAATCTTGGCCGAGGATCTTAATCGTCGGCTCGGATTAAGCGCCAGAGGCTTAGGAATAATAAACCGCTTCGGTATAAGCGTAGCCGTCGGATTCTCATCCAACGTGACGTTGCACCACGCCTTCTCCTTAGAAGTTAAGTCGATTATGCACGGTAGATCTCGCCGCTGGTTGGTAATCGTCGCGGTTACGTGTGTCCACGTATGTGCGATGAGCAGTAAACTCTCTCGGTAACCGTAATGGCCGTTAGATCCGCATCCGACCGCCTCGTGCATCCACGTGAGGTGCGGTGAATAGTGATCCACGAGGTAACCGCGGCCGTTGGATTTCAATCCAACCGCCTCTGCCGCCGCGTGTCGACTTTGGTTGGCCCAGATCATCGCTCCGGTAGGGCCCACATGTCGTGTGATGATCGGGGGTGATAGACGCCAACATGACGTCATCAGGGCCCACTTGTCGATGACTGTAGGCGACGGAGGTTCTCGGTGCGACGACACGTGTCGCCGAGTGAGAAATAATCCGGATTTTCAGCATGAAAATAAAATGGGTAATTCGATTATTATTTATTTGAATCTCAGAAAACTTGAAAATGCTATAGCTTTTGCATTTTAACTCGGATTTGGGTGATTCTAGTGCCCAAAAATTTGTAAAAATGTGAACTATTTAATGGTGATTTTTATTTTATTTTTGGTGTTAATATTGCTATCTGTATTGCATATTTATTGTGTGCTTGCTTGTACCGATCGATTAGACTCCGAGTTGCCGGAATTCGCCGAGGGAGAATTCGAAGACCCATCACAGACCTCGGACCAGAACCAACAGCTTTTTGAAGGCAAGTCATGCTTTGACAATTTTGCGCCTAGTTTTCAAAGTATATTTTGATTTTCATATTGCATGCTATGTTAAATACAAATGCTTTTGATTAAATTGGGAAAAGGTAGTTAAAAGCCAAACTTGTTTATGCCACCTTGATTATAATGTATTTATGCCCTGATATCCTTGTCCACCCTAAGATGTTTAAAAATGTTGGATGCTAATATGACGCCAACACGGGAGGCTAGACCGTGATTAGTCGCTTAGCCCGCTTATATGCGTTGAATGTCTTCCAAATTGCAAACGAATGTTGACTAAACAATTATGGAACACATTTTGAAGTAATGCGATGATGTCATGAAATGGAATTGAGGGTAGCGACCTGTGTGGTTCTACTCGTACAATGAAGTGGGCATTGGCATGTGTTGCAATAATGCAAAACTGGGTGGGAAATGATTTGGACCGGGGCAAGTGGCAAGAAGGCTTCGTGCCAGGTGGGCCTGTGTGGCAACGGGATGTGTGAAGGAGTGGAAAGGCTGTGTGCCGAGATGTAATAAAATGAATGTCTTGCCCTGGACAATTAAGGACTTAACCTTGCGAGCCTTTGAACTGAAGTTCCGTGTACAACCACTTGTCCTAATGGGACGGACCTAGTTAAGTAGGTTTCTAACCTCTTTCCTTTGAAACCTCGGGGTGACAAAGTGCACACGGTGTAATCAGAGGGGAAGCGTGCACGTGCTTACGGCTTGGTACCCATTCAACGGTACTTGCTATGTCTAAACTTCGCTCACGAGTGAGGGAAGTGTTAGAAGGAAGTGTCGGAGGGGTTCAACGGTTAAATGTTAGTCTCTGAAAGATTTTGTTGCAATCAATCACCGTGTGGTGAGCGATTGTATCATGTGGGTAAAGTGTACAACCTCTGCGAGTGTGTGTGCGAATCTATTGAATAGCGATTGTCATGATCTTGGACATTGCTCGTGATTCTGATCAAGGGTTAGATTTTCAAAATATAAACGTGGAATGGGTGGCTATGTGCCGAAAGAATGATGAATGAAATTAGGGCTGTGTGCCAAACTCTTGGAAAAAGGAATGGAGAAATTAATTATTAATAATATTAGTTTTATGCTTTTAATCTAATAGGATTACCTGTTTAAAAGAAATGCTGCTTTAAGCAAAATAACCAATTAAGCTTTTCCCTTGGAATAAGCCATGCATGTAGTAATAGAACTGCATTGTGCATGACTTGTTGAGTATGTTGTATACTCACCCTTATGCTGACAAAAACCTCGTAAGAAGAAGCCGTGCGGCTTGGGAGGAAGAGTTCGTCAAGGCTAAGAGGACTAAGGGGTTGAGCCGCACTCAAGAGTCTGTGGGTTATGAAGGGTTCATTGTTTTACTTTTGCTTCCACGATAAACTTGTGCTACTTTGATATTTATCGCCTACGCATGGCTAATTATTGTAAGGTGACCATAAGGTCATGTAACCTCGATTATATTATGCTTGAAGTACTTTATTATTTATTTCCACTGTATGATTGTGGTACTTCAACCTATTATCCTGTGTGTACTAGCGTGATCCTGGACTAGTACAGAATACACAGAGTGTCCGAATCCATAAATTCGGGGCACGACAGGGATGGTATCAGAGCCATACTGACTGTAGGACTTAACCCTAGTTAGACTGGTCATTTTAGGGGAGTACAAATTAATTTCTAAAGAATAAAATTTGGGCAAGAATAATCAAGGAAATCTTGACTTATCCCTTCTTCCTTACTTCATATCTCTGCTGTATTCTGCTATTACTTTTATGCTCTTTTAAAATTTTAGTATCGACGCGTTGTTTTGGCAGATGCAGATGGTTCACTCTTTTGGTGAGCGTCCACTATGGCTTCGCCGCAGAGCTCGAGGATGCTTCGTGTTGGGAGGCTTCGGTACCGTCTCTACCGATCCCGCACCTGGATAGTCAACATGATTGCTCGCGATGGGAGATGACTTTACCTTATGCGCTCGGGAGCACGCGTGCTAAGTCGTCGCTGGCCTCGCGGTGAAGCGAGCCACCACGGTACGGGCATGGCAGAGTGTGCACAGGTTGCGCTGGCGTCGGATCGCCAGGACCACGGCTACGCAGCTGTGGGATACCGCCTTCAGGTGCACCTCGACGCAGGTGGACCCTGCGCGGTTGGAGCTAGAGGACGCTTTGCCGTCCGTGCGCACAGGTGTTCGCCACGACAGGGAGGAGGTTATGGACGCCCACGACTTCGGAGCTTGAGCAGTGTACCGCGTTGGAGGAGACCGAGGTTGCTCGAGAGGAGACCCGAGAGCACGCCGTTCGAGAGGATCGCCGTGGAGGAGGCTCTCTATGGTCGAGGCCGGGGCGTCGTCATGGAGCTCGGCAGGCGGCGAGGAGGAGGAGCCAGCAGAGCAGGAGCCAGCGCCAGCGCCAGAGGACCAGTAGCCTGTGGTGCCCCCAGCTGCACCAGTGGGAGGGCATGGGGACCAGTTTGCCCTGATGCCAGCTCACCCGCCGGTTTACGTGATGGACGAGCCAGAGCCGGGTTGGCTCGAGGAGTGATGCTTTTTCAGAGTGGTAGTGATCGGCTTTTTGCGTTGAGACTCAGTTGTGTTGAGTCGCGTCTTTTATTTCGAACATTAGTATGCGATGTTGTAATGAACAATTGGATGTGATGTTGTGACTAATTTTGTGGGTGCATAGTCCCTAGACTATGTAATGAACCACCCTAATTATTATTTATGCTTGAATGATTAACGGTTCTTAAGTTACACCTGTTTCCCCGTATAAGTTTCTATACTTGTCTATTCTTTTCCCCTCATCTCTAAACCGAAGGAATCAAAGCAGATGGTGAACACTGCAACAACAGAGCGGGGAGGCAAGTGGTTCGCGCCCAGGCAGGCGCCAGGCGAGTAAAGACACCACCACCGCAGCAAAGACCGCCAAAGGATATCACGAGAATCTAGGAGCATTCCTCGTGAGTACGACTTCGAGCAATCGCATTTATGATGGACACATTACAACAAATCAGCACTCAAGCAACCGCCAACAATCAAGTCAGTGAACAACGGGCCACGCCCCTACTCGAGATTGTCCGAATTCATGAGGACTCGACCACCCACCTTTAAAACAACGCTAGCCCTTGGAGGCGGATGATTGGCTGAGAACCATCGAAGGAAATTGCACATAACGCAGTGTGAAGGAAACGAGAGGGTACTTTATGCCTCTCACCAGACTAGAGGAACAGTGCGAGAATGGTGGGGAAAACTCTACAGCGTCGCGAGAGAGACCCGCAGAAATTACTTGGGAAGAATTCACCATAGCTTTTTGTCAATACCATGTGTCTGAGGGTATCATGGAATTGAAAAAGGAGGAATTCAGGGCGCTAAGCAAGGAGGTCAATCGTGGTGACTATTTGAATAGGTTCACGCATAATAGCACGCTACGCTCTAGAAGACGAAGCGACCGACAAGGCCGCATAATCCTGCTTCTGAAGGGACTTAACACAGATTGCAGTGGCCGATTACCCACACTTTCAGGATTTTCAAGAATTGGTAAACAAGGCGCCAGACTTTGGAAGCGCAAGCGCAACCGGATGATAACAGAACGCGTCGCATGGCACAGCAGGAGGACGCCATGGCCAGAAAGACCAAGAATGATGCCTCAACCAGATCCATTGTGTTTCATGTAGGAAACGTTGTCAGACACCGCCGCCAATGCCAAGACCAATGGGACAAACCCTCAGACTCCTGTTAGAGTTAATAATCAGGGTAGTGGAAATCAGCAAATGGCAGGAAGGCGCTGCTACAACTGCAACGAAACCGGACATTTCGCCAATATGTGCCCCAAGAAAGGAGGAGTGACCCCAGTGCGCTTCAACTTAGGGAGCACACCAGCCAAGACCCCTGTCCAAGGAGGAAGTCGAGGACCTGCACCAGCTGGGACTACACCGCAAGCATTCTCTCGAGGCAGAGTCAATCACATTGCAGCAGACGAAGTCCAGAATGCCACGGACGTCGTGCTTGGTAAGTTCCTAGTCAACTCAGTGCCAGCTACAGTATTATTTGATTCAGGAGCTTCACATTCGTTCGTTTCTCGAGATTTTGCTATGACAAATGATCTGGATATTGTTAACCTTAAAAGTACACTTCTAGTTCAATCCCCTGGATCAGAACTCCGTTCTAAGGTCGGATGTTCTGGAGTTAAGTTAATAATAAAAGGCGTAGAGTTCCTAGCGAACCTTATTATATTAGATACCCAAAACCTGGATGTTATCCTGGGAATGAATTGGTTGACTAAACATAAGGCAGTATTAGACTGCGGACGGAGAGTTGTGTCTATTGAGAGCCCTAAAGGTAGGAAAGTGGAATTTCAAGCAAGAGCAGGATTCGAGAAGGGCAGATGTTAGTAAACAATTTGGAGATATCAAGATAAGAGATGTACCATGGGTCGATGAATACCGTGATGTTTTTCCCAAGGAATTACCGAGAATGCCACCGGACGAGAGACATAGAGTTCGTAATTGACTTAGTACCAGGACAAAGACCAATAGCAAAGAGACTATATCTGATGTCCACCAAGAGTTGGTAGAAATGAAAAAGCAAATTGAAGAGTTATTGGAAAAAGGATTCATCAGACCAAGCTCGTCCACATTGGGAGCATCTGTTCTCTATTTGTTAAGAAGAAAGATGGGAGTTTTAGGATGTGTGTAGATTATACAAGACTTAATCTAAGGACGATAAAGAATAAATAATTGCGTTACCCGGATAGATGATCTTTTGATCAACTAAGAGGAGCAGGAGTATTTTTCCAAGATCGACCTCGTGTCGATACCATCACTGAAAATCAAAAGCGTAAGACATACCCAAGACCGCTTTTCTTCAAGATATGGACACTACGAGTTCACCGTTATGTCATATTCGATTGACAAATCGCTACCGCTTATTTTATGAACTTAATGAACAAAGTATTTATGGAATACTTAGACAAATTTGTGAGTCGTATTCATAGATGATATTCTCGTTTATTCAAGGATTTGGATGAAGAGCACGCCCAACATTTGAGATTAGTGTCAGTAGAAACTAAGAGAGCAATGGGTTGTATCTGAGAATTCAAGAAGTGCGATTTACGGAAGAGTAAGGTAGATTTCTTAGGGCATGTCATGACCGCCAAGGAATCGCAGAGAGACTAAGCAAGGTCGAGACAAGACTGCATTGGGAGTCGCCAAAGACAGTTTAAATGAGATTCGAGTTTTCTTGGAATGGTCAAGTTATTACCGCGATTCATAGAAGGGTTTCCACAATTGCTAAGCCAATTACGCAATTGTTAAAGAAGGAAAAGAAGTTTGTTTGGACACCAGATTGCGAAGAGTTTTCAAGAATTGAAGAAAAAATCGACATCAGACACCGGTGTTAGTTTAATGGGATGTGCCGCAGAGTTTTGATATCTATTGTGATGCATCACGCAAGGACTTGGATGTGTGTTGATGCAAAATGGAAGGTAGTAGCCTATGCATCAAGGCAATTAAGGCCACATGAAGGAATTACCCAACGCATACGATCTAGAATTAGCAAACAGTAGTGCATGCCTCGAAGATATGGCGTCACTATCTTATCGGCAATAGATGTGAGGTGTATATGAGACTATAAAAGCCTTAAATACATTTTCACCCAATCTGAACTTTGAACATGAGGCAAAGGAGATGGTTAGAATGATCAAGGATTACAACATGGGTATCCATTATCATCCCCAAGGCCAATGTAGTGGTGATGCCTTGAGTCGGAAAAATCATAGTAGAAATATGATAGTGGGAGAAGGCGAGTAAAGAATTGTGCAAGGATCTTCAGAGATTAAAATTGGAAGTTGTTAGGAAGGATTAATGGGCAAGTTAGAGGTAAAGCCTATCTTGGAAGACTAGATTAGAGAAGGTCGAACAATGATGAGAAAATCAAGCTTAATCAAAGCCAAGATGGAAGGAGGACAAGCGAAAGACTTTAAAATTTGGGCGAAGGCATCGCGTTAATGGATGAAAGGGCGATTGGTGTACCTAACAAAAGGAGTCAAGGCTTATCTTTGCAGAAGCTCATGACTCCAAGTATTCGATTCACCGAGAAGTGCAAAAATGTATCAAGATTTAAAGAGAGGTTACGGTGGCCAAATATGAAGAGAGAGGAATGAGCATGTAGCCCTATGTGATGTATGTCGTGAGTCAATGCTATGCATCGAGACCGGAGATCATACAACCGAATTAAAAATACCGAGGTGGAAATGGGAAGAAATCGGGATGGATTTCATTACCGGACTGCCAAGGACGCAAGGAGGTTACGACTCCATATGGGTCATCGTGGACCGATTGACAAAAGTCGCACACTTCATACCAGTAAAAACCACCTATTCAGGAGATAAGTTAGCCGAGCTATACATGGCAAGGATCGTTTGCTTGCATGGAGTGCCAAGGAAGATAGTATCGGACAGAGGTACCCAATTTACCTCAAGATTTTGGGATAAATTGCATACAGCAATGGGCACCTGTTTGAACCCGAAGATAGCTTATCACTCATGAAGACGGATGGAACAGATGAAGAGTCAATCAAATATTAGAAGATATGTTAAGAGCACGTGCATTGGCATATACATCAACTTGGGATAGCTGTTTGCTGTATCACGGAATTCCGATTACAACAATAGCTATCAAGCAAGTCTTGGATGTCACCTTTAGAAGCATTGTATGGTCGACCTTGTAGGGCCTTAGTTAAATTGTAATGAGACGAATGGCGTCGTGTCTTTGGACCAGACATACTCCAAGAAGCCGAAGAGCAAATAGCACTAATCAGAGAAAGGTTAAAGATCGCACAGTCGAGGCAGAAGAGTTATGCGGACAACCGCTGCAGGGATTTGAGCTTTGAGCCTGAAGACTATGTGTATCTCGAGAGTTCACGCCCACTGAAAGGAGTCGGAGGTTTCACAAAAAAGGAAAACTTGCACCAAGATATGTAGGGCCGTTCAAGATTGTAAATCGTAAGGTGAGGTTATGTATCAACCTGGAGTTACCACAATCATTAGCGAAGTACACAATGTCTTTCATGTATCACAACTCAAAAGTGTCTTGAGTTCTAAAGAACAAACATCATCGCAAGAAGTTGAACTACTAGAAGACTTGACTTAGAAAGAACAACCAATAAAAAAATGCGGATCGGTGGATGGGAAAACAAGGAGCAAAACAACTTCGTTTACGTGCGGAGTTGAAGGAGCAATCACCGCGTAAAGTGAAGCCACACAGAGCGAGAGGAGAAGATCAGAAAAGGAATTCCCAAACCTATTCTCTAGTTAAGCTTCAAATCTCTTGGGCGAGATTACATTAAGGAAGTAGGTTTGTAGCGATCGAAAATTTGGGATTTAAATTTTGGAAGTTTTAAAATTTTTGTGAATTAATTACCCTTTATTTGCACTTTAATTGGATTTATCGATTTTTGGGAATTTATTTGGAATTATTTGAGTTTTATTGAATTTATCTTCTCTTGATTAATTAAATATCGAGAAAACTAATTATCAAAATAAATGAAAATATTTTCTCTAGGCTCAAAATACTCTAAAATATTTTCTAGAATTTTTCGAGTATTTTAGAGCTCAAATAAATACTTTGAATTCTTTGAATTCTTTTTATTGTCAAAATCTGAAAAATGGCTAGCTACACAGTCTTTGGTAGACCCAACAACGTGCTCTTCGGAAACCCTAATCGCATGCATCCTCCTTAGTTGGATCTCGATCGGACGGATGCGATTAAATACCGTTTATTTGAAATGAGGTTTAATCTCCATAGTTGGATCGCGATCAGACGATCGAGGTTCCGAGACATTCTCGAGCGCATCGCGATCGTCACTACCGCCGCCGCTGGTCTTAGGAGATATTGTCGAGAGATATAAGCGCGAGTTCCAAGGCTTCTCCGAAAGTAAGAAATACCCGATTGTGCGCCAAATCCTTCCGCTCATTTTGCCTCTTTTCTCCCACGCTTCGCCGAGTCACCGAGCGCGTCGCGCTTAGTGCTTCGCCAGAGTAGCCACACTCCTCTCGGTGCTTCTTCATTGTTACGCCACCGTCAGTCCCGCTATTCCCACCGCCTTTGAGAGTCTTGGCCAGTTGGTTAGACGCTACGCGCATCCGCTGGACCGCTTTTTCCGACGGAGTCGAGCAAAACGCCGCCAATTGCGTCGTCTTCTCCAAGTTGGCGCATCGGCAATTGCTTTTTCTTCGCCGACGCCATGAAAGCGGCCTTTCACCGCTTGGATTCACATCGACGCTCAAGGTGAAGCCACGCTCTCTCTTTGAATTCAAAGCGAAGCGATACTAGTGAATCTGGCCGTAGGATCTTAATCGTCCATTCGGATTAACCGGCCAGAGGCTTAGGAATAGTAAACCGCGCAGTATAAGCGTAGCTCGCCAGTTCTCATCCACCCGCGGCGTTCATACGCCTTCTCCGTGAGAAGTTAAGTCGATTATGCACGGTAGATCTCGCCGCTGGTTTAGTAATCGTCGCGATTACGTGTGTCCACGATGCGTGATGGCGAGAAACTCTCCGGTAACCGAGCTGCTAGATTGTGATCCGACCGCCCCTAGTGCATCCCACGTAGGGTGCAGTAAATAGTGATCCGTGTGAGTAGCCGCAGCTCGCTGATTTTCAATCCAACCATCTTGATCCGCCCGGCGTGTCGACTTTTTGGTTGGCCCAAGTCACTGCTCCCAGAGGGCCCACATGTCGATGTGATGACCGGGGTGATGACGCCAAGATGGCGTCATCCGGGGCCCACTTGTCGCTCGACCGGCCGTGTGACGTGGAGGCCTCCGGCCGGGCACGATGTCGCCGAGGAGAAATAATCCGATTTTTCAATAGATGAAAATAAAATGGAGTAATTCCATTATTATTTATTTGAATTTTAGAAAACTTGAAAATGCTATAGCTTTTGCATTTTAACTCGGATTTGGGTGATTCCATTGCCCCAAAATTTGTAAAAATGTAAACTATTTAATGGTGATTTTTATTTTATTTTTGGTGTTAATATTGCTTCTCAGACAGTATATTTATTGTGTGCTTGCTTGTACCGAATTAGACTGAAGTTCGTCGACATTGTGAGGAGAATTCGAAGACCCATCGCGAGACCTCGGACTGTAACCAATGCCTTTTTGAAGGCAAGTCATGCTTTGACCATTTTTATGCCTCTAGTTTTCAAAGTATATTTTGATTTTCATGTTGCATGCTATGTTAAATACAAATGCTATTGATTAAATTGGGAAAAGGTAGTTAAAAGCCAAACTTGTTTATGCCACCTTGATTATAATGTATTTATGCCCCGATATCCTTGTCCACCCTAAGATGTTTAAAAATGTTGATGCTAATATGACGCCAACACGGAGGCTAGACCGTGATTAGTCGCTAACCGCTTATATATCGTTGAATGTCTTCCAAATTGCAAACGAATGTTGACTAAACAATTATGGAACGCATTTTGAAGTAATGTGCGATGATGTCATGAAATGGAATTGAGGGTAGCGACTGTGTGGTTCTACTCAGACAATGAAGTGGGCATTGGCATGTGTTGCAATAATGCAAAACTGGGGGAAATGATTTGGATCGGGCAAGTGGCAAGAAGGCTTCGTGCGAAGTGGGCCTGTGTGGCAACGGGATGTGTGAAGGAGTGGAAAGGCTGTGTGCCGAGATGTAATAAAATGGATGTCTTGCCCGGGACAATTAAGGACTTAACCTTGCGAGCCTTTGAACTGAGTTCCGTGTACAACCACTTGTCCGTAATGGGACGGACCTAGTTAAGTAGGTTTCTAACCTCTTTCCTTTGAAACCTCGGTGACAAAGGCACACCAAAGGCAAGCTGTAGGGGCGTGCACGATGCTTTCTGACTTTGGTACCCATTCAACCAAGATTTTGCTCTGGCTCTAAACTTCGCTCTCGAGTGAGGGAAGGCGTTAGAAGGGAAGTATCGGAGGGTTCAACGGTAAATGTTAGTCTCTGAAAGACTTTGTTGCAATCAATCACCGTGTGGTGAGCTCACCGATCCTGTGGGTAAAGTGTACAACCTCAGAGAGTGTGTGTGTGAATCTATTCGAATAAGCTGGTGTCCACAAGATCGATATTGCTTTCGGTGATTACAAATAAGGGTTAGATTTTCAAAATATAAACGTGGAATGGGTGGTACGTGTGCTTAAAGAATGATGAATGAAATTAGGGCGTGTGCCAAACTCTTGGAAAAAGGAATGGAGAAATTAATTATTAATAATATTAGTTTTACCGCTTTTAATCTAATAGGATTACTGCTTAAAAGAAATGCCGCTTAAGCAAAATAACCAATTAAGCCTTTCCTTGAATAAGCCATGCTTGTAGTAATAGAACTTATTGTGCATGACTTGTTGAGTATGTTGTATACTCACCCTTGCGCCGACAAAAACCTCGGAAGAAAAGCCGTACCAACTTGGGGAGGAAGAGTTCGTCAAGGCTTAAGAGGACTAAGGGGTTGAGCCGCACTCGAGAGCACGTGGTTATGAAGGGTTCATTGTTTTACTTTTACTCAACGATAAACTTGTGCTACTTTGATATTTATCGCTCGCGGTGGCTTAATTATTGTAAGGTGACCATAAGGTCATGTAACTCGATTATATTATGCTTGAAGTACTTTATTATTTATTTCATTGTATGATTGTGGTATTTCAACCTCGTTATCCTCGTGTACTAGCGTGATCCTCGACTAGTACATGCATTACGCAGAGTGTCCGAATCCGTAAATTGGCACTTACACTTTTCTCAACGCACATCCGCTTTTTCGATCCATTTATGCTACATATGTAACAATAGGTGTTAAACGATGAATTAAGTACTCTAGGAGTGCTCATGCGCACATGTGCTATATATAGGCTAAATTTCTACTTGCCGATTAACCTAAATATCTCCTAACATCGAAATAGAATGAATGGATATGCATGTAAGAACCAACTACTAATTTAGATCAAAAAGCACAAATGGATCTACACAAGGTTATAGCAAATGTGTCTACTTGACATCATAGAGAACAAATAATAGATCTACAACAAGCTGGATGTGGAACACAGATTCATTTCCCCAAGCTAGATCTAAAATGTATTTCAAATTTGAAGTAATTACTAATCTTAGATGACCTAGAGCACAAGGATCTACAATTACTACTGCAAATCTAGGGTCTCTTTCACTATAAGGCCTCTCAATCACAGCCACCTCAGCTATATCTAGGAAACCCTAAAAATATAGAGACGGTCAAGGCTCTCTATTCTTTTATAGAAAATAGAATTGATCATCACAGACAGTTTTATCCAAAAACCATCTGCGATGTCACGTGATATCACAGACGGTTTTATCTAAAAACCGTGTGTGATGTGACATGACATCGCAAATGTTTTTGCACAAAAACCATCTGTGATGTCATGTCACATCGCAGACTATTTTTGGATAAATCCGTCTGCGATTTTATCATCGCAGACAGTTTTATCTACAAACCATCTATGATGTTGCTTCGTCTTCCCAATGTAGATGCGCGTAGTGTTTCGACTTGATTATTTCATCTTTCGAGGGAATTAAAACCATCTGTTCAAATTCCACTTGGAAGACCATATTCTAGGCGGCATTTCGTTTCCCCAATATAGATTGTTAATTGCAATTCTGCGCTATAAGAAGAGAGAGGCTGATCGGCCGCCTCTACACTCGATCGATCAACAAAACAAAGAAATCCCCTCCGATCTGACACCGCCATGAGCAATCAATAGAGCCCCTCCGACACCTCCTCTGTTGGCTTCACTGGGCCTCCGACGAAGGCTTTGCCACCGCCACCGCCACCGCCTTCTCCTCCGACAAACCCTCCACCTCCGACAAACCCTTCCCTCCTCCACCTTCGAGACCCCTACGGGAATGGCTGCGGCGCTACGCTGGCACCATATCCATGAATCTACTGCACAGCACATTACCTCGCTCGCCCACTTCCACCGCCAGCAAAGATCCTACCGCCACCTCCGCCTCAAGCGTCGTCGTCAGGTAGAAGTGTCTACCGCCGGCATCATCCTCCTCCTCCAACAATGATAGCTACGACTCGTCGGAGGGCTATCGTGACGGCTGGGAGTTGGAGGATGACCCCGATAGAGCCAGGTTGAGCGAGGACCCAGATAGTCGGAGCGACAACTCCGACTCTGGTGATGACAGTCACTAATTAAGTAGTATTTTTTAAACTTTTGTAGTCTTTTGTTGTTAAACTTTTGTTTCCAACTACGAACTAGTTAAACTTTTGTATCTAGCAAGAAGCTTGTATATAATGCAAAAATCTACTTCTCATATTAATCTAGTAGTCTTTTGCAAGGCATGTTTCGTGCATTTACTATTTTTAATTGATCATTACAGACGGTTTGTGCATAAAAATGTCTGTGATGAGGGAAACATCACATACTGTTTTATTCACAAACCGTCTGTGAAGTTATACCTATCATCACAATCGGTTTATGGATAAAACCGCCAGATATTTCCCTCATCACGTATGGTTTTATCCACAAACCTAATGTGAACTTCTCATTTTCATCACACGGTTTTTGGTGAAACCGCCTGTGATAATTAGACATCACGAGATGGTTTAAATGGCCAAACCGTCTGGTGATGTGCTCAAAATGAGATCATAGACGGTTTTCTAAAAATCCATTAATGACGACGTGTCTAATATAACCCTTTTGTAGTAGTGTTTGTAGACCGTCGTCATTTGCCACACCCTATAATCCAAATATTAAACTTAAAAGAACTTAGGTCAAGGTAAAAACTAACTGTGGTATTCACAAATTATAAGTTCCTCGATGTACTTATGTAGGATCGAAATATACTAATGTAGCAATCGAGAGGGGAGGAATGATTGCTGAAGCTAAAATCAATTTTTGATGATTTTTGAAACACTCTAATTTAAACTCAAATTGCTTGGAGACCCGGCACATAGTTGAGAGACCAGTTTATGCATTGGGAGACCAAAGAGACAAAACAGAGACCATTAGAATGGGTATCAGACAAAGATAGCAAATTGGCGACCAGAGAGCAATCTGTAATCAATGAGAGCACGTATGGCGATCAAGAGAAAGCACTTGGGCGAAGACAAACACTTGGGCGACCATGCGAGCAGTTTGGGCGAGCAGACTGATACATATTTACTAAAACAGTAATTCCCGAAGATCCAACCGTTAGATCGATATGAAATTTTAACTGTGGAAACTACACTCAATTATGAAGCTAACGCAATAAGAATTAGGTCATTCGAATCTATGAATCTAAAGTTATGTTCTTCGCAAAGTCCTAATCTGGGTGACCAGTCAGGCGACCAGGCGAGCAGACTGGTAACCAATTTACAAAAATAGAAATTCATAAAGATCCCACCGTTGGATTAATGTGAAATTTTAACTGTAGAAACTAGACTTAATTCCAAAGCTAACCCAAAAAGAATCAACTTGATCTAACCTACATATCTTGAGATATTACCTTCACAAGATGATACCTTTGCAAGAAACCGAACTCCGTGATGAACTTTGTGACTGCTGCGATGAACAAAACTTCTAGCGATCGATCAACTATGTTCGAGCCAAGAGCAAAATGAAAAATCGCCAAATTACCGGAGATGCAAGAAAGATTTTTATTTTGATCTAGTTCTGACTCAAACAAAAGAGTACAAATCCTAAACTCGACTCTAAAGATAAACAGAGACACTCCCCTATTTATACAGAGCAAACATAAAAAGATTGAATACAACTCCACTTCCCACATGGAAAGAGTTCATATACATCTCAACCCTCGCCCAACATGGCCAAAAAACAACTCTGCACGCATGTATATCCCACATGTCTTGAATTACATGACTAGCACCTCCATGTGCATGTTCTCTAGCCCAAACGTCCCGCATGACATCCTTGACCACTAAGACCTCGATTCCTCCCTGAACCTAGTCCAGAACCTCAGTTCCTCCATGAACCTAGTTCCGGTTGGGTCATCGACCACGTTCGCCCTCAAGCAACACCTGCATATGAATAAACAACAATTCTGAGCACAAGTCCACGACTTGACTCAAAGTCAATCCATGCAACCACTCACACGAGTGCGTTGCATCAAGCAAAACCATCATCATGCTATCACGAGCATATCAAACAAATATGAGCACAAGTACACGAATTGACTCAAAATCAATCCATGCAACCACTCACACGAGTGCATTGCATCAAGCAAAACCATCATCATACTATCACCAACATATGCACAAGCACCACACATGCCATAATCAAAGCCACTTTGCAATGCCAATTTCATTACTCAAATTAATTTTTTCAAAGACATGATTTCACAATCTCCCCTTGATGAAAACATTGGCAACACCATTCGAACTCGAACATTGGCATTCACCTCACAGAAAAATTTTAAGAAATTTTGTTTTAAAACCAAAAACAAAGTGAAAAATCTCCTAAAAAGAAGAAATAATCTCCCCCTAAAAAAAGAAGAAAAAATGTGTGTGAATGTGCAATATGTGTCCAAAATTCTCCCCCTTTGACAATGGATTCATCAAGAATATAAAAGAGAGAACAAAATCTTTTTTGTTTATTTTTAGTTTTTCCTTTTTTTATGTACTAAGCATTATAGGTCATCCACGAATGTAACAATTTTATCACCAAGTCTTGCTATCAAAAGTACTTGCACCTTCAAATATACACATAAACAATGTAGAGTAAGCATAACTAGAAATCAAGTACTATTAATGATTTTTTGCATGGCATGATCTCCCTTTCTCAACAATCTTAAAACCGGAAAACATTGAATTTTTTTGCACTTTATTTATGCTTGAAAAAACTGATTCATTAATTGATTGCAACAATAACAATTGCAAGGAATTACATGCACCATCAGCCTTACTTTTCAACCATGCCAAGCATTCACAAGCTTAAGGTTCCAAGTTCATATCAAAGAGCAATGATAAACAGTCTCGTAAAGAGGAAGTGCGACAGTACATAACCTTGATCTTGTATTTATCAACAATCACTCTTTTAGCTTTAGCATTTAACTTTCATATTTAGCACTTTTTGATCGGATCAAGATAGCCAAGAAAGTTCAACCATGACAAGATTTAATTCAAGTTGTCATTCCATTTAAATAGTCATGTCATAAACTACACCATATATGCATGAACATGAAGTTGCAAAGATCTTGAAACATAAACATGGCTTCAAATGACATATGTGTATGAAATACAATGCTCAAGATTTTTTATTGTTTTTTATTTTTGTTTTCATTTAAGAAACACACAAAATAAAAAGCATGTTACAAAATATTACAATAACTTCAAAACTCCCCTCAAAAATATCCCATCTGGATGAACCAACCCAAGTTCTCCTAATAAAAGCAAAATGAGAAGAAGACAAAGGTTTTGTGAAAATATACGCCAATTGATATTCAAGATTCACATGATGAAGAACAATATTTCCCTACAAGATCTCTAAGAAAGTGAAATCTGATCTCATTGTGTTTTGTTCTAGAATGTTACATGTGGTTCTTAGCAATGCATGTTGCACTAGTGTTATCACACAAAAGAGAACACTACCCAAATTAACCCCATAATCTTTATGTGTAGCTATTATCCAAAGAATTTGAGAACAACAACCGGCAGTGACCTACATATTCAGATTCAAAGTAGTTGATTGTACAGAGAGGATTGTTTTCTAGATGACCATGCAATAAGAGAATTACCCAAGAAATGACATGAGCTAAATGTACTTTTCCTATCAATTCTACAACCTCCAAAATCAGCATCAGAGAATGCTCTTAAACTAATGCATGAGGAAGCAGAAAGCCATATGCCACAATCTTGAGTACCATGAAGATACCTAAAATCCGCTGACAACTTGTCGATGTGAAACACATGGGGAAGCTTGAAAGCGAGCACACAACACCTGAAAAATTGAATATCCGCCTTGATGCGTTGAGATATAAAAGTGAACCTATCATGCTTCTATATTCCTTTTGATCAACCATCTCACCATCTTCATCCGGATCAAGTGTGCAAGTGCCTCCCATGGGTGTCATGATCGCTTGGCGTTTTCCATCCCAAAGCGGTGAAGCAAATTTTTGTGTACTTACTTTGATGAACAAAAGTACCTTCCTTCGTTTGTTTGATTTACTGTCCCAAAAAGTAAGTTAACTCACCCATCATACTCATCTCAAATTCCTTCCTCATGGTTTCAAAACTTAGACACTAAAACATGAGAGGAACCACCAAAGATAATATCATCAACATAAATCAAAGCTAATAGTTGATCGATTGCCTTGCTTGAGTAAAAAGAGAGTTTTGTCAACTTTTCCCATTGTATACTCCTTTTCAAGTAAAAAGGTTTTTAGTCTATCATACCATGCTCTAGGGGCTTGTTTTAATCCATACAAGGCTTTTGACAATTTGAACATATGATCTGGGTACTTGGGATTTTCAAAATCAGGTGGTTGCTTAACATATACCTCCTCATTAATATAGCCATTTAGAAAAGCATTTTTTACATCCATTTGATACAATATAAAACCTTTAGATGCATCAAATGCTAAAAGAATTCTAATGGCTTCAATTCTAGCAACAGGAGCAAAGGTTTCATCAAAATCTAAACCTTCAATTTGAGTATAACCTTGAGCAACCAATCTAGCCTTATTCCTGACAACAACACCATCCTCACTTTGTTTCTTTTTGAAAACCCATCTAGTTCCAATTATGTTGAAATCAAGAGGTGGTGGAACAAGTTTTCAGACTTTATTACGCTCAAAATTCTCTAATTCCTCGTGCATGGCATTGATCCAAGATTCGTCAGTTAATGCATGAGATATATCTTTGGGTTCAAAAGTAGCAACAAAAGTAGAGTGAGCATGAGAATCAGAATCAGTAAACCTGGATCGGGTGACTCTCTCATTCAAATCTCCAATTATTTGTTAAGGTGGATGTCTCTTTTGAATGTGCAAAGGAGCTGTAACTTTAGAAACTTCTCCTTCTTCTTCATTTTCAGCATGTACAGATGATGTTGTGGCTTGAGGATTCTCAGCTGTAGGTGATGTAGTGGTAGGTGCCAAAGGTGCTACAGATGGTTGTGAAGTAGGAATCAACACTTCATCCTCAACATCATCATCATCATCATCATCAAGAACGATACTCTCCCCCTGAACATATGCATTTGTACCTTCATCAATTGGACTAGTGCCAGGACTAGCCTCATCAAAAGTAACTTCACAAGTTTCTACAATTTTGTTAGTTTCCAAAACAAGTACACGATAGCTACATGTATGAGCAGGATATCCAAAAAAATACCATCAGTTGATCTAGCTTCAAATTTATCAAGGTTTCCAGATTTCAAGACAAAGCATTTGCATCCAAAAACTATGAAATGAGATACACTAGACCTATGACCAAAACGAAGCTCATAAGAAGTTTTGCCTAACTTTGATCTCAAAAACACTCTATTAGAAACATAGCATGCAGTTGAGATTGCTTCAGCCCAAAACTTCCTAGGATTGTGATGTTCATCTAGCATAGTTCTAGCCATCTCAACTAAGGTTCTGTTCTTTCTTTCAACTACACCATTTTGTTGAGGCACTCTTGGTGAAGAAAATTGATGATCAATTCCTTTCTCAACACAAAAGTGATCAAAAGAAGAATTTTTAAACTCAGTGCCATTATCACTTCTGATAGCTCTAAGTGCTCCTGGGTGATCAACAGATAATCTAGTAACAAGACTTCTAAAATGACTAAAAGCCTCATCTTTAGATACCATAAAATAAACCCAAGAGTATATAGAATAATCATCAACAATAACCAAGACATACCATTTGCCTCTAAAAGATTGCACACCGAGAAGGTCCAACCGTGTCAAGATGTAGTAGCTGATCAGAGCGCTTTGTCATCACCATGGTAAGAGGTGGATGTGAACCCCAGCAGTCATCTTACCATGTCTACAAGAAGAGCATACTAAATCGCTATCACCCTTAAGCTTAGGCAAGCCACGATGAGATCTAAACCACTTACTCGAGTAAGATGATCAAAACCAACGTGACTAAGTCTCGTTGCTAAAAGAATAAATCTTTAGAAACATTGGTAACTAGACACCTATGCTTAGAAGAAGGTGGTACATCAAAATCAGCTTTAAATACTCTTCCAAAGCGTGAAATCTTGAACACAAGATCACTTGAAGTATCTAAAACTTTACATTCATTTTTCTTGAAATATACTTCGAGATCTTCATCAATCATTTGTGAGATGTAAAGCAAGTTGTATTTCAAGTTTTCCACAGAGCTACATCCTTGAACATAAACTTGTCACTTACCTTCACTGCACTTTTGCCACAAGTAGAAGTCGGATCTCCAAAAGTAACACTTTCAAAGCACGAGATGCACGAGAGAGGAGGAGAACCAATTTTATCACGGACATGTGGCGTGAGAACTGGAATCAACTAGCCAAATGTTCTTCTTCCTCATGAGAAGCCTACATAAAAGCAGAGAATGTCGAGGCCTCAAGATCAAGGGGTTAGAAATAAGATGTTTAGGAATCCAAAGATCGAGAGACACGACGAGTAGAGCAACGATTACGAGAATGCTTGTGTGAGAATCAATTTTGCCTTTCTCGTGTTTCTTGCAACAAAAGGTGTTTGCATCACCCTAGGTACAAAATGAGGAGTAAAATGTGTCTTCCTGAAATTAGACCTAGCCTTAGTCTTTTCTTTCTTTTGCTGTTTGGCTAGCCTAAAGTAAAAATCTACTAAATGTCTATCTCTACCACAATGAGTGCAATTGTACTTAACATGATGTTTAGCTTTAACTGTAGAAGCAACATTTGCATTCATCACAGTGGAAGGTAAAACACCAGCAGACTTAAAAACAATTTTCTTAGGCTCATTGATAATTTCAAATTTTTCACTTTCAAGTACCTTCACAACAGTGGGAGTATGTGATTTATGATGAGCATAAGAATCAAAACCTAAACCTTTGTTATGAGTGCTGACTTTTGATTGATCCAAAATCATGTTTAGGTTTTTCTTTCCTGTAGTGAAATGTTCTAAAGATTTTTCTAAATAATCAACCTTTCGGGAAAGAGTTAAACAATTGTTACAGGGAACGTCCACTTTTCCTTTTTGCTTGCGACAAGTTGAGCATGAAA
The DNA here is from genome assembly GCA_036346375.1 of Guadua angustifolia. Lineage (NCBI taxonomy): Eukaryota > Viridiplantae > Streptophyta > Magnoliopsida > Poales > Poaceae > Guadua > Guadua angustifolia. The sequence continues at coordinate 153,027 of JAYEVE010001030.1, read as the reverse complement.
GAACCTCATGAGTGAGCAGAGCATCTGTCATTTGAGAAACTCTAGCATTTGCATCATGCACCTTCAATTCTAGTGTGTAGCATTTAGAACATTGAGTTGAATCATGCAAATCAGTAGTTGAACAGCTAGCATTTTTTACATGTTTCTCATTTTCCTTCTTCTAACATTAACTTGCTTTAATAAAGTAACATGTTCTTTCCTAAGCAAAGTAAGCTCATTGTAAATCAAGTCACATGATTTGCAAGCATCATCATCAGGAATCAAAGATTTAAATCTAGCAATTTCAGCATTCAAAGATTCCACAAGAACATCATGTTTCTTAATTTTCTTGTCGTGTTTATCAAGCAATTTACCAAGACGACCAACAGCAATAGCTAATTCATCATAAGAAGGTTCTACCTCATTGAAGTCGCTGTCATGATCGTCCTCGGTGAAGCTTTTATTGCTTTTGGCCATGAGACACAACCCTGTCAGTTCATGCTTGTTTGGAGTTGTTGTGTCATCTTCGCTGCTCTCTGAATCCAAATCACTCAAATTTACTTGTTCAAGAGCAGAAAGAACCCGGTGGACAACTTTGCGGTTGATGAAGCTCTTTTTCTTTCTATCACTTGGAGAGAACTTCTTCTTCTCTTTTCTCTTGTCATTGTCCTTCTCCTCCCTTGATGCTTTACCTGCAAGTTTAGGACAATTTGAACGAATATGGTTGAGATCACCACACTCATAGCATCTTAGAGGGCCACCACCAACTCTCTTCCTCATTCTCACATTCTGCAAAGCTTTATTAAAACGAGAAGAGAGTAGTGCCACCAAGTCTTCTTCTGGAAATTCCTCAATCTGTTCATCGGTTAGTGAAGACAAAGAAGACAGAGCAAAACTTGAAGAACCTCTTTGATAGTGTTAGATCCCTCATGATAATCACAAAGAGATTTCTATACCTCATATGCAGACTTGAGATGGATCACACGGTCGAAGTCACTTCTTCCCAATCCTTGGATGATCAAATTCCGTGCTTTACTGTTTGCTTCAACTTGTGCTCGATTGGTGTCATTGACTTCATCATTCTCAAGAACTTGATATGGCTTGTATACCTTTTCCCAGATTGCAAAGCCCTGAGCTTGAATGTATGCCTGCATCTTTGCTTTCCAAAACTGAAAATCAACACCATCGAAAACACAAGGTTTTGTCGAATACCTATCCATCGCTACAGTTTCTAATCACCAGTTAAGATTAATTATAAAAACCTTGCTATGATACAACTTGTAGGATCGAAATATACTAATGTAGCAATCAGAGGGGGGTGAATGATTGCGCGGAAGCTAAAATCAAAATTTTGATAATTTTTAAAAACACCCCAATTTAAAATCAAATTGCTTGGAGATCAGTTCACACAGTTGAGAGACAGTTTACGCAATTGGGTGACTAGTAGACCAGTCTGGGAGACCAAGAGAACAACAAAGCGACCAAGATAGCGAATCAAGCGATCAAGAGAGCAATCTGGGCGACCAGTAGAGTACTTGGGCGATCAGTAGAGCACTTGGGCGATCAGTAGAGCACTTGGGCGACCAGTTTGGGCACTTGGGCGACCAGGCGAGCAGTTTGGGCGAGCAGACTGATACATGTTTACTAAAACAGTAATTCCCAAAGATCCAACCATTAGATCGATATGAAATTTTAACTGTCGAGACTACACTCAATTACGAAGCTAATGCAATAAGAATTAGGTCAATCAGATCTACAGATCTAAAGTTATGTTCTTCGCAAACTGACTAAATCAGGGCGACCAGTCAGGCGACCAAACAAGCAGACTGATAACTTGTTCACAAAAATAGAAATTTCTAAAGATATCACCATTGGATTAATTTAAAATTTTAATTGTATAAACTAGACTTAATTTTGAAGCTAACCCAAAAAGAATCAACTCGATCGGACCTACAGATCTTGAGATATTACCTTCGCAAGATGATACCTTTGCAAGAAACCGAACTCCGTGATGAACTTCGTGACTGCTGCGACGAACAAATCATCTAGCGATCGATCAACTTTGCCGGAGACAAGAGCAAACCAAAAAATCGCCAGCCGCTGGAGATGCAAGAAAGATTTTTATCTTTGATCTGGTTGCAGTACTCAAACAAAAGAGTACAAACCCTAAAACCTGACTCTCTGCATAAACAGGAGACACCTCCCCCTATTTATACAGAGCAAACATAAAGAGATTGAATACAACTCCACTTCCCACATGGAAAGAGTTCATATACATCTCAACCTAGCCCAACATAGCCAAAAACAACTCTTGCACGCATGTACAGCCCACATGCTGTAATTACGTGACTAACCAGCCACCATGTCCATGTTCTCTAGCCCGAACGTTCCGCATGACATCATTGACCACCAAGACCTCGATTCCTCCCTGAGCCTAGTCCCGAACTTCAGTTCCTCCATGAACCTAGTTCCGGTCCCGTCATCGACCACGTTCGCCCTCGAGCAACACCTGCACATGAATAAACAACAATTCCGAGGACAAGTCCACGACTTGACTCAAAGTCAATCCATGCAACCTCTCACACGAGTGCGTTGCATCAATCAAAACCATCATCATGCTATCACGAGCATATCAAACAAATCCGAGCACAAGTACACAACTTGACTCAAAATCAATCCATGCAACCACTCACATAAGCGCGTTGCATCAAGCAAAACCATCAACATGCTATCACCAGCATATGCACAAGCACCACACATACCATAATCACAGCCACTTTGCAATGCCAATTTCATTACTCAGCCAATTTTTCAGCACATGATTTCACAATACTTATCTAGTGCAATGAGGTCGATATCTCATATGTTGTATGCAGAGGCTAAGTCGTTATATGTCTAGCCCAAGAGATGATTATTGGATAGCACTAGAGAGTGTTATCGCACTAGAGAGTGTTATCAAATATTTAAAGGGAACAGTGAATTTGGGAATACACTATTCTTGTCATCCTATAGTGCTAGAAGGATTCAGTGATTCCAACTGGATTAGTGACTCAGATGACATGATGGTTACAAGTGGCTATGTTTTCAATCTAGCAAGTGGGGCTGTACCGTGGAGGTCTTCCAAAAAAACTATTATTACATGATCCACCATGGAGGCTGAGTTAATAGTGCTTGACTCAGCAACTGTGAGGTCCCTATTTTTAATATTAAATACCAATAACAGGTTTCATGTGCATACAATACTAGTTCCATGATCAATGGCTAGTACGCACAATTACAACATCGATATCACATCTATACATAAAGCACATATATTTTATTAAGTAAATTTTAGCTTACAAACCAAAAGTGCATAACTATTGTAGCGAAAAAACCAAAAGACTTGTAGTTTGCCCAATACTCTCTCAGGCAACTAACAAGATAAAGCCCTAGAAAAATTGATCATTAACATCCCTGAATACTATGTTAAAGTATGTATCATCGAAGTATTCTAATTTTTCACCTAAAAATACCAACAATAGCAAGTTGGGTACTTTGCGTACTCGCAAGACTTTTGTAAAACCTATAATATATGTAGGCTGTATCAAAGGAAAAGCTTCTACAGTTAACTTTGCATAAAGCAAATTTGAATTGTAAATACAGAATAATAAATTGCAAATGGAATTTTAGTAAAAAGCAATTTTACAGGTAACAAAGCAACAGCATGTAAGCATACATAATTAAATCCATGAACCTTCATAACGTGATCACCACAATGAACCATTTCCTACTATCACATGGCATAAACCAGGTTTTTATGAAAATAAAACATCTAACTATGTGATCACTTTACCAAGTGCCCATGACCCCAAGCACGGCTAATCGATTAGATTTACACTCTACAAAGGTGTGTAGTTTTATCCACAAGAAATGATCAACCCCTTCTGCCAGGCCAGTAGCACACTTCCTTTGGGTGTGTTGGCAAGGAGATCATAACATAACCATTACATTGCCTAGTCATAGATTTACACCATCCCGGTGATGACAACCTATACTATAGTGGTAAAAGTTATTGGTACAGTCACTATACGATAAATGGTTATATATCTATAGCATGGCGCACACCATTGTATTAGCAAACGTTATTCCCAATACCTCGGTGTGGGCGCCCCTCCGAGTAGTCAGTCACTGAAATCCCATACTACCACAACCTTCTAATGTGCAAAGCTAGTTCTAAGTAACTTACTAGGTTAAGGCCGTCTCATACCAGCCTTGTGGTTATATGATTATCTTTGCTTGAAACAATCCATAGTTTAGTCCTTAATTTGACCCAGGCGATAATCTTCCCCTATACTACGTGCAAGTCCCTTGCACCTCTAGCTTTTGCCAATAATCGTTTGTGTCAAGGCCATAGTTTTGATTTTGAGTTTTTATACCAAAATGCCGTCAACCTTCAATGTCATATCCATCCTTTTAAAATTCTCAAGAAACAGTTTAATCTAATTATCTAAAGTTTTAGCACTAAAGCACGACTAAGCATGGTTAATATGTAATCGCATATACCCGTGTTGACATCATGTATTGTTTAGGTCTATTCTATGGTTATCATGGTTCATATGTCCATACTTATCAAGGAAATTTTATGAGATAACAGGTATATTTACCAATGCTATAATATAGTAACTTTACAGAAAATACGTGTATGCATAAATTGATATAGTAAAACAAAGAGAAGATTAAATACTAAGATCAATATGATCGAAGGGGGTTCTTGTCTTGCTGATCGTTGTCTGGCAGATAGTCTAGGTCATCGGCAAGGTCATCATCAAAAAACGTAGAAACGATGGAATCTACTCGTTGTCCAACAGGAAAATATGCAACAAATAATAAACTAAAATAAGGGCAAAAAAATAATATGGATAGAAAATCCAAATAAGAACTTGCTATAAAAATAGGTGTGGTTTACGGTTAGGTTCTTATGACTTCATGTGCTCGCATACTAGTCTTTTCTTTATCCTTATATATATTAATAGCAGCTTCAGGTTAAGTGACTATAGGGTTTCTTGTTCTTTACAAATTACTTTTTATTATTTTACAAATTCAAAAGGCTAAAATTATTTTGATTAGCAATGTTATTGATATAGTGTTAGCATAAGGTGTTGTTTTCTTAATAGGATTTAGATGCAAAGCATATTATACTACGTTTATTTCTACATTTTAGGGTAGTTAAATTTTTAGAGTTTTTAGCAAGCTAACTTTTCATGAATCATGTCTTTAATTTTTCATGATATATACACACACACACACACACACACTACTGTTAGATATCATACAAATGAATATACATCTTTTGCACTTGGGTCATATTCTATTTATGACGCAATTTCAAGTCAAGTCCCAAATCTTAAATACTTTTTTTATATGCAGGTGTCCTACTGTCATATTTATATATTGAAATCAATTCAATTCATTTTAGATTTCTTTTGCACAAATTTGAATATTTAGCACATTAAAACCTTTATTAGAAAAAGATACAAACCAAGTTGAAATTCAAATATTTTTATATATTTGGTTTGCTAGTAGCATCAGATTTGAGTAAAATTAGTTTCATTCAATTCTATGTTTCTTTGCAAAAAATTTATATATAGCATATCTTTTGGTCTTCTCTTAAAATTTAAATTTCAAAAATAACACAATGTTCATTTTTGAAATTCTTTTTGTGTATTATAAAAGTACATGATTTTAGATGAATTTAGAATTTTGTTTCACCTAATTTAGATTAAGGATACAAAACTTATGCAAGTCTGAATTCAACTCAGTCTGTAAAATGAGCAAAATAGGAAAATACGTTTTTACAATTGTGAAAGCACCTTTCCTTTTCATTGTTTAATTTAAACCTGGCCGACTGACCAGTCAGGCTCTTGGGTCAATGTGGAAGGGTAGTTGTAATGCATCGCCTTTTTAGGGTGTGATAAATACCTTCACAGCACTACCCAGATTTTAGTCAGAGGTAACCAAGTGTACATTGCTAGACATAAAAGCAAACACGAATATTTTATAGATGAAATAAGGGCCTAATGGCCAGAGTTTTACAAAAGGTGCGGTCAGCACCAGATACATTACAGAACACCCACAGGAAAGGCTTGAGCAGATAGATCAAGGCCTTCAAAACCAAATATCATCGCCATCTACGGTCTCCTGGAATCCGTCGTCTTCTTGGAAATCTAGGGGGAGGGGTTAGGAGCAAGGGTGAGTATACAACCGTACTCAACAAACCACATAGAAATTCTGAATATTACATATAGGGATAAACAAAGGTAGGCACAGGTCTTAAGTATCGTGGATGGAAGTTGTAAACATCAATTTTATTTTACATTTGAAACACAAACCATAAATAGCAATATACCATGGGGGTTATTTTCAAAGTTCACATTACGACCATTTCTATTTATGAAAGCTACAGGGGCGCAGTTATAGGAATCACCCTAAATTAACTTAGCTTCATTAATCGGAAGCACGATGTATTCGAACACCATTGATATCACTCTGCAGAGGGGCTCAGCTTTACCCACAAGATATCTTCGGCCGTTGGTGCCACGCGATTAACATGCAGCTTAAATGCATGCGGCCAGACCGAGATAATCATAGCCTTTTGTTGGACTTCCCTTCTTTAGCTCCTATCCAGTATGTTACAAGGATCCGCAGTCTCCAGGACCCACTGGCCAAAGCGGGAGATGCGATCTGGTCATATTGCAGATACCTAGTATTGTGAGAACCAGCGAATGGCCACCCTATTCCCGTTCCACCCCGATCGCTATGCGATCCATTCCTCTGACCAGAATGGTAGCTACCTCCTATAGGTATTCCAAAGGGAAGTACAATGTACTGAGCTATGTTGGAACTGATCAACAACACTGACTGGCCCAACTTGTGGTTGAGCGGGAACTGAAGTTATTTACTTTGCCCAAGACATCGGTCCTTAAATGCCAAAGACACAGCCAAATGACATACCACAAACCATTGGTACCCACTGTACCACCACCACACCACATCCTGGCCTGTCATCGGTTGGGGGTTGGGCCAGCAACCACCTCTCGTGGTCTGCCCAACGTTGTCCTCCAAACTGTAGCAATTTTTGAAAATCACCCGAGCCATCTCTCGGAGATTTTAAGCAATTGAACTTAAAGGGAATAATTTTATTAACTATTAACTACGCTGGTTCAATCTTTTTATAGCCTAAGGTTAAAATGAATTAGGGCATACCAACAGGTTTAACATGGATTATATCTAATCATGTCATTTGGAACTACCTCCTTTTCTAGTTTTCTAAAATACCAGAAAATAATGCAGTACAGAAAATACACATAATACTGTAATGGAACTGGGTTCAACATGTTCAAGGAGTGTGGCTTGCCTTGCGGAGTCGAAGGTTTGCCTAAGGAGTAGGGGTCGATGTCGTGTCCGGTCCCGTATGCCTCCTGCTCCAAGTACAGCTCCAAAGACTGCTCCTTCGAGTTTTGTGCCAAAGGTAAAAACAATAAATAAACGAATAAAAACAAAAAGAAAGAAAAACGAAGAAGGAAATCAGAGAGAAAATGGCTCGAATAGGGTTTGGGGGTATTTTGGGAATTTTTTGAATTTGGTTTGGTAGAACGGAGATCATTTTTGGACTCAACAGCTCGAACTGATTAAGAATATGCATTTTTGGGAATTTTTGGGATTTTTCTGGTATTTTTGGGAAATTTTCGGAATTTTTAATTAATTTTCAGATTTATTTGGAAATTAAAACCCGAAAATTAATTAAAAAGAAAAAAAAAAGAAAATCGGGCGGCAAGACGCCACGCAAATTTCACTCACCAACGTGGGTTCGGCCAGTGTAATATCGCAGTTGCTTTTACTGTGGTTTGTGGCCTTTAGAATTGTTATGTAGTGTTATTTACATTTTTCCCCCTAGCCTTTTATTTTAGCACTCAATTGTTGGAGTATAAAATGATGAGAGGGTTTAATTGAAACCCTAGAACAAAAAAAGAGAAGAGAGCCAGAGGGCTCCCTCCACCGCCGCTCGGGCTTATGCGCGTGTGCCCGCCTCCCGCCGAACACGCCCCCTTCACGGCTGCTCACGGGCTCATGAGCCTCCCGGCGACTACGACCTCCATCAGAGCACCTGAGTCATACACCAGATCCTCGAAGGCCAGTGCACGCCTTCCGCCTGAACTTCGATCACGGCTTTTGCCAAGGCACGTCAGATCCAGCCACCTGGCGCCGCTGGCGTCAAGGCCCAGGCCACTCCGGCCGCGCCTCCATTGCTGGCCACTGCCGCGGTTGCCCTTGTCTTCTGCCACCAACAAGGCCTTGTTGCTGTCCATACGCTTCTCGCTCGTGGTTGCACATGTCATTGCGTCATACGGCTGCCAGTTTGCCTTCCTCAGCTGGCCGACGGCCCTCCTCCCTTGGCCTTCTTCCCAAACCAAGAAATTTGAAGGTATAATTGCTTGCATGCCAAGTGTTTGTGCAAATGCCTAGCTAGAATTCTTGTTTTGAAATGCAAGCACAGATGCATTGATAAATCTATGTGTATGTATCTGATCGCAGCAGAGAGTATTAAGCTATTTTTTCTGAAATTTCCTGTGAGAAATTGATGGTAGGCCATATGTTTTTGAGGTAGCCAATTTATGTGGGTGACTGTCTTAAACTATATTGCATGTATGTGATCTCAAATTTAGACTTTTCCTACTCTTGGGAGGACATGCTGATGTTGACACCTTAATCTACCTATTCCTGGCAGTATGATCTTGATGCTACATTGTTCATTTTATTGAAATATAGAATCTGGTTGATGATCTTGAATTGAAAGTTTATATGCTCATAATTAGGTGTGTAGTCTTGTGCAAGGTGTTTTTGGGTGAAAAAGAGGTGCTTAGTCTCGAATGGTATGTTCAGGCTTGCTGTTTAGTTCTTGTGTTTAATTATCATAATGTAGCCTAGAAGGTGTAATTGATCCATCATAAGCCAAAAAGGAATATATATATATATATATATATATATATATATATATATATATATATATATTTACATTTGTGTTTGAGCTTCAGTAATACCCTTCTTACCTGGTAATGTTTAGGCATAAGATCCCAAATTGAGGGATTTGTCGGTGTGTTCTCCTATTATTAAGGTTTAATGCCCGCTTTGTCTATTTGGGTTGCCTGGAGTTCCCATTAGTGGGAATTGGGTCTGTTTTGGCAAAAGTTGAGATTTCATCATGCTTTGGGGTAGTGAGTCGGACTTTGATCCATTCTTGTGCGTAACGTTCTTTTTCGTGGAGAATGTCTTGGGGTGACCTCAACTCGAGTTGCCTCACAGATCGCAGAAAGGCAAGTGCAACTTTATATTGCTATTAGGGAAATGAGATGAATGCATGCTTGTCGTGTGAGTATGTGTATGTCAAGGTTTACATTAAGAAATAGATTAATGCTCGTGCAAACGCAAATGATAATCGTGTTATGAGAATGGCTAAAGAATGGATCATATAATGAAATCTCGTATAATGAAATGTTGAGGGAAGGGATGTAGGCGCATCCGTTCGAATGTTAATAGGTTGAGTTCCTTTGCATATATTCTAAGCATGACAATTCTATATTGTGTGTATGAGTAATACCTAAAAGAATGTTTGTATTATGCTTATGGAAATGATGGTTTGTGTCTATGAGAAATACTAGAATTGCTCATTTCATGAGAATGCATATTGTGGCTATGAAAGTAACACTTGTGATGATATGTTAATAATAATTGCTTGTGGGGTGTTCCCCACTGCTGATGATGAGGCTGGAACCGTGTGGTGCTTATGCTTAAGTTTTTGTCATAGTTCAGAGCCATTGATTTCGATACCGTGTATGAATTATTCATAAGCATCATTTGCATATGTGCATTCATTACAGAAGAGGCGTCCCATGTTGATGTGGGCCTCAGACTCACACGTAGTGAGTACAAAAGTCCTATTTGTAGTCCCATCCACGGATGGGAGCGAGTCAAGAAGAGTAGGCCCCGCCACAGGATGGTTGGGAATGAGAGGGTGCACACCGACGGTGTGCACTCATCTATACCCAGATAGGCTAAAAGGTTGCATTTGGAGCATGAACGCATAAGAGCATAAACGCATTGCATATTATGTTGAAATTGATAAATGTTAATTGATGAGATTGGAAGTGATAGGTTGAGGAGTGAGCCGTGAGCTCCTCCAGAAATGTTATTGAGGCATGGGTAAGGTTTTCCTACATTTTTTTTGAGTTGGTTGTGGTAAGTGGAGTTATTTACTACTTCTTGTACTTGATGATTTCGCTTTGGAAATAGCTAGATTAAATTCTAAAGTGTATGAAATTCAGTTGAATTCATTACTATTCGTTATTATTGCACTTTGTCGAGTCTTGACTCACGCCTATTTGTTTCTTGTCTTAGGTACTTTGAAGCTGGCTCGTCGGGTTGGGAGCAGTATCACGTGCACAACTTCGGTTCCCAACCATTTATTTAACAAATTCATTAATTCTGGATGTAACTAATTCGGTTGTAATGTATTGTTTGTCGAGGTGAAATTTATTATTTTTTTTATGTTGGGTGTGTGATTGATTAACTAAGGACCTGCTAGAGTGACATTATAACTGAAAAATGTTTTGTCTGCTGAGTGGATGTCCTACTTTCTAGAAAGGTCATGCCGAAATTTTGTAAATTTCGGTGACTTAGTTTTAAACCGGTTCTAGAGTTGTTGGTTGATTGTAGTCAAGTTCGTAGAGGTGTTAAGTTGTTATATCCTCTTCGGTAATTCTCTGTTCAATAGATCTTGTTGTGGAGAATTATCATGTGTTGGTAACTCTTTGGATATGTGTGGGTCCGAGGAGTGTCGCTAGTGAAGTGGGGTTTTGGTAGCATTCGCGTCGTTGGCTACGCCGGGTGTTCTGAGCTTAGTATCGAGCGGGCTTCAAGTCCGTGGTGTCGAATGTAGTGAGTAATTCTAGAATGAATTAAAATGTTGCTGTGTGAAGGTAGAAACATGGTTTAGGTTGAACTTTTAAAATGTGGCCCTAGAACAATAACCTTAAAACTTGAGATAGAATGGTTAATTAATTTAAAACTTGACACACTGATGCACAATAGGAAAGGGATGGGTTATCGTTACGTTGTGTTACAATGCTTATTTTTTTGTTTTGCTGCTATTTTGGTACTTGTTGGTAGGTTATATGTTAGTCTTGATAAGGCTATGGTATTATTGATGGCTATGATTTTGAAGTGGTATATTGTTTCGTGGGGTCCGGTGGGACTTTTTGTGCCGAAGGTATGTCGACCCTGTCGTATAGCCGTGTTGGGCAGTGTGGCAGTTGAGAGCTAGCACCGGAGGATTCATCACCTCGGTGAGGAGAGTTCTTGTTATTTTGTTGTAGATCGGAGGGTTGATGGAGTACGTTATTTGGGTGTTGCCTTCTTTGGTCTTCTTGGATTTAAGAAAAAGAAAAGTGTATTCATTGCGCCTCTTTTGGTTGCTTTATGGAGAAAGTCATGGATTTCTTCGTGTTGTCGCTTCTCAAGTTAAAGTTGTGGTGAAAAAAAAACTTGAGTCGTGAGAACTTAAAGTTTGGGGCTTTAAAGGAAAAAGTGTTATTCGGCCGATTCGTTTTTCCTTCATGTGAAATTAATTGTGCAACTCCTTCCCTTCGTGGAATTTTGGAGTTTGATGATGATTCGGAGATCTAGTGCATGACAAGGCTTGAGTCCTGTCATTTTGTAAAAATTTGAGAGTCAAGTGTCTTTGGGAAAATCGTTGATTGGGTTTTTCCAAGAAGAAATTTTGCGGCAATCAAAGTGAGTTTGTGGGTTGGTTAAAGATCTTCCCGTACAAGATTGATAGAAGGATTGTGTTGTTGGGGTAGTTGACCCTAAGTTGGATAAGATGTTAAGGACTCTAGTGTGGGTCTTGGTGACCCACAATTATAAGTGGAGGTCCGGAAATAGTGTTGACGTAAGGTTAAAATTGATTATGATGACGAAGGAATAACAAGTTTGGTTGAGAAACTTGTTTTAATTAGGTGATGGGATTAAATTGTTTCGAGGTGTCCTTAGTGGGATCGTGTGGATTAATAATAAGCTTATAAGGTGTGGATAGTATAACCTAAGGTGAGGTTGTAATTAAAGTGCGGAGAAACATTGGATTGAATACTTTGGAGCTTGGTTGCTCTGTAGCAGCGATTGACCTTAGAGCCATTTTGGCGATTTACGTCTCGGGGAGACTTTGCTTAAATTATTGGGGACTTGAATAATTGCTCTAATGTGTTCGTTGTATTATTGTCAAATAGGGAGCATGAGGGCAGGATAATCTTTCTGAGGGTTGCTTTGAAAAGCGATGTCGTAGAAATAAGATTAAGTAGTGGTGTTGATGGCTAGGTTGATTACGGAATTTACACTCAAAGTGTATAAATGGTTTGTGCCTTTTTAGTAATTAGAATTTGATGTCTTTGGCTTGTCATTTAAAAAGATTGGATCACGGGTTCTTTGTGTGAGTATAATTTAGATATTTATTCTCTTAGTTTCATGGGTTAGACTCAATGTGGGGTCAGTCGGAAATGAATGGTTCGGTTATGAACCTTTTCTTTGAGTGGTTGCCTCGTTGTACGAGACAAGTTGAAAGAGGGTAAAGTCTCATGAGGATATCAAAGAAAAAAATTTTGATGCATATCGGAGAAATGATTTTCTGGCTAAGAATGGAAATTTTATTCCCTCTCTTTTTGGGTAAAGGTGTAGTTGTCTATTGAAAGGAGATTGGGGACTCAGGAATGGTTTTCTTTCTCGAGGTGTCTTGTTTTTCCTTAATCGAGTGTTTTCTCGATGTGATGTTTTTCACCTTGGAGTTTAAGGTGATGGATTTGGTTTGTGTTGGTAAAGAGGATTTAGTTCTCTTTGCTTCTTTGTGACTACTTTTGAAGAAAGATTTGTGTGAAGTTCTTCGTCTTAGTTGAGCTTTCCCTGGTGTACATTTTATTGCATTGATTTCAAGTTGAGCAAAGTGGTTAGTTTTGTAAGCAAATTGACCATTCAACGATTGTTCTTTAAATGGTTTGCTTAGGTTTTGCCTTCTTTGGATGAAGGCAAAGAAGACGAGTTTAGTGTGGTGCAGGACACGGTGGTGAGAACCGAGGTTCTGTGTCTTTGTAAGAGTAAAGGGTATTTGATCTCATCGTTTTACTTGGTTGGGAGGTCATCTTTGAAAACCCTCTTCATTCGTGGAAGTTTGGAGTTTGGTGTTTAATTGGAAGAGCTCTTGTTACCAGAGTCTGGAAATTTGAGAGTTGAGCTCTCTTGTAATTTCTGTTTGGGTTTTCTGGAAAGAAGAAATTGTTATTGGTGTTCTTTCATGCTTAAGAGTTGTGATTTCCTTAAAGGTTGGGTATGTGACCCACGAGGATGTTTAAGTCGTTAAGAGTATGTTGAGTAGTTAGCGCCTGCTGCTGCTCGGTTATTGAGTCTGTTAAAGTGGATTTGTTGGTTGTTTAAGGACAACCTAATTGATTGTGTGGTATAAATGATTAATCGAGATGGTATATGATCTAAAGTGAAAGCTGATTAGGGTTATGCAAGGTGTTTTGAGTTATGGGATTAACGGGAATTCCGAGACTTGTGTTCCTGAAAGGCTAGTATTGATCACGTTTGAGAAGGTCTGGAAGGAATAGCTATGATATGATGGGTAGCCATTGAAAGGATGAGATTCGTGTTTTAGTTCCCGGGGGATTCCGGAGTAGAATCTTAAGTGTTTAAGTGGTTGGGGATAGTGTTATGCTCAGAATTGGTTCCTTGGTTATAAAGGTTAGTCAATGAGGAAAGATGGGAATCAGAGATTCAAGTTAATCAGAGATGGTTATAAAGGTTAGGGGATTCAAGTTTAGAACCTAGTTGTCCAATCGAATAGCTTTGGTGATAATTCCTTTGATGCTTAATAGAGTGTTGTGACTCATGTTAATCATGGCATCACGAGTTGGTTGATCTGTGGTATGGAGTTTGAGAGAGGAGATTAAAGTTGGGCGAGTGAAATTGAATAGAGAAATGAGAATTGAGTTTGCAAGCTAGTATTATGATCTTCTTGGATGAACCGTTGGTTGATTGGAGTTTGTGTATTGAAGCGTTAAAGAAGAGTTGTCTGAGTGGTCAGATAGTTTATGAAAATGGTAGGAATTGAGAATTTGGCTGAACGCTTGGATCTATTGGAGTTTAAACATGAGAGGTGTGAATTTCTCCGGTTGAGGAATTGCTTGTGATATTCCTGGTTTAGGAAAACCTTTTGGGTTTGAGAGCGCAAGGTCTATTGAGATTAGTGTTGATTTGTTGTTGGATGAAATGAGTTCAGTTGCTTGCTCATTTTATTTGGTGAGAGCCATGGTTTGAGTTGTGGAGTTTCTCTTGCGTGAGCAGTACCCGGTTGTTCTTTTTGGGCATATTGATTTTGCAATTCGGCTTCTGTTGCTCTTCTGGGTGTGTTTTGAGGTGTACCGAATTCGAGGTCGAATTCTTTTAAGGGGAGAGTGTAATAACGCAAAGCGCTTTTACGTGGTTTGTGGCCTTTAGAATTGTTATGTAGTGTTATTTACATTTTTCCCCCTAGCCTTTTATTTTAGCACTCAATTGTTGGAGTATAAAAGGATGAGAGGGTTTAATTGAAACACTAGAACAAAAAAAAAGAGAGAGAGCCGGAGGGCTCCCTCCAGCCCGCCGCACAGGCTTATCTGCGCGGTGCCCGCCTCCCGGCCGAACTCGCCTCCTTCGCGGCGACTCTCTGGCGGCGAGCCTCCCCGAAATGCCTCGACGCCGAGCTGGCACTGGCCCTGCCTCCCGAAAGCACCGCGACTTCCCTGCTTGGCCGGCCTTAGTCTGCGCCGCTCCGCCCAGCTCGCCCGTGGCTTCCGCCTTGCCCGTCCTCCCAGTCCGCCGCCAGCGTCGGTCGCCTCCACCACCAGCACACAGCGCCCGGCCTCCTCGGCCATCGCCTCCGCCACAAATATGCATCAGCTGCCCGTCCCGGCCACACTGCTGTCATGCCATGGCCTTGACCAGCTCCTCCCGGCTGGCCGACAGCCCTCCCCCTGGCCTTCTTCCCAAACCAAGAAATTTGAAGGTATAATTGCTTGCATGCCAAGTGTTTGTGCAAATGCCTAGCTAGAATTCTTGTTTTGAAATGCAAGCACAGTATGCATTGATAAATCTATGTGTATGTATCCGATCAGCAGAGAGTATTAAGTTATTTTTTCCAAATTTCGTGAGAAATTGATGGTAGGCCATATGTTTTGAGGTAGCCAATTTATGTGGGTGACTGTCTTAAACTATATTGCATGTATGTGATCTCAAATTTAGACTTTTCCTACTCTTGGGAGGACATGCTGATGTTGACACCTTAATCTACCTATTCCTGGCAGTATGATCTTGAGGCTACATTGTTCATTTTATTGAAATATAGAATCTGGTTGATGATCTTGAATTGAAAGTTTATATGCTCATAATTAGGTGTGTAGTCTTGTGCAAGGTGTTTTCGGGTGAAAAAGAGGTGCTTAGTCTCGAATGGTATGTTCAGGCTTGATGTTTAGTTCTTGTGTTTAATTATCATAATGTAGCCTAGAAGGTGTAATTGATCTCATCATAAGCCAAAAGGAATATATATATATATATATTTACATTTGTGTTTGAGCTTCGTAATACCCTTCTTACCTGGTAATGGTTAGGCATAAGATCCCAAATTGAGGGATTTGTCGATGTGTTCTCCTATTATTAAGGTTTAATGCCTCATTGTCTATTTGGGTTGCGGAGTTCCCATTAGTGGGAATTAGGTCTGCTTGGCAAAAGTTGAGATTTCATCATACTTTGGGGTAGTGAGTCGGACTTTGATCCATTCTTGTGCGTAACGTTCTTTTTCAGGAGAATTTCTTCTGGGTGACCTCAACTCGAAAGTTGCCTCAGCGCATCGGTAAAGGCAAGTGCAACTTTATATTGCTATTAGGGAAATGAGATGAATGCGCGTTTGTCGTGGTGAGTATGTGTATGCTGCGGTTTACATTAAGAAATAGATTAATGCTCGTGCAAACGCAAATGATAATCGTGTTATGAGAATGGCTAAAGAATGGATCATATAATGAAATCTCGTATAATGAAATGTTGAGGGAAGGGATGTAGGCGCATCCGTTCGAATGTTAATAGGTTGAGTTCCTTTGCATATATTCTAAGCATAACAATTCTATATTGTGTGTATGAGTAATACCTAAAAGAATGTTTGGATTATGCTTATGGAAATGAAGGTTTGTGTCTATGAGAAATACTAGAATTGCTCATTTCATGAGAATGCATATTGTGGCTATGAAAGTAACACTTGTGATGATATGTTAATAATAATTGCTTGTGGGGTGTTCCCCACTGCTGATGATGAGGCTGGAACCGTGTGGTGCTTATGCTTATGTTTTTGTCATAGTTCAGAGCCATTGATTTCGATATCGTGTATGAATTATTCATATGCATCATTTGCATATGTGCATTCATTACAGAAGAGGCGTCCCATGTTGATGTGGGCCTCTGTACTCACACGTAGTGAGTACAAAAGTCCTACCTCGTAGTCCCATCCACGGATGGGAGCGAGTCAGTAAGAGTAGGCCCCGCCACGGGATGGTTGGGAATGAGAGGGTGCACACCGACGGGTGTGCACTCATCTATACCGGTATAGGCTAAAAGGTTGCATTTGGAGCATGAAAGCATAAGAGCATAAACGCATTGCATATTATGTTGAAATTGATAAATGTTAATTGATGAGATTGGAAGTGATAGGTTGAGGAGTGAGCCGTGAGCTCCTCCAGAAATGTTATTGAGGCATGGGTAAGGTTTTCCTACGTTTTTTTTGAGTTGGTTGTGGTAAGTGGAGTTATTTACTACTTCTTGTACTTGATGATTTCGCTTTGGAAATAGCTAGATTAAATTCTAAAGTGTATGAAATTCAGTTGAATTCATTACTATTCGTTATTATTGCACTTTGCTGAGTCTTGGACTCACGCCTATTTGTTTCTTGTCTTAGGTACTTTGAAGCTGGCTCGTCGGGTTGGGAGTAGTATCACGTGCATAACTTCGGTTCCCAACCATTTATTTAACAAATTCATTAATTCTGGATGTAACTAATTCGGTTGTAATGTATTGTTTGTCGAGATGAAATTTATTATTATTTTTTGTTGGGTGTGTGATTGATTAACTAAGGACCTACTAGAGTGACTTTATAACTGAAAAATGTTTTCTGTCTACTGAGTGGATGTCCTACTTTCTAGAAAGGTCATGCCGAAATTTTGTAAATTTCGGTGACTTAGTTTTAAACCGTTCTAGAGTTGTTGGTTGATTGCGCCAAGTTCGTAGAGGTGTTAAGTTGTTATATCCTCTTCTTGTAATTCTCGCTTCAATAGATCTTGTTGTGGAGAATTATCATGTGTTGGTAACTCTTTGGATATGTGTGGGTCCGAGGGTGTCGCTAGTGAAGTGGGGTTTTGGTAGCATTCATGGCGTTGGCGCCGGGTGTTACACTGAGCCACGAAGGCCACGCTGCCCCAGCTGGATGAGTAGGCTGGCCCAAGTGAGCGAAGCCGGCCCATGGCGAGGCCAACCCAAAGACGGGGGACCTGATCGTGGGACCAAGTCAGAGCGAGATGGAAACAAGCCGAAGATCGGGAGTGCATAGACGGAGAAGATGAGCGCGGAGAGAGCGAACGGTGGCTCAAGAGCTCAAAAGAGGTAGTGGGAAATGGAGAGGGGGTTGCGGCGGACTCAGCGGTGAAGAAAACGGGCTCGGGGAGGGATCGGAGGTGC
Organism: Guadua angustifolia; assembly: GCA_036346375.1. Classification (NCBI taxonomy): domain Eukaryota; kingdom Viridiplantae; phylum Streptophyta; class Magnoliopsida; order Poales; family Poaceae; genus Guadua; species Guadua angustifolia. Next base: position 135,213 of record JAYEVE010001030.1, on the reverse strand, counting down.
GTGGCGGCGGGGAACAATCGGAGATGGGGAAGAAGGATGACGCGTAGGCGAACGACGGCGCCGGGGAAGGAAATAAGTTGTGGGAAAGAAAGAGGAGAGCACGGGGAAGAAGATGAGGCGCTCACCAGCTCGGGACGGGGGAGAAATGGAGCTCGGTGTAACACCCCGGCACCAAACGCACCGCGAATGCTACCAAGACTCTCAAATAACTAATGACACCTCTAGTGAAAAGACAATAATTAACCTCGACTCTTAAACCGGTTTAAAGATAAGCCACCGAAATTTTCAAAATTTAAAGACTTCTAAAACTAGGACATCCACTCAGCAGACAAAAGAATAATAGCGGTTGAATAATATAACAATCACTCGAAATAGAATGAAACCATCTAGCGTGTCCTTAGATAATCGATCATATATCCAACCGCAATTAATCGACTACGCAACGACGATCGACACATTACATTAGCATTAGTTACAATCGACTTAACGAAACAATTGAATTGGTTGATGGTGACCAAAGTCGCATGTGCTCTACTCCCAACCCGACGAGCCGCCTTCAAAGTACCTAAAACACAGAAGCAAACAAGCGTGAGTCCAAGACTCAAAGAAAGTGCAATCAAGCATAAAAGTAATGAATTCGATTAGAATACAACGACTTCAAGACATACAGTAATAGTTCCTTTACTTGACATCCTTAAATAAAGGGAGCAATTTGAATGCATATAACTTCAAGACGTAACCACACGACTACTTCACCATCTGCTATAACCATTACTTAATTGAAATTATCCAGCTTAAAGAAACAGAGACTACCCTACTTACCACATCCAACTCGGAAAACATAAATAAACCTTACTCACGCCTCGTGAATCATTTCCATTCTCATCAATTAACATTTACCAATTGCAACACACAATGCAATGCTTTTATGCTCTCATCCCTTTTTCTCATGAATCATAAAATGAATGCACCATGCATGCTCATAATGCACATTGTCATAGCGTATACGGTATAGTGAGTGCACACCCGTCGGTGTGCACCCTCAATCCACCCATCCGTGGCGGGGCCTACTTCTATCGACTCGCTCCCATTCACCTCGATGAATGGGACTACGAGGTAGGACTTTTGTGCTCACTACGGTGAGCACCGAGGCCCACATCAACATGGGATGCCTCGTCCATCATGAATGCAATTATGCAATTGACATGAATGCATTTCATCCCTCATTCATTTTCACCACACATAGCCATAACCAACATGGAAGTACTAATTAACTTGCTATCTCCCCGAGTGATTCATTCGAGAGTAAATAAAGTCATGAATAAATTCAGGGAAAGGCATCACATAATTTCTATAAAGTAGATTAAATTTACAGATATGATCAACTAGGTGATTATAGTGCAAGCTTGTTCCTACACTTGCATCAACATAACCATACCCATTCGCATTTATTTCATAACGCAATGCAATAAATGGGAATTGAATAACTTACTTACCAAAGTTACTAACATTCATCCATCCTCATCACCATACTAAAACAACTTCTAGTCATGCTATTAAACATAACCACATCATTAGAAGTTTCATAATCTTATCGCAAACAAAGCATTTAACACCCTAATAACACTCTAGGGGTTGCACTTGCCTTTAACCAACGGAAAATGGAGTGGCATTTGGAATCTTAGCGCCGCCGACTCCCGAGATTAAAGAAAGCCTGAATTTAGAACACATATTCATAATATAACTTATAACAACAAACCACATAAATGAAATCTCTAGAACTAATGCCATTAAATCTCAGGAAGATGCAACACGAAAACATACAAAGCAATAAGAACTACACTTATACACTATTTCTCATGATCACAAGACAAAGGTCAAGCACCGATGAAATCAAATTAATCAGCTGGGATACAACAACTATTGGGGTTCAATAACTGAAAGATTACAATCAAATGTATCACAAGGCGTTCGACCCACACTCTTTTAGGGCATACCAACATGAGCAACTTGGTTTCTAACCGGAGATAAAAATGATATCTAGTCACATAGCTAAGCAAACAAGAGAACATCAAATTGGAATCTTACATATTCAATGATTAACCAATGCATTAACAAATTGAGCTAATAGTTCGCTCACAAATCAAATGGTGGTAAATAAATCTTAAATCACTCATTTGAATTTAGTCATGCAACAAGGTAATAAGGATCAAGTCACCGTGATAGGATTCACAACCATACAACAATGGGTCACAGAATGATACCTAAACTTCTACTCTTTAACTTTCACATCTATCATGCCATGAGCTCCATAAACCAAACAAGCAATGAGCATACTTCGCCAATCCCAAAGGCACCAAAAATTGTGATGGAGGCCTAAATCAAACATAGGAACTAGCAGACAAGCATTTCAATTAAACATTTCAAAACAAGAACCCTAGCTAAGCATTCCATCAAACACCTGGTGTGCACAAGGAACTCAACACTACAAATTTCAGCTTGCTTGAGTTCTCACCATAAGAAGGCATGGGCTGCTGCTAGCATGGGGAGGGCGCTGAGCCAGGAGGGAGGCCAGGGGGAGGGGCAGCAAGGGCGCCAAAGAATCGGGAGGAGGCACCGGACAGACACCGTGAGGATCGGCAGGAGCACCGGCAAGACGGGTAGCACCGCAGGATCAAGCAGGGCTGCCATGAGGAGATCGGCGGGCAAGACTGAAGCTCAAAGAAGTTCTGTGACGGCTGGGCGGGAGACCAAATAGGCGGGCAGACTCTCAGCGGCAGAGGAACGGGCAGACTCGCAGGCGGCGCCGACCGGAGCTGAAGCCCAGCGCCGTGGGGAGCTCGGCGGTTGGATCGGCAGAGCTGCAGTCACCCCAAGGCGCAGGAGGACAGAGCAGAGGAGCAATGGGCGCCACAGGAAGGATTGGGGAGGAAAAAATCCTGCCAAGGTGAAGAAATGGCAGCCACACATGGGAAGGTTAGGTGAAAAGTAATTGGAGAGGGGGAAATTCTACAATTACCCCCTTCCAAGCCTAAAGCCTAACCCACCCCCCTCCTAGATAAACCAACCGGCTCTGAAAATACCTGCCATGCGGCCCCGGCCCGCCCGACTGAAGGCACGAAGGTTAGGGCGAGGTTTCACGATATTACACTCGGCGAAGGTTTAAATGGTAGCGCGGTGAGGGGAGAGAGAGAGGGCGATGTACGGGCAGAGAAAAGCTTGAGGCGACCGGAGGGTTGACTTCTGCGCGCGACGTGACGGACAGGGAGCAATGTTGATGGGAAGGGTGTGTAGTTGGAGTAAATGGCGACGAGACGGTGGTGATGGGACTGTGCGAGCGGACGGCGCGATTGACAAGAGGAAGATGACACTGCAGATCGGCCGACGGCTTATGCTGCGGAATCGGCCGGGCGAGGTGGGCCAGTGCGCGGGTGAGTAGGCCTACCGGTGAGCTTGGGAGAAAGCCGACCGGCGAGGCTACTGGTCTGCAAGGAAAATTGGCGAGGCGGGGGGGCGCATTGCCGAGAATGGAAAGCGGGTTTTCGGGGACCGAAAAAAAGGGAAAAGCTCAAGGATATGGCTCAAATAAATCCGAACAATTTGGCAAAAATTCAAATAAATCCAATAAAATCAGACAAATCCATTTTTGAAAATTTTTGGGTTATTTCCGTAGCTGTGCGATGGCTGACTTGGGGTCCCGCATGAGAGTAGAGGAAAAGCTCAGCTCAGCTCGCCGCCAGCGAAGTAGCTCCAGGGAGGTCAAACCACCGGTGTGATGAACACTAGGGGTCAAGGCACACCCAGCGGTGGCTTTTATTTTGGCTAGTGGTGACCAAAGAGGTTCGACCACCGTGTGCTAGTGTCAGAGGAAAGGGCAGCGAGCAGTGCCAGTGATAGAAGACTACTCGGTCGTGATCAGTTCCTGATTAAGTGTCAAGGAACTAAATACATTCTATTTTACCTGCTAATGGCTGAAAAGATCGATCGGGTTGGCTTGTCACCAATCACCGTGGTTGGGGAAGAAGATGTTGACACCAAAAACGTGAAGGGGGTTTCTGGCCTGCAACACACCAGACGAACGCCGGGTTCAAGTGCGAGGCATGCCAATTGATTTGACCCTGCAATCGATAAGGGATAAAATTGTGAAACTCAATCAAGCCAATTTCTAGAAGCAAATCGGCTAAGACAGAAATCAGCCAAAAAGCCAATTAGAAGGGTAACTAGACTAGTCGATTAAGACTAATCCGAAGGTAAAAGGCAGATTGATTCTGAAAAGGCGATACGCAACAAGAAAAAATGAATCAAACCTGAAGAAATCGATGATGACCAAACAATCGGCGATCCACAACTTTATTTGATCAATATTGACTTACAAAGGGAAGATTACAGAACTAAAGACTAAAAGCTAAAGCTAAAAACAAACTAGCAGATGTGATTTTTTGTTGTGTGTCCCCTTCTTCAAGCAGCCATGATACGCCTTATATACCCGCCAGCCGATCCGAGTCCTGTTCTGTCACGGCAACATAGTCCGAATCGGCTATAGTTTCCTAATTGGACTCCTGTTTCCAAATACCTGCCGCACATTATCCAATCTTTCCAAAAAGTGTTTCGTGCGCTATCCAAACTTGTGCATTTTGCCGATTTTCCCCATAATTGCCAAATTCTGGTGCAAACAGAAGAGCAGTAGCGGTGGCGAGTTTCTGGATGAAGAATCCCTAATTTTTTGAGGGCTTTTGATCCTTGTGGTTTGTTGATGCTATGGTGCAAGGAAATTTGAATATAGTTGAGTGTTTTGCCTGGATTTTGTTTTTGGTCCGAGCTCTAGAGTTTCTTGGCAATGGCGGACTAAGAAGGAATTAAGGGGTTCAGCTATGAAGTAGTAAGCGAATGGTTGGGGGAAAGATGTGCGACACTAAAGCGAACCTGGAGGTGGTATTTATATCCAGCGAATTGCTGTAGGGAAGCCAGTTGCCTGGTGTGAACATGTCGAGGGTTTTGCGGTGCCTGAACAGGAGGCGGCATGGGTGAGCTGCGGGACATGTGGAGAGAGCTGCACGTGATTGGCAGAGGATGACAGAGGCTACAAATAGCTCAAGCTCAGCTACACAGCATCGGTTACAGAGGAAGAAGAAGACTGGGTGTTTCGCTGACTGGTGGGCCTAAACAGTGGATTGGGTCCCACATGTAAGCGAGAAGAAGCAAAACTGAGTTTTCACTGTAGTTGACCGGCATTAGGTTCATTAAATCAGTTAGAAATCATGTTAGAAAATTTTTAATAATTTTTTTAGAGATCACTAGATAATTTTCCTTATCCTGTAAAATTTTTAGACCTAATTAATAAGTAGAGAATTTATAAAAATTCTAACAATGTACTATGCTTTCATTTCAATTTTATATTTTTAATTTTTCTCTGAGTCTATATCTTATGAAAAACTTTTGAAACTTTTTATAGGAGTTACTCTTAGATCCAGAATCCTTTGTTAGAAATTTCAAATTAAGATATTATATATTTAATTTATAAAAATTGTGATATTGAGATTTTAAAGTTTTCATTTTTTAATTTTTAAATACTACAAGCTTGATTATTTATTTTAATATTTCTAATGGTGATTTTTTATGCATTGAGAAGATAAATTAAAATTTTAGCTTAGTGTAAAGTATGAAATATTTTATTTAAATCGACAATTTTACTGTTTGTAGTCATGGTTCATTAATTTCTCTTTCATTTCACAATTAATTACATTGACACTAATTTTGAAATTTAGAATTAGGTTTTTGAAGATTTTATAAGTTTAAATAAAATTATTATATATTTTATTGTGATAAGCTTTTAGTCTTTCCTTTATCTATTACTTAAGTTTATATTAAAAAGAATTTTCCTTTTAAGGAACAAATCAAGAAAATCTAAGAAAAGTCAAGAAAATCAAGAAAAATTTATAAAATGCATCAATAAATATAATTAAATCTTAAAATTTATTTTTACTTCACTTCAAATTTTAGAATGTTACAGCAGCTATAAAGCCAGAATGGATTAGACGGCTCCTTTTTGACCATTATGTTCAATTTGACTTTTATGTTGGAAAACACAAAATTTATAAAATTCTAACAAATGAAAAAACTGGAAAAGGAAAAAGTTTCTATTCACAACCAATGTCTGTTTTTTTATTCTTTGTAACTAATTTGGGCTCACGTATTGGTTAATACTAGTTAGGTGCCCGTGCGTTGCAACGAAAACCCAAACTCTCCGCATGAACTCCCAAGACATGCATTCGTCAAGGTTTTCCATGCTACACACACGCAGCTAACTTATGAAGTAGCTGAAGTTCTGAAGAGAATAAAATGGTATTGTAAATGTACCTGTGCCACTGCTGGTTGAGTGAGATAGTCCATGAGCTGTTGCTTTTGCTTGCAGAATAAGTCCTTAACTTGGTTCAACAAATCTTCTTCTCTTTTCATATCCTCAAGAAGCCTTTCCTTATCCCAGTTTTTATGTTTAACTTGCTCTTCCAATTCATTGATAGTTCCAGGCAAGTTTGAAATCCCGTGGCTTACAGTTACAGCAAATTTTATTTCTACGTTTTTCCTACAAAGGTCATATAATCATTTAGAAAAAGCTATGAAAGATTAAAAAATCAGTATAAAAAGATAGCAATCATGTAGGAGGGTGGGAATCTTCTTCTGAGAGTAAATAAAAATACAATTTGGGATTTCATGAGAATTATCAATAAAAAGAAAAGGCAATTATATAGTTTGTTACAGTTTTGGTTACTGCATAGCTTTTACTTGAACTGACATTACTGTTTCATTAAACATTTCATGGTTGGCTGTAAGCCTGTAAGAAATGTCTAACAAATCGAGCTTGTCTCAAAAACTCATTGTTTAACTAAATATTTTATTCTAAACAATGAAAATCTACACTAATGAAAGGACACAGTAATCTGGAAAATCTGCAAAACTCAAACAATGTATGATCAAGTGATGTAAAGGGATAAATTGCATATCTCCTTACCTGTCACCAAGGCAGAATGAGCAATTAGGCCTCAATATACCACCATCCAGAGAAATGGCACCATCATTTATCAAAGGAATAGCATGTCGCAAGTCAGCTCTGGTTTTATAAACTTGTAAGTGAGAAAACAAACCGTAAAACAAAGTCTCCCTAAGACCATGGCCATTGGCTGTGAGACAACTCCAGTATTCCCTGTCCAAATGTATCATATTTACTGCAAAACCCAGAAAACCAGGTGAGACTTCCCGGTCCAAATGTATCATATTTACTGCAAAACACAGAAAACCACCACTTAATCATTAATTAATCGATCAAATCAACCCTACATGTTCCATGGACCGACCATGGTTTACATGACGGCATCAACATACAGCATTATCAGACAAGAACAGCATAGCCAAGAATCCATATAACCGAGGTAGCACAAGGTGTTAACATCTTACTTCCCAGGTCGATGCTTGACTCCTCGAGAGAATTGATCTCAGACTTGAGGAACCTGATGTTCTCCTCATGGTGGTTGACCTTGAACCCCAGCCTCTGCAGCTCATCCTGCATCACCTGCAAAGCACACGCACCAACACCAACATTAGACCAGCAATTTCCAGCGTCGTATCAACAAGAAGATTAAGCCGGGGAAGCAGAGCACCGGAAGCACACCTTACTGTTAAACTCATATACCTGCTGCGTCAGCGGAGTCTCCATGCTGCGCTCTGCAGGCTAAGCTGCGACCGGTAGGTAACTAAGTGGTAATCTGCGGGGAAAAGAGAACAAACGGGACTCAGATACGCCAAATACGGTCGAAATGTGCGTATTTCAGTAGCGCCGAAAGAAAATTGTGGAGGAATAGGAATCTGGCAAGATAAAGGAATGAACATAGCGAGGAAAAGGGGAGATCATACCTCTGGGTTAACAGCAATTGCAACATCACCAAATATAGTCTCAGGTCGTGTTGTCGCAATAGTCATAAAATCATTCCTACACCACACGAGTAAATTTTAATTATGTATGTGTAATTTTCATTGACATTGTCAATCATGCTGTTAGATTCCTCATATTAGAATACAAAACATAAAATGTACATCATGTAAACTCGATCTCCAGAGAATGCTCACATTTAACTATTGAAGCATCACAAGAGGGAAAACAAAGATATGATGGTAAACACAACTGTGTATTTAGTTGTAAATACAATCAGCAATACATATGATGGCATTATTGTTTACTTCTATCATGCTATCTAAGACGTTGATCTTTTTATTGGATTAAATCAAATAAGGAAGTTCAAAGGACTCCATCAATGTCAATCATGAATTGCAAAGAGTCCAGAATAAACAGGGCATTAGAATTGATCCGATGACACATAAGGCTTGCCAACTTACAATTTCATACTACTATGAAATACAGGATACGAAGTGGAAAATCATAAAAGTGTAATGAGTAACAATATTAGATCTTTGAGATTCTTATATTTCATTATTAAAAGTGGCTGAAGGATCTCATTTAAAGATAGGACAAAAGCATTGGTGCCTTTTCACATTCACACACGGAGCAACAAAAAAAACAAATCCATGCGTAGTACAAACATCTGTAAAATAGACCTATAGCATAAAAATTGATTGGAAATTAATTTGGACGGGTACAAAAGATTTCACAAAAAAACCACTCTTGCGTTCATTCTAAGCTAATGTGGATGTTTCTACAACATGGCCAACAAATTAGCTAAAAGTTTATTGGTAAAAAAGTACAAGCTGTGCAAAAATACACTTAGAAATATTGGAGGCAGCATACCACAAAATCTCCTAGAAGTGGCATATAGATTATTTCGGCTATCATGATCTTTAGTTGTGAAATTTAAAGGTTGGACATTTATAGAAAGAATTCAGTATTGCTCCATAGAATCATTTAGGCTATGATAGTATTGGCAATCGGCATAGCGTAAATCAAGTTTTACCCCTTTTGGCATTGTCGACAATGCAACCTCAGAGCTCGTAAGCTTGAGTTCAAAGCGAGCATTGTACATGGCTATTCTCATGCTACCCATAATATATCCTACTCAAAGCCTCAGTTTTCAATAAAGATCAATTACTCATAGATTCACTATTTTTTTAATATCGAACAAAAATCTTAGTTTTGATCACAAGGATATTCTATTAAAAACCACTTTCTAAGCAGGCACTCAACTCAGATTTATCGGTTTCACTTGACGTAATTGTTTTCCTTTAATGCTCCACCTCCAAGCGAACCGATGTAAACATTCAGAGAAGCATAAATAAAGGATGGTATATCTGAATTCACAAGCATAAAAATCTAGGCAAAGACAAGGAATGGTCCGTAACTCACCCGAACTAACATGGGGAGTATTTTCTAGCGAAGATGCCGAATTATCTGAAAAACCACCATTCTGCTTGGTATAGTCAATGAAGCCAGCGAAGAAACAATGTCCACATCATCATTCAATGTTGCGGTTTCCCTAAATCGATCACACCGCTAAAACCAGACTTCCCACGACACCACTTAGTTCGTGTTTTCTTAACCGAACCCAAATTCTCTGCAGCCTCACCGCCCTATCGAAGGGCACTCGCTGCTAGCTCATAAAAACCAACAGAGACAGTCAAATTCTCTATGTCATCCAAATTCAACTGTACAACATAAAAACCTGATTTAGCAGCAATCATCTTACTCATGAGACGTGTACATCAGAGAAATGATGGACGGGAAAATTTTCGGAAGATGAAATGGTATCCGTAAGACAAACACAAAAAAAGATTACCAAATACAAATAGGAATCGGTGAGTATTGTATGTAGTCTTTTAGGTGCGTCTATACTTGTAGGCTATGTAGAGGAAGACTGTGCGGAAATCTAATGAATTGTAGAATAGCAAGAGAAATCTTTTACGACGCAATTATCCCGAAAGGCAAAATTGGTGGTTACTAACGGCATGGCATCGATAATAATAGTCTAAGCATGCACTAAGCAAAAAAAGGCAAAGCGGCAAGATTAATAAACAAGTAGTGCCATCTACATGAACCTCGAGGGGCTCGGCGTGGTGTGCCGCTGGCGGGTGAGGGCGGCGTTCCCGTGGGCAACGCATGGTCGAGCAGGCGCCGCGAGGAGGTAGCCCGCGGTGGAGGCGGAGGTGGCGACCATGACGAGGAAGCAGGAGGAGGAAGTTGGTCCGTAGTGGGCCTAGGCTGCGGCCGCCGCAGGCGGCAGCCCGCCCGCCATGACAACGGGGCCATGGCCGGCCGTGAGGTTAGATCGATCCGGATTGCGCGCGGGGAGATTGGGGCGATTTGGGTGCGGAGATGTGGGCAGGGTCGGTGTGAGGGGATTGGGGCGAGGAGCCGGAGTCGCGCGAGAGAATGGAGACGCGAGCCGGGAGTCGCGAGGAGCCATGGCTGCCGTGAGGATTAGGCGGCGAGGATCGAGGAGACGCGAGGTGGGAGTGGGGAGCGGCGCTTGGGAAGGGGGGCGGGCGAGGAGACGCGAGGAAATTTGGGGGGCTGGGGGGCGGCGAGACAGGAGGAGACCGCAGAGGGGCCATGGAAGAACGGACCGCCACCAACTGCTGCTTTATAATAGTAGAGATAAGTAGATATTATAGATCTTGTATTCACCTTTTCCAAAATTATTTTTTAGGGGTCATATTTCTTTCGACATCTCTCAGAGGATGATAAAGACAAATTTGAACAAGTGGGCAATGGAGGTTGCTGAATCTGGGACCTATTCAGCTCCCCCCAGGTCTTGTGGACAAAGTGGACATTGCTTCAAGAGATGGTAGAAGAGTTTCTTGTGAAATTTTAGTTGAAATTCTAGCATTCTTCTAAAACTCTTTTCTGGATCTTAAAAGACGAAGGTTGCTATATATAAATATATAAATATAAATATATATATATATATATATATATAATATGTGTGTATTGAATTCATGCCATAAATTATAACAATCTGAAAAGCATTAGATGCTTAAGTTTTTTTCTTTTCCTCCTATAATTGTGGGAATTTCTAGATATTTCACTTTCTCTCTAATTAATGCTGAAAATTCTTATTTTTTACCACCTAGGATTAAAACATAGGGCTCATATATATATATATATATATATATATATAGGAAAATGGTTCTATACTCCTAGAGTAGTACTCCACCTTCAATATACCGCTTAAATGATATTATTATACCTCTGCATCCTTTTGAGTATACTCTAACATAGATTATAAGATACTCCAAAGTGAGTTCCACAAAAATTTCATCAAAGTCCACCTTTCATAGCATAATTTGTTTATATATTCTTTTCACATATGTAAAAGTGTATATAGTAAAAAAATATAGGGTTCCGATGATTTTTTCAACCATGTCACGTTGGAGTATCTTAGAATCATTATTGGAGTATATCGAAAATGATAAAGAAGTATAATACTTTCATTTAAATGGTATATTGAAGGTGAAGTATCTACCTCGAGAGTCTGGAAAATATCTGCGTGTGTGTGTGTTGAATTCATGCCATAAATTATAACAATCTGAAAAGCATTAGATGCTTAAGTTTTTTTTTCTTTTCCTCCTATAATTGTGGGAATTTCTAGATATTTCACTTTTTCTCTAATTAATGGTGAAAATTCTTATTTTTTACCACCTAGGATTAAAACATAGGGCTCATATTTCCTTTTTTCTCTGATTAAGGTGATTTTTTTTACACCTAAGGTTGGGTACCTGGATAAGCTTCTGATTAGTATAGATATAGATAGATAGAAGCCATGCAAGGGACAAGGCCTTCTACGCATAGAGGCAGACTTTGAACGTGGATGTCGTGCCCCGAATTTACAACTTCGGACACTCTGTGTATTCTGCACTAGTCCAGGATCGCACTAGTGCACACAGGCTTAACAGGTATAATATCACATCATACACAAGGAATATTAAATAAGTATCTCAAACATGTATATAAACGAGTGTACGACCTTATGGTCAACCTTACAATAGTCTCTGCCACACGGGCTTACATTACTCAAAGTAAACAAAGAAATAGCAAATGAAAGTAAAACTTCGTGATGACCCATCCATCGCCACAGACGCTCCGATCAAGCTTGCTTCCCTAGTTCTCCTACCCTGCAACTAACTCCTCTTCATAGGCGGTAGTAGTCTCTTCTTCGTAGGTTTGTCCGCAAGGGTGAGTACACACCGTACTCAACAAGTTATGCACAAAATGCACATCTATATACTATATGCATGGCTCATTTCAAAGGAAAGGCTCAATTGGTTAATTTGCTTTTGCAACATTATTTTAAACTAATATTTAGTTAAATTGAAAGCATCAAAGCCATATAATTACTATATTTCTCAAATTGTATTTCTCATCTTTTGGACACACACTCTAGTCACATTTCTTTGGCACACAAATTTCCCACCCATTTTATTTTCAAACACTACCCCTTGACCGTAATCCCGAAAGCATTGTCCAAAGACTCAGGACTCGGCTTATTCGAACAGCTTTGACACTCGCAGAGGTTGTACACTTTACCCACAAGATACATCAAACACCACAAAGGCGAAAAATCGAATAAAGCTTTTCGTAAACTTCTATCTTAGCCTAAGAACCTCTCGTGTTGCCTTCACTATCACTTCCCTCACTCGGAGTCAAGTATAGAATGATTTAACACCGCTGGATAGGGTACCAAGCCAAGCATGTGCATCGCCCCCGCATAGCTACCCCCCGTGTAACGCCACCCCGAGGTATCAAAGGTAAGACATCGAACCCTACTAAGCTAGGTCTTCCCATTCGCACATGTGGTTGTCACGAGAGACTTAGGTCAAAGGCTTGCAAGGTAAGGTCCTTAATCGACCAAGGCAAGACATCCTTCTCTCGATTTGGCACACACCCTCACAACACTCAACCCATCCCACAGTTGCCACACAGCCCACTGCACGAAGCCTCGGTCCACTTGCCCCTACCCAAATCATTTCCACCCCTGTATTCAATGGTGCAACACATGCCCGCAATCGTCTTTTCATGTAGAACCACACAGTCTCTACAATCCAACACCATTACCAACAAGATTCCACTTTATTCAAAATCATTCAATAATCTTTAGTCGAGTTACATTTGTATTTAAGAATATCATTCACGTAGTAAGCATGACTAAGCAACTATTCACTGCCTAGCCTCCCGTGTTGGCACAATATATATCATCAACCAACTAGATTTACCCAACTTAGGTTAACAAGGAATCATGGCGCATAAATGATATCAAGGTGGCATAAACAATTTGGTTGGATAGCTAATTCACCCAAAATAATTAAAGTCATTTTTAGTTGAATTAGCATGCATAGTTTAAAACAAAGTATATTTCAAAAATTAGGAGCAACATGGTCAAAGCATAACTTGCCTTCGAAAAGTTGCTGATCCTGATCCGAAGTCAAATCTTGTACTGGAAATTCCCCCTCACAATCTCCCAACAAATCAACGTCTAATGAGAATCAACATACACACAATAAATATATTTTTCAGAGAGCTAAATCAACTCTAAAAATTCTAAAAAATTCACCAATAAATAGATCTTGATTTTAAAAATTTTTTGAAATTGGAATCACTCAAATCGGAGTTAAAACGCAAAAGTTATAAGTGTTTGAAGTTTTAAAATAAATTAAAAAGAAATAAACCGAATTTCTCTATTTGTTTTTATATGGAAAATCCCGAAATTTATGACGTCAGCATTACTGTAGATGACGTCAGCACCGAGACGGATTTTCCTTCGAATTTATATTTTTGAAAATTGATTTATGACGTCAGCATAATTAATTATGACGTTAGCATCGGATTAATTTTCTACCGGAAAATATATATTTAAAATAATTATGACGTCATCATCACTATTTATGACGTCAGCATGACGTCACTACTGACGTCAGCATCAACCCCGCCAGGTCTGACATGTGGGCCCCACCGATGACGTCAGCCGCTGACGTCAGCACGAACACGTGGCAGATTCTCAACGCGACACATATACAACTCCTACGCACACGTGGGCATTCCCTTCCTTGGGCACGTGGCACTAATCCTAGCCGTCTATTTTGATTTCTACTGCTGAGATCTAACACGCCATCGCGGCTGGTCTCGGATTATGGATGAACACGTGGACTCACCTCCTCCGTTGGATGTCGATCGGGCGGTCGAGGAAGCTCGCAAAATCGGCGAAGGCACGGCGAAGACCGACGGCCGGAGGTGAAGAAGAAGACTTGCGCGACGGCGTTTCCGTGATGCTCCGGGCGAGGTGAAGTAGTCCCTCTGATGCGCTCGACGCGGCTTTACTCCAGAGGTCACGCGACGCATGAGGGTCACCGAGTAGACGCAATGCACGCATTTAAAAATCGCAGAACTTTGGTGAGCACGTCACGGAGCTATGGTGGTTCTCAATGCGCGTGAAAGGGCTCTACTAAAAGCGGGCAAGTAATTTATACTCCGGACTAGAAGATGAAACGGAAGAGGTAGTGCTCGGCGTTAATGGCGGCGGTTTCCCTCACGCCGGCCAAGGCGGCGACATTTCGATTCACGCAAAGACGGTTTATCGGCGTGTTTTATCCCACCGTCTGCGTGATCCAACGGTGGAGAATCGAGGCGGCGTTAGGGTTTTCCGAGCGGCGCACAGTAATGGGCTTGGCCCGTTACTGTTCACCCGAATATTAATCGATTTTCGAATAAAAATAATGCCGAATATTCATTTGAATTAATTGAGGCACTAAAAATATCAGAAAAATTCTAGAAAAAATCTGAAAAATACTTTAGGACATTTTGAACTCAAATAAAATATTTCCATTTATATTTTATTAAAACTTGTCATTATTAAATTAATTTCCAGAGAAGAACTAATTTACAAAAATTCAAACAAATCCAAATAAATTCCAAAAATTTTAAAAAATTCAAAATAAATTATAAAATTCAAAATTAGCAAAATTTGAGGATGTTACAATCCTCCCCCCTTAACAGAATCTTGACCCCGAGATTCAGGGCTGGTTAGAAAATAACTCAGGAAATTCCTTCTTCAAATCTTCTTCGCATTCCCAAGTTGCCTCACTTTTTGAATGATTGCTCCACTGGACTCTGCAAAATCGGGTTGACTTGTTTCTGGTTTCACGATCCATGATGTCCAAAATCTTCACTGGGTATTCCTTATAGGTTAAATCCTCCTGCAGTTCAATAGCTTCAATAGGTGCTTGTTCCTCTGGTACTCGCAAACACTTCTTTAATTGGGACACATGGAATACATCATGTACCCCGGTCAAAGACTGCGGCAGTTCTAGCTGATACGCAACTTCTCCTTTGCGGCTCACTATCTTGAATGGCCCCACATATCTCGGAGCAAGTTTTCCTTTAGCATGAAACCTTTAACTCCCTTTAATGGCGTGACCTTGAGATATACATAATCCTCGGCTCAAAACTTAAATCACTTACGCCGGTTATCTGCATAACTCTTCTGCCTGGATTGTGTAGTCTTCAATCTTTCTCGAATTAATGCGATCTTCTCTTCTGCATCTAAGAGTACATCTGGTCCGAAAACATGACGTTCCCTCGTCTCATTCCAATTTAATGGCGTCCGACATGAACGACCATACAACGCTTCAAAAGGCGACATTTTCAGACTGGCTTGGTAACTGTTGTTGTAGCTAAACTCGGCATATGGCAAACATTTGTCCATGAGGTTGTATATGACAATGCATGTGTCGCCAGACTGCTACTTTGGGTACCCTCTCCGCCAAGACAAAAGCGATCAACTAAGCGGTCAACATACCGTCCACGGGCGCCCGGCGCGCGTGGGCGAAAGCACGCCGCGCTACGGGCAGGCGATCCACGTGGCGCCCGGCGAGCAGTGGGCGAAAGACGCCTCGCCGCCCGGCAAGCACCACATGGCGCCGGCGAAGCGTGTGGGCGAAGACGCCGCCGCCGGGCGGGCGGTCCACGTGGCGCCGGCGAAAGGTGGGCGAGCACGCTCGCCGCTGGCGGGTGGTCCACGTGGCGCCCGGCGAAAGGGCGAGCACGCCGCCGACCAATGGCGGCCCACGTGGCGCCAATGAAAGGTGTGGGCGCATGATGTTCTCGCCGCGCCGGCAATCCACGTGGCACCGGCGAAGAGTGGCGGCACGCCGCCGCCGCCGCTAGTAAAAAAGGTGGGAAGTGGTGCCTTCGCCGGCCACCCCGCTTCTACCGTGACGATGTCGAGGCGTGTCTGTCATGTCGCACCCGTTGATTTCAAGGTATCCCACAGAGGCCCATTCCTCCGACGCCTCACCTACCACGTCAAGAAGCGCCCCATCCCATGGGACCGCAAAGGCACGCCAGAGGCATTTAATGAGGTCAAGGAACGGACAGAGACAGAGGGTAATAAATGTATCAGATCAAGATGATGACCTCCCTTTACCTACTCCCTGCTAGCCTGGCCTATATAAGGGCCTTGGTGCGTGGGGAAAAGAGGGAGGGGGCATTAGAATACCATTGCGAGCCGAGCTTGAAAGCCTCTGAGGAACTTGTAATTCCCAAGCTTTGTACAAATGCCAGCTAAAAAGACTCTTAGAAAGCAATCACAGAAGTAAGGCTTTTACCCTTCTCCATGGGGGCTGAACTCGGGTAAAAAATCCGTGTCATCTATTGTTCTTAGGCGCCAACGTCATGGGGGAGAGCTCTAGGGTTTCCCTTGCTAGGTTTAGCCCGCCACGATGACGCCCTCCTATCGAACCAAACTCGGTTCAGATTCCTGCTGCCGAGTGGAATACGCCGGCAGGGCGCGCCAGTAGGGTCGTCCTCGATCACCGGCCAAGGGCGCACCACTGCTGCCCCTGTGGAGTCCATTAGCGGGAACCGCCGACGTGTTCCAGCGCCTGCGGTATCGCAGATCGGCGGAGCGGCCGAGCCGGGGAAGATGAGTCGCCCACCGATAGCGGCATCAAGACGGAGGGCCATCTGCCGATGACTATATCTTCCAAGTTTCGCGCTGCGAGAGACAAAAAATGGTCATCGGTTGGTAGGAGCCACAGAAAAGAATATGTGCAAAAAGGAGTAAGAAAGGATGAAGACTTACGCCGCCACGCGTCGCGTACCGCCGCTGCCGCCGAAAGTACTTGCCATATGGCGGGCGGTGGCGGCGCAAGGCCGATTCTCCGGATGCGGTCCTGTGCCACAATCGCTCGGTCACCCGCGCCCGCAGCTTTGTTGATGCAGCCGCCATGGCAAGGAGTTCCGCCGCCTCGACCGGGAATTCCAGGGCTTTGAGGCCTCCGCCGCTCGGCACTCCCAAAGCGTCGACCCATTGGCCGTTGACGATGACCACATCATTGCGCCATGCCTTCCAGCTTGATTTGGGCTGAAGGCGATATAGTGGAGGCCATCCCATCTCGAGACGAAAGTAGCAACTCCCCACTACCTCATTATCTGGGAGGCGTGATGAGAGGAAGAAGTAACGGAAGAGAGGAAGATTCGATCACCCCACGAACATCTCACAAAGGTATGCGAAGATAGAAAGAAAGACGATGGAGTTGGGTGTAAGGTGAAGATGGTGGATCCCGTAGAAATGGAGTACGGTGAGGAAAAAATCAGAAAAGGGCGGGACCAGACCCGCCATCAGTGCCCAAGTATGTATAATAATCTCGTTCGAGAGGCACCGTGGCGTGGTGGTCCCCGCCTAGAAGCGGAAGGTGCCTCCCGCGCTGCGGACGGTTATCCTCTTTACCGCGAGAGTATCCGCGTCGAGCGAGATGGGGTGCACCATGGAGGCCAAGAAGACGAAGGCTTTTTGAGCAAAGAGTTGGAGGAAGTAAAGGTTGGAATGCGCGAAGAAGAAGAAGGCGTAAAACCACCTAATACAGATGAACCAGACTATATATGCGCCCCTGCACCGACGGTTCGTGAAGGGGCAAGATCGTGCGTCGCCTCGGGTCCCGAGAAAAATCCGCAGATACGCGGGAGGGAACCGAGGCGGTCGTATCCTCATGAGTGGTGGCCCCACCCAGGAACGCACTCAGCATTTAATGAAGGTTCTAAACGAGGCTTTGGCGCGAGTTCCAGGGCGGGCCCGGGGGCTACTGTCAGCGTACTCTGCGCTGGGGTACCCTCTCCGCAGCACAAAAGCAGTCAACCAAGCGGTCAACATACCTGGTCCACGTGGCGCCGGCGAGTGGCGCGAAGACGCTTCGCCGCCCGGCGGCGTCCACGTGGCGCCCATGAAAGGTGGGCGAAGCACGCCGCCAAATGGGCGTCCACATGGCGCCCGCGGCAGTGGCGAAGACGCTCGCCGCCTTGGCAGCGGTCCACGTGGCGCCGGCGGCGAAAGGCGAAAGCGACGCTCGCCGCCGGCAGTGCCCACGTGGCACCCGGCGAGTGGCGCGCAAGCCGCTCGCCGCCCGCGCGATCACGTGGTGCCCGGCGAAGTGGCGGCACGCCACTCACCCGCGCCGCTAGGCAAAGCAGGGAAGTGGTGCCGCCGGCCACCCCCTGCTCTACCAGACGATGTCGAGGCAGATCTGTCGTGTCGTAATCGCTGATTTCAAGGTATCCCATCAGAGGCCCATTCCTCGACGCCTCTCACCTACACGTCGAAAAGCGCCCCATCCCATGGACGGGCAAAGGCACGCCAGAGGCATTTAATGAGGTCAAGGAACGGGACAAAGACAGAGGGGTAATAAATGTATCAGATCAGTATGATGACCTCCCTTTTACCTACTCCCGTTAGCCTGGACCTATATAAGGGCCTTCGGGTGCGTGGGGAAAAGAGGGGGAGGGGGGCATTAGAATACCATTGCGAGACAGAGCTTGAAAGCCTAAGGAAGAACTTGTAATTCCCAAGCTTTGTACAGCGCCAGTTAAAAAGACTCTTTGAAAGCAATCAAGCAGGAAGTAAGGCTTTTACCCTTCTCCATGGGGGCCTAAACCTGGGTAAAAAATCCGTGTGTCATCTATTGTTCTTAGGCGCCAACGTTCGCCGCGGGGGAGCTCCTAGGGTTTCCCCTTGCTAGGTTTAGCCGGCCACGAAGACGCCCTCCTATCGAACCAAACCCGGGTCTGTAGATTCCGAGCCTGCCAGGTGGAATACGCCGACAACAGGCTCTTAGCATATCTTCAAGAATCTGATTTACCCTTTCCGTCTGACCATCTGTCTGCGGATGGTATGCCGTACTAAAATTCAAATGAGTTCCCATAGCTGTATGCAGCTTATCCCAAAATCTTGAGGTGAATTGAGTACCTCTGTCCGATACTATCTTTTTAGGTACACCATGTAAACATACAATTCTTGCTATGTACAATTCAGCTAACTTATCTCCCGAGTAGGTTGTCTTTACGGGTATAAAATGAGCGACCTTTGTTAGTCGATCGACTATAACCCATATGGAGTCATATCCACCTTGAGTCCTTGGCAACCCGGTGATGAAATCCATCCCGATTTCTTCCCACTTCCATTCGGGTATCTTTAATGGTTGTAGCAATCCAGCTGGTCTCTGGTGTATGGCTTTAACTCTTTGACATACATCACATAATGCTACATGCTCAGCTACCTCTTTCTTCATATTTGGCCACCAAAATCTTTCCTTTAAATCCTGGTACATCTTTGCACTACCGGGGTGAATCGAGTATTTGGAATCATGTGCTTCTTCCAAAATCAGCTGTTTCAACTCCGGTTTATGGGGTACACATATTCTGTTCTTCATCCACAAAGTACCCTGTTCATCTACCCTAAAGTCCTTGGCTAAGTCCTCGTCCATTTTGGATTTGATTCTATCAATCTTCTCATCATCTTTTTGACCTTCCCTAATTTGCTCTTCAAGGGTCGGCTTTACTTCCAATGTAGCTAAGAATCCTTCCAGTACAACTTCCAATCTCAGCTTCTGAAATTCTTTACTTAAATCAGATTGATCTTCTATTGTCAATGAATTCGGACTATAGCTTTTCCGACTCAAGGCATCGCCTACCACATTTGCTTTTCCTGGATGATAGTGAATTCCAATATTGTAATCCTTGATTAACTCTAGCCATCTCCTTTGTCTCATGTTTAGGTCCGATTGTGTGAATATATACTTTAAACTTTTATGATCTGTATATATTTCACACCGATTTCCCACAAGATAGTGACGCCAAATTTTAAGAGCGTGCACTACTGCTGCTAACTCTAGGTCATGAGTCGGGTAATTCTGCTCATGTGGCCTTAACTACCTTGACGCATAAGCTACTACTTTGCCATTCTGCATCAGCACACATCCAAGTCCCTGACGCGAAGCATCACAATATATGTCAAAATTATCCTTGGTATTCGGCAACACCAAAACAGGTGCCGAAGTCAAATGCTTCTTCAGCTCTTGGAAACTCTTTTGACATTCGGGTGTCCACAAAAACTTTTTCTCTTTCTTAAGCAATTGCGTAAGAGGTCTCGCAATTGAAGAAAATCCTTTAATGAAACGGTGGTAGTATCCTGCCATTTCGAGAAAACTTCTGATCTGAGTAACAGACTTTGGTTGCTCCCAGTGTAATACTGTCTCCACTTTCTTTGGGTCAACAGCTACACCTTCCGCTATCATCACATGACCTAAGAACTCAACCTTCTTTTTCCAGAAGTCGCACTTACTGAATTTCGCATATAACTAGTTTTCTCTCAACTTTTCCAATACCATCCTTAAATGTCCTGCATGCTCTTCTTCCGACTTTGAGTAAACTAATATGTCATCGATGAATACGACAACAAACTTATCCAAATATTCCATGAATACTTTATTCATCATATTCATGAAATACGCAGGAGCATTAGTCAGTCCGAAGGACATAACCGTAAATTCATAATGACCATATCTTGACGAAAAAGCTGTCTTTGGTATGTCTTCAGTCCGAATCTTAAGCTGGTGATATCCGGATCGAAGATCTACTTTAGAGAAGACTCCCGCTCCCCTTAACTGATCAAAGAGATCATCTATCCTGGGCAACGGATATTTGTTCTTTATCGTCACATCATTGAGTGCACGATAATCTATACACATCCTAAAACTCCCATCTTTCTTCTTTACAAATAATACCAGGGCTCCCCACGGTGATGAGCTAGGTCTTATGAAACCTTTTTCCAATAACTCTTCAATCTGTTTCTTCATCTCCACTAGTTCTTCGGTGGACATCCTATAGGGTCTCTTTGCTATCGGAGTTGTTCCTGGAACAAGCTCAATCACGAACTCGATGTCCCTGTCCGGTGGCATTCCAGGCAAATCTTCGGGAAAGACAACCGGGTATTCACTGACTATTGGAACCTCTTCCATTATAACTGCCTTCACACTGTTAATCATCAGTTGATCATCTCGAGCAGCAGTTGCTTGGATCTCTACCTTCTTGCCATCTGGGCTCTCAATGGTAACCACTCTCCGTCCACAATCCAATACTGCCTTAATGCTTTGATAACCAATCCATTCCCAAAATCACATCTATGGTTGGGGTATCCAATATGATTAGGTTCGCTGGAACTCTATTCCACTTATTAGTAATTTTACCCCGTAACATCCTACTTTAGCTCGGAGTTCTGATCCAGGGGTCTGAACTATTAGCATATGCTTAAGTTTAACCACATCCAAATCATTTTTCATAACAAAAACTTGAGAAACGAAGGAATGAGAAGCTCCTGAATCAAATAGAATTGTAGCTGGCACTGAGTTAACTAAAGACTTACCCAGTACGACATCTGTGGCATTCTGAGCTTCTTCCGTCACGATGTGATTAACTCTTCCACGAACAGCTGATTGTGGTGCGGCTCCAGTTGGGGTAGGTACTCGACTTCCTCCTTGAGCTGGTGTTCTAGCAGGAGTATTCCCCAGATTAAAACGGACAGGAGTGACTCCTCCTTTCTTGGGACAGACATTGGCGAAATGCCCCATTTCGTTGCAGTTGTAGCAACGTCTCCCTGTCATTGACAAGTTACTAGCAGCTGGGCTGATGGTTCTTGTAGGGGTTTGTGGGTTCACCTGGGTCGTCAGGTGAGTAGTGGTGTCCTCGCACTACTTCCCGGCTGAAATCTGGTAAACTGTTGAGGTACCACCCTTGGCTTCTGCTGACCTTGACGACTCCCCTGCTGGGCCATGCGGCGCTTATGTTGTCGCTCAGCTCTTTCGCTTATCTTCTAGAATGAGCGCCTTGTTGACCAGCTCTTGAAAGTCCGGAAATGTATGAGTGATCAGTCCCACTTGTAGTCCGGAATTCAGTCCCTTCATGAATCGGATCGCTTAGCCTTGTCGGGCCAGTAACGCCCTCCCAAGATAACGAGCCAACTGTGGTGAACTTATTGAGATAATCGGCCACGGATTGGCCTCCTACTTCAATGATCGAAACTCCTCTTTCTTGAGTTCCATCATCCCTTCCGGCACATGATATTGACGGAAGGCAATCAGAACTCATCCTGTGATTTCGAGGATGCTCGTGGAAGCAAGAGTTTTCCCACCACTCGCAGCAAAGGTTCTCTAACCGTGAGAGGCATACAAGATTTTTCATTGCCAACACATTGAGTTATGTGCAGCCCTTTCGATTGTATCGTACCAATCGTCAGCTTCAATGGGGTTGACATTCCCAGAGAAGGTTGGAGGTCTGGTCCTCATGAAATCTGATAGCCTTGAGTGGTGCCCATGATGCACAGCTTGGTTGTTATTGTTATTGGCGATAGCCTGATTCTGCAGTTGTTGCATCTGATGCATCATTGTCTCAGATCACCGGGTCTCGAGCAAATAAGAATGCACCCAAATTATTCATGTCCACAGGTGGTGCTTGAGGATTAGGCGCTTCATTGTTGTTGTCCCTCTGCTGAGAGTTGCTACCTCCAATTCCACTGCTGTTCTGTGTTCACCATCCAAGAACAAGAGGATTTAGGAAAAGAGAGAACAGTAATAGGCAAATAACAAGGATCTTATGCGGGGAGAAGATTTGTTTGACTCAAACATATGCACACCATTTTTATTTAATATCATAAGGATATGGCCGCTCACAAGTGCCTACGGGCATTACGGCGCATACCATCACGCACAACCATAGAAATTGTTCAACATAAAGAAAACATATCAAATCATAGAGTTCAAACCAACCAAACGTACTAGGATAGACTCGATAAACTGACTCGACGATAACGCCACTCAACACAGAGTCGACTCAACAAAGATCAATAAGCTCTCTAGTCGCCGATCCATCCAGTCGCGTCCTCCAGTGGGTAATGCGGCGGTGTGGCGGCATAGGTGCAAACCGATCCCAAAGGTTCTCGCACTGTGGAACGAGGAACCCACCGACTCGGTGGCTCGTGGTGCCTCACTCAGTGCCGGGCGGCTGCACTACTGCAGACTGGTGCCTCCCGGATCCAGTGCCACTGCCCGGGCGGCCCCGCCAGCTCGGCCTCCTTGGGATTAGGGTCGGCAGGCTCAAGCATCGGCTCGGCTCTGTCCTTCTAGCAGCTCTCTAGCTCGGCACCTCCCCGTAGTGCGACATCGCCCCTAACATCCTGCACTGGGCCTTGACCTCGGCGACCTCGTCCACGAGCCCTCTGTAGCTCTGGACAGCCTCGCCTATGAGCTCCTCCCCGGGCGATGACGACCTCGCCAAGTGGGTGATCTGAGCATCGTCCTCCTCCTCCGTCTCGCTAAACCTGTTGTCACGACGCTGGTGAAGACGGAAAACGTGCCCACGAAGCCTCAGAGAAGGTGCGTGCGACACGACGACGCTAAACGGGCGCCTCGATCCCACCTCAAAAGTGGACCTCTGGCAAAGAAGTGGAACGGACGGTGGTTTCCCCTGCCTCGGGCGTGACGAGAATCTTGACATCCCACGCGATGTCCAAATTTAGCACGCACTACGACGCATTCTCAGTAGATCGGCCGAACAAAGCCCTCAAGAAGCCGCAGCAAGTACCAAAGCTCGGCAACAGAGCCACCCGCAGGCGCCTCCGAAGAGTGGATCCTCCTCATCATCACAAAACAGATCTCGTCGAGATCTAAATTTTGAAAGAAATCAAAACGATACAAACATACAAAGATAGGTATGAAGTAAGAAAGAAAGGACAAGTCAAGATGTCATTTATAATCTTGCACAATTTTAATCTTTTAGAAAATAACCTTATCATTTATCGGCCGGTCTAAACTAGGGTCAAGTCTCTACAATGGGTATGCTCGATACTACCTCTGCTGTGCCCTCGAATTTACAACTTCGGACACTCAGGTATTCTCGTGACTAGTCCAGATCGCGCTTAGTGCACACAAAGCTAACAGTATAATATCACATCATACACAAATGAATATTAAATAAGTATCTCAAACATGTATATAAACGAGTGTACGACCTTATGGTCAACCTTACAATAGTCTGCCACACAGGGCTTACATTACTCAAAGTAAACAGTAAATAGCAGCGGAAAGTAAAACTTCATGATGACCCATCCATCGCCACAGACGCTCCGACTGAAGCTTGCTTCCCTAGATCTCCGGCCCTTCAATGAACTCCTCTTCATAGGCAGGCGTAGTCTCTTCTTCTGGTAGGTTTGTCCGCAAGGGTGAGTACACACCGTACTCAACAAGTTATGCACAAAATGCACATCTATATACTATATGCATGGCTCATTTCAAAGGAAAGGCTCAATTGGTTAATTTGCTTTTGCAACATTATTTTAAACTAATATTTAGTTAAATTGAAAGCATCAAAGCCACATAATTACTATATTTCTCAAATTGTATTTCTCATCTTTTGGACACACAGCCTCTAGTCACATTTCTTTGGCACACGTACCCCCACCCATTTTATTTTCAAACACTACCCTTGATCAGAATCCCCGAGCATTGTCCAAGACTGTGGACTCGGCTATTCTAACAGCTTTTGACACTCTGAGAGGTTGTACACTTTACCCACAAGATACAACAAACACCACAAAGGCGAGTAACCGTGAATAAAGCTTTTCGTAAACTTCTATCTTAGCCAAGAACCTCTCCGTGTTGCCTTCACTATCACTTCCTCACTCGAGTCAAGTATAGGACAGATTTAACACCATTGGATAGGGTACCAAGTCAAGCACAGCATCGCTCCCTCGCACTGCTATTCCCCCGTAATCGCCACCCCGAGGTATCAAAGGTAAGACATCGTAACCCTACTAAGCTAGGTCTTCCCATTCAGACATGTGGTTGTACGAGACTCAGTCAAAGGCTTGCAAGGTAAGGTCCTTAACCGACCAAGGCAAGACATCCTTCTCTCAGATTGGCACACACCCTCACAACACTCAACCCATCCCACAGCTTGCCACACAGTGCCCACTGCACAAAGCCTCGGTCCACTTGCCCCACCCAAATCATTTCCACCCCAAAGTTATTCAACTGCAACACATGCCCAAGAATCATCTTTCATGTAGAAGCACACGTGTCTCTACAATCCAACACCATTACCAACAAAGATTCCACTTTATTCGTAAATCATTCAATAATCTTTAGTCGAGTTACATTTGTATTTAAGAATATCATTCACGAGTAAGCATGACTACAACTATTCACTGCCTAGCCTCCCGTGTTGGCACAATATATATCATCAACCAACTAGATTTACCCAACTTAGGTTAACAAGGAATCATGGCATACAAATGATATCAAGGTGGCATAAACAATTTGGTTGATAGCTAATTCACCCAAAATAATTAAAGTCATTTTAGTTGAATTAGCATGCATAGTTTAAAACAAAGTATATTTCAAAAATTAGAGCAACATGGTCAAAGCATAACTTGCCTTCAAAAGTTGCTGATCCCGATCCAAGTCAAATCTTGTACTAGAAATTCCTCACAATCTCCCGACAAATCAACGTGTAATTAGAATCAACATACACACAATAAATACATTTTCCAGAGAGCTAAATCAACTCTAAAAATTCTAAAAATTTACTTAATAAATAGATCTTGATTTTAAAAATTTTTGAAATTGGAATCACTCAAATCGAGTTAAAACGCAAAAGTTATAAGTGTTTGAAGTTTTAAAATAAATTAAAAAGAAATAAACCGAATTTCTATTTGTTTTATATGGAAAATCCCGAAATTTATGACGTCAAGATTATCAGAGATGACGCAAGACCGAGACGGATTTTCCTTCGAATTTATATTTTTGAAAATTGATTTATGACGCCAAGATAATTAATTATGACGCCAAGATCGGATTAATTTTCTACGGAAAATATATATTTAAAATAATTATGACGCCATCATCACTATTTATGACGCCAAGATGACGTCAAGATCAACCCCGCCAGGTCCGATATGGGTTCCCACCGATGACGCTACCACGACGCCAAGACGCGACACGCGGGCGATTCTCAACGTGACACATATACAACTCCCACGCACACGGGCATTCCTTCCTTTGCACGCGGCACTAATCCTAGCCGCCTATTTTGATTTCTACTGTTGAGATCTAACGCGCCATCGGTTGGTCTCGATTATGGATGAACACGCGGACTCACCTCCTCCGCTGGATGTCGATCGAGCGGTCGAGGAATCTCGCAAAGTCGGCG
This sequence comes from Guadua angustifolia, assembly GCA_036346375.1. Taxonomy (NCBI): domain Eukaryota; kingdom Viridiplantae; phylum Streptophyta; class Magnoliopsida; order Poales; family Poaceae; genus Guadua; species Guadua angustifolia. The sequence goes on along the minus strand of JAYEVE010001030.1, from coordinate 108,689 downwards.
AAGGCGCGGCGAAGACCGACAGCCGGAGGTGAAGAAGAAGACTTGCGCGACGGCGTTTCCGTGATGCTCCGGTGAGGTGAAGTAGTCCCTCGGATGCGGCTCGACGCGGCCTTTACTCCGGAGGTCACGGCGACGGCGGAGGGTCACCAGAGTAGACGCAATGCACGACGGAAAATCGCAGAACTTCGGTGAGCACGTACGGGAGCTATGGTGGTTCTCAATGCGCGTGAAAGGGCTCTACGGGTGCGGAACGAAGTAATTTATACTCCGGACTAGAAGATGAAACGGAAGAGGTAGTGCTCGGCGTTAATGGCGACGGTTTCCCACTCGGACGCACGGCGGCGGCGGCGACATTTCAGTTACGCAAAGACGAAGCGACGTGGCTGCTATCCCACCGTCCGCGCGTGATCCAACGGTGGAGAATCGAGGCGGCGTTAGGGTTTTCCGAGCGGCGCGACAAGAATGGGCTCGCCCACATCGCTCACCCGAATATTAATCGATTTTTGAATAAAAATAATGCCGAATATTCATTTGAATTAATTGAGGCACTAAAAATATCAGAAAAATTCTAGAAAAAATCTGAAAAATACTTTAGGACATTTTGAACTCAAATAAAATATTTCCATTTATATTTTATTAAAACTTGTCATTATTAAATTAATTTCCAGAGAAGAACTAATTTACAAAAATTCAAACAAATCCAAATAAATTCCAGAAATTCTTAAAAATTCAAAATAAATTATAAAATTCAAAATTAGCAAAATTTGAGGATGTTACAGTGGACTTCCTAAAATGATGGTGACCATCAACTTGCAGGAGGTGCAACCGTGGATTGTGGGGCTACAGAAAACTAATTCATATCACCAAATTACTACGTGTGTCTAGTAAGCCCTTGTAAGAGTATTCCACTTAATTGGTAGGACTTTTAATTTGGACTTCGTACTTTATAGACAACAACAGAGACCAACAAGGCAAATATTTCACACGATTGAGTCAACAGAAATCATCTAGAAGAAAATGTTAGTGAACTAAGTTTGACCGTCATTTGTCACTTTTGTCAGTGGTCATATAGATCTGAGGACAAATCTAGTGCAAACCATTTTTGCTTGTGCACTACATATACACCAACATTTCTGGAAAAAAAATGAGAATGTATTTAGCAATTAACTCGACTCCATAAAAGAATTCAAGTTCAATTTGACTTTTATGTTGGAAAACACAAAATTTATAAAATGCTGACAAATGAAAAAACCAGAAAAAAGGAAAACGTTTCTATTTGTTGTAAAACGTCGAAGAACGCCAATGATTGTCTACTCGAATCAACAGCATGCATGCACAAACACGCGAATCAAGAATCGAGAACACACAGAATATAGGGTGGAAATCTCTCTCTTTATTGATGCATCGTTTACAATGAGGGACACCGGATATATAGCGGCGTGAGGAGAGAGTTCGGATTCGACCACACCATGAGGAGATAGAGTCCTAACCATATTTGGTTTAGATCTCCTTATCTCATAACACTCCCCCTTGGTCGAATACCGCGTAATGCATATGTCTTATTAAAAACTCCACTCAAAAACTCAAAGGGGAAAAAGGAGATGGAGAAAAGAGTACATCGTGACTTCAAGATGCTATGTTGCACTAGTTGCCTCATTAAAAACCTTTATGTGAGAAAACTTCAGAAAACTCACAAAGGGAAAAAGAGTACAACTTATAACCTTCTGTGGTTTTATTACGATCTTCGTGAACGCAATAAAGGTTATGGTTCAAGGGTTTCTCCCCGAAGCTTTGCATCTCTCTAAGTCTTTTCATTCCAATGCCTTTAACATATCTTTGAAATATGGATTTAGGCAAGGATTTAGTGAATAAATCTGCAAGATTTTCACATGACTTAGTTTATAAGATTTTTATCTCTCTCGCTTCTTCTCGAGTTTGTGAGGATAGAATAACTTAGGAGCAATATGCTTCGTGATATTGCCTTTACATAACCCAATTGTATTTGTGCAACACAAGCTGCATTATCTTCATAGATAATTGTGGGGTTATCGACGTGTTAAGGCCACATGACTCGGATATGGCTAATCACACGCCACAACTAACACATTCATGTGAGGCTTCATACAGGCTATAATCTCGAGTGGTTGGTAGAAGTTGCTACCACGCTCGACATAAGACCACTGTGAAACGGCCAGCACCATCCGCAGAGAAACACAAAACCGCCTGAGATTTGGCAATCGGGGATCGACAGATAGCCAGCATCCGTATATCCCATCATGGTCAAGTCTTGGTTCATCTGGAAAAACAATCCAAGATCTTGAGTACCTTGGAGATATCTGAGTACAGTCTTTATACCAGCCCAATATCCTCTGGTTGGAGCTGAACTATATCTTGCTAGCAAATTTACTACGAATGCAATATCAGGCCTTGTGCAATTCGCAAGGTACATGAGTGCTCCAATAGCACTTAAGTATGGGACTTCAAGTCCTAAGACTTCCTCATTTTCCATCCTCGGTCTGAATGGGTCTTTATCCACTTCAAGGGATCTTATGACCATGGGGGTTTTCAAGGGATGTGATTTGTCCATATTAAACCTTTTCAATACCTTCCGGGTATAGGACGACTGGTGAACAAGAATTCCTTCTGGGAGATGCTCTAGCTGCAAGCCTAAGCAAACTTTGGTTTTACCCAAATCTTTCATCTCAAACTCCGTGAGGGAAGCACTCGCTTCCTTTATCTCTCTCTCAGGTTCCGGCGATATTCGGATCATCGACATACATCGAGATGATATCAATCCATTCCGGATTCCATTATGAACACACAGGACAATCATTATTAGAGTATCCTTCTTCAGAGGAACTCACTAAGCCGCTTATACTACATTCTTCCCGATCGTTTTAATCAGATAGCGATCTCTCGTAGTTTGACGCTATATATGTTGCGATTATTAGGATCTGGGACTTATATTCCTTCAGGGACTTTCATATAAATGTCCGAATCTAGTGACTTACATAAATATGCGGTCACCACATCCATCAACTGCATTTTTATATTTAAGCCAACTGCCATTGATATTAGATATCGGAACGTTATTCCACTCAACACAGGAGAATAGGTTTCATCGTAATTGATGCCGGGTTTCTGCGTGAACCCTTGTGCTACAAGCCTCGCTTTTTATATCTCACCACTTGGGTATTTTCATTTCTCTTCTGGATGAAAACCCATGTGATCCTGCAGGGAATCACTTTAGGAAATATTCAGTCAACAGGACCAAAAACTTTTCTCTTATTGAGCGAGCGCTGCCTCAATTGCTTCTTTTGTTTGACTCTATCTGAGCGCTTCTGGCACTCTGCCATGGACTTTAGATCTGGATCCAATTTTAAGCAATTTTAGAGGCAAATATATGTCGACTTTTATTTATTTCTCCTGCATCACTTCGGGGATATATCTATATAAATTTCTTCCAGCTCCTCGTGATTTCCCACAACGACGGAGTCTAGGTGTTCCGACTTCCCCAGCGTGGAATTGCGCGCGCAAATATACGCTGGGTTATCAGGATGGATCACTTCAGGGATGTTACCATCTCCAGGATGGCTCACTTCAGGGATTTTCTCAACATCAGGTTGAGCTTCTTCTACTGTTCAGGTAGTGTTCTCATTTGTTTGATTCTCTACTTCATGACGCCTCTCATGAATTGAGTCCTCGTGCACCGAGGCCTCCCCTCTTCTTATCATGAGGGTCAAGAGTAGGTTCAATATCCTTCTAGGTATCTCTACTCTTTTCAGTGCATATACTTCGTATATGAGATCTTTCACCCCTTATGACCAAAGGAAGGTATTTGCGCTTTATTAGCTTATTTATTGCAGACTTATTATCCTCTCAACTTCAAGTTCAGCTTCTTTAGTGTGTGGGTCTAAGGACTAGGCATTCCGAGATGTGCTACTTATCTCCCTAATGCCAAAAAATGTCCTTAGTATGATCAAGATAATGAGCCGTGAATGATCCCCGTCATAGGCTCTAGGTGTTTTAATACATGACGAAGATTCATAACCTACATAGATCCTCAACTTCGTGAGGTCCTATGGTTGTACTGTTGGGTGGAGAGATTGGCATGTATACAAAGACAACCAGATTTTCGCAGATGGGAAATACTTAATTTTTTCCACGACTATCTCAGAACGGGAAATTTCATAATATGCGCTTGGTCAGAGTTGAATTATTACCAAGAAGATATAGATCGCGTGGCCCCAACAACCGTGGGAAACCAATTATTCTCGCAAGAGCGCCAAGCAATAAGTTTTTATTCTTTAATTAATGACTCGCAAGGCCATTTTGGGTGTGGACATAAGTATGTAATGCTCTACATTAATGCCTAGAGCCATACAATAATCATTGAATGCTTTTAAGGTAAACTCGCAAAGATTGTCCATTCAATGGACTTAATCCTTTCTTCTCGAAAAGAGGCTCTTAATCTAATGATTTGGGCGATTAATTTAGCAAAGGCATGGTTCCTAGTAGATAAGAGACATACATGGGACCATCTAGTAGAAGCATCTATTAGCACCACGAAATATCCGAACGGGCCCGACAGGGCTGAATTGGTCCATGATATCACCTTGAATTCTTTCCAGAAATTCATGATTCTTCCCTAATTTTAAGATGGGAGGGCGTAACTACCACTTTCCTTTAGCACATGCAGTAAGTACATAAAAGCTTCAGTTTGGGAAAGGTCAGAGTTTTATATTATGGCCAAATAATTATTTATTATTCTTCTCATCATATTCAACTCAAGATAACCTAGTCGATCTACTAGATCTTAAATATTTCTGGGGTTTTGACTATAGTTTTCATCGCAACATAAACTTCGGTTTTATATATGTGTAATATAACCCGGAGGAGAAGGAATGAATCCTTTTAACCACATGTTAATTATACCCATTAAACTTAGTCATGAGTAGGTATTCTGACATTTCATTCTTTGTTTCCGTAAGGAAACAATTCGCACTCAATGTTTTAAAACTTAAAAGAGTACGACCGACTCAGGTATAATATGGCATTCTTCTAGTGCCAACTATGAGAGTATCGCTTCGTGATAGTCATAATAATTCCAATTCACTTAGTGTGGCATAACCGCCTTTCTAGACAGATTTTCTCCTCATTATCGAATTATACTTTGTTCTATATTAGAAATATGATTTATCAATCAAACAATTGTTGCATCAGGAACAAATAATACAGAACAAACATAGCATAATTAAATTAATATCCTGGGGAAATCAAACTTTATTAAATTTGACTGATAATCACTCAACAGGAGCGTAGACCATTGTTCATTCAAGAACACAAAGATTAAACTGATAAATGAGGATCTTAGGGAGACTCTAAAGGATAATTTGACATCGACTCAAAAGGGAAAACTGGGAGACTACTCCATGTCTCCATATAAATCATTTATATCGCCCTCCGACCTTTCTTTATTCTTCGAATACTTTTAGCTCATCCCTAACGAAATCATCCTCCCCATGGGATATTCGGTCTTCAGTCCGTATGGAGATGGTAACTCAGTGGAGAGCGAGGAGCACCACCAGTCAGAAATTGTGGCTCCAAGGATCGGGTCAAGTTAATCTTGGCTTCCATTGCCCAAGTGAGGTAATTGTTGCCATTCAGTAAGCAAGCTCAAGAAATTCTTTCTTTGCGATGTCGAGACATATCCTATATGCAAACAAACAAGATTTTACTTCGTAAAATATTGTTTTGCATGATTAATATTGAATCAAGAAAGTATGGTCTATATCTATTCAAGAGATAATTATCACGATTATCCATGATCTTCCTAGCATTTCTCATAATTTTTGTTAATTATTAAGCAATTTTAATTACAAATTAACAGAGGGATAAATTTCAATGTGAAATAATCCTTACATGATGCTAATTACATCTTATGTGGCTCTTATTGGTTGGGTATGAAATCATGTAATGAATGCCTCCGTCAACATAATTCTTGGCCAGGTCAACCCGCCCAGAGGGCACACATGAGGGAGGGGGCACTTCCCGATTTTGGGCGCCAATTAAGAAACCTAGCCTCATGTGTGTTTTCCTTAGACACCAATTGTCATGTATCCGTTTCTTCAAAACTGAATCAAAAACCCAACCACTTATGCCTTCAATCTCAAAATCGTTTTGATAGCTTGATTATTTCTATGATTTTCTAGCATTTCTGTTAATTACTAAGCAATTTTCAGAATTACTTAAATAACAGAAAATAAATATTGTACACATATCAAACATGGTATAATGCTAGAAAATAAACCCAGAGTTTAGAACTTCCAGGGGATGCTAAAAGCTAATTTATCAAAATTTTATGGAAGCCCATAAACCTAGAAAACTAATTTCTAGAATTTAATACCAATTTTCATATTTAATAGTATTTTCATTTTCTCACTCTATATGGGCTACTAGCCCACATTCTTAGTCTTAAAACCAACCGGCCTGCTTGGCCTTGCGTTCTGGCCCATGAGGCTCGCTTAGGCCGACAAATCCGGTGGCTAGGGTTTCACACTAGCCGCTGCAAGCACACTGCGTTTCTTCCTCAAGAGCTCACGAGCCATGGTACTTGGAGGCGCCGCAAGGCGAGTGGTATGGTGCAGGCTGTGCCTGTGGAAACAACAACGCAAGATCAGAGCAAATAAATCATCCAGGCGCAGGCCTAGCGATGAGCTGAGGAGGGACCGACAGAGCACGCGTGGTAGCCGAGGCGGTGTTCACGGGGCGAGAGCAACCGGTCGGGACCGGTGGCTGTGTGACTTCAGGCCGCGGGCACTGGTGTGAGGACCGAGTGGCGTCAGAGCTACAGGCTTAGCCATCGGCGCGACGGGCATGACCATCAGCGTGAGGATCGAGCGGCGCTGGAGCGACGGGCGCAGTGGTGCGAAGAAGGGCGTGGCGGCGCCAAGATCCGACCGACGCAGCTGCCTCGAGGTGCTCGCAGAGGCGCAGCTGCAAGGCCGTCGGGCTCGAGGCAGGCCGCCGAGGCGCGCCGGGCGCTGGAGCGGGGGCGGCGGCCAAGCGGGTGCACTCGCGCGGGCGATTTTACTTTTCGGAGGCGTGGCTAAAGGGCGGCGCGACAATGGCCGCAGAGTCGAGACGGCCGGGCGGCGGAATCGAGGCGGCAGACTCTGGCGATTCAGAGGCGCAGCTAAGATGGTCGCGCGCGATGCGGCTTTGGCAAGAAGAAAACCGCCACGCAAGTGAGCCAGCTCGAGAGACTACGGGCGGCAAAGAACGGCGGTGGCATGCATTTGAGAGCCTGCGGCCGGCAATGAAAGGCGTAGTCGATAGTTTTTTTTCTTTTTTTTCACGCTGGATGAACAGTAACAACAATATCTTATTTGGGTATTAGATCTGATCTGCTTGATCGCAGAGTAGGATGGGATGAAGATTGATCTACTAGATCGGTAGGAAAAACCCCAATTCAATTTGTGATTCTATCGATCATGCCGGACTGTTACCTTGATTCGATCTGCAGGGGAAATTCTATAGACTATCGCGTAGGATAGAGTCGCGTAGGACTTTTCGGCAATCCGAGTGGATGCCGGCGTGATGATGAGTTGATTGCAGATCGGATCGGGCGATCAATCGCCGGTAGTAGTCATTCGTTCGTCGTCGACGATCCTCCTTCTTGTGGTAGAGACATGTGCTGATAACGTGTTGTAAAACGTCGAAGAACGCCAACGATTGTCTACTCGAATCAACAAAGACGCATGCACAAACACGCCGAATCAAGAATCGAGAACACACGTAATATAGGGTGGAAATCTCTCTCTTTATTGATGCATCGTTTACAATGAGGGACACCTGATATATATAGCGGCGTGAGGAGAGAGTTCGGATTTGACCACACCATGAAGAGATAGAGTCCTAACCATATTTGTTTTATGTTTCCTTATCTCATAACACTATTCACAACCAACGTCTCTTTTTTATTCCTTCTAACTGTTTTGAGCTCACGTATCGGTTAGTAAGTAGATATTACAGATCCTGTATTCACCTTTTCCAAAATTATTTTTCAGGTGTCATATTTGCTATGACAACTCTCAAGGAAGACAATTTGGACAAGTGGGCAGTGGAGGTTGCTGAATCTAGGACCTTTTAAGCTCCCCTCAGGTCTGGTGGTCCAAGAGGCTTCCTGTTCCTTACCTAGTTATTTCTAACAAAGTGGACATTGCTCCAAGAGATGGTAGAAGAGTTTCTTGTGAAATTTTAATTGAAAAAATTTGAAGTTTGTAGCTTAGACATTGGGCTGGCCCGATTTGCATATGGGCTGTGGAGCCGGCCCATTAGGGCATTACGTGATAAGGGAGAGTAGGGAGGAGAGAAGAGGACTTCTCCCGATTCATCCGTGGTAGGGGTGGGCAAATTTTAACCAAAACCAAAAAACCGAACCATACAAAACTGAATTGACCGAAAATTTCGGTTTATTCGGTTTTCGGTTCGGTTTTGATTTTGCCTTTGTTTGGGTTTCAGTTTTGTAACATCCCACTTTTTGGCTTTTTAATTATTTAATATTATTTTATTGCATTTTATGAATTTTGTGAATTTTCTGGATTTATTCGGATTTTCTGAGATTTATTGAAATTATTTCGAATCAAAGTCTATTGCCTTTTATTAAAGAATTAATATAAAAAGATAATTTTAGAATAAAGTTTTGCCAAAAATATTTTATTTAAGTCTAGAATGTCTCAAAGTATTTTTGAGATTTTTCTTGAAATTTTTCTGGCATTTTTGTTGCCTTAATCAAATCAGATTATTTTTTTCCAAATTAATTTAAACCAAAAACCTCAGAAAAATCGGTTTGAACAAGAACGGTCGAGCCCATTATCGTGCTTTCGCCGGCGTAAGGCATCAGGCGGCTCAAATTTACCGTTCGTCAATTACGCACCGCTGGATATTCATCCAAGGGGCTTCATCAAACCGAGTTAATCCCGAAAACCTTACGTGCATGAAGCGAGCCCTTCGATTCGACACGCGTCACCATCCGGCCGCCGCCCTCATCCCGCCTCCGAGCCAGACCGCGAAGTTCATGCCAGAGCCCGCCAACTCCCCGCGCATTCTTGCCAAATCCGCCACGCTGTGTATAAAGGGAGCACCAGGTGCGCAAGGCAGAGTTGAGCTAGAACCCCAAAGCCTTAGCCGGAGAGCCGCCGCACAGCCGCCGCAATCCAAGCTTTCCGAGAACGCCGCCGCAATCCTTCCATCGTCGATTCACCGCCGTGCAGCCATCGCCGAACCCCCAAATCGGTCCCGCTGGCCATTGCCTCGAGGCACTCGTGGCGACTCTTTGCTTTTGCGGAGCGCCGCCAGGAGGAAGATCGCCAGGAGGCCATCGCCGCGCGGAGAAGAACACCTTGCCGCCGCTGCTCCGGTGACCGAGAGAGGAAACCAACCACGTCACCAGATCTGCGACATTGAGGCGAGTGGGTGTTTCGTCACCACCGCCGGCGCACCCTAGGCCATGCGCTACGATCGACTGAGGTGGCGTGATGAAGTGCTGACACGTGGCGCCACGTAGACCGGATTGCTGGCGTGGCACTGAGGTGGCGCTGCAAGAAGGCCAGGTCAATCTGCATGTGTGTGCAAGACACGACAAATAGGGCCCAAATTGCCGAGACACGAGCTCACCCATGACACGTGTCAGCCGACGAAAAATCCGGATTTTTGTTTACAAAAATAATTCGAAATATTCAGTATTTTCTGATTTTATAGATTTTCAGGAATTTGAATCTTTCGAGGGCTCGTTCTCCCTCATACGAACTCCGATTTGGGTGATTCAAATTTCTAAAATTTGTAAAATTGAGATCTATCTAATGGTGGTTTTTATTTGAATTTTTGAGTTCATTTGTTCTTTGGTTTTGGTTTTTATTTGCTTTTCTCTCTCGATTCGCGTAGACATTGAATTGTGCGACGCTTCGGAGGAGGATTTCGCAGCTCAAGAATTATTTTCAGACCAAGACCAGGAGCTCAACAAAGGCAAGTTGTGCTTTGATCATGTTGAACCCATATTATAAAAAAAATTGCTATTTTGCTTTACTTTATTGCATATTATTTCAAGAGTACAAATGGTTTCAACTTAAATTGGGATTTAGATATTGTACCCCTTGAAGTACACCCTACCTTGTCAAATTGTATGCCATGATCCACTTGTCACCCTAGTTTGGTTAATTATAGTTGGTTAATAATCAACATGGATGGTTAGACCGGATTAGAATGCTTAGCCATGCCACGTCATCACATTTATATGAAATGTTGATTATTAATCTTGACTAATGGAATATGGAACAATGATGATAACTTGTGGGCCATGTGTGGTCGTACAAAGAGATTGAGTTGTCGTGGCGGGGAGGTCACACAACGATGTTGATTTGTGAAGAGCACGTGGTGCTTGGTAACCAACCGGAGGGTAATCACTATAGATTGAAGCAAGTGGAAGGGGCAAGTGTATGCAGGTGGGCTCAGTGGAGCCGAGGGTATGTACAAGTCTTGCTTTAATCAACACTAAGGACTTAACCTTGCGAGCCTTTGACCTGAGTCGAACTTGCAACCACATGTCTGGAATGGGACAAATTTAGCGATTAATTTACAAATACTTAGCTTAAGTGCTATCGTGGTGGTGTGAGTCCCGTGTACGGAGGAAACTCACATGGCGCAAGAGGGGGCCCTGTTAGGTGGTGTAACCCTTCTGTTGAAACCTTAGTGGGTAGCACCGGGTTAAGAGGATGCATTGTAAAGGCTTTGTCATGCTCTCTCTGCTGGCACACCAAAGGAAGTGTGCTAATAGCTTAGCAACAGGAGATGATCATGTCGTGTGGGTAAAGTACATAACCTCTGCAGAGTGTACAATCTATTCGGATAGCCGTGCTCACGGTATTGAGCAAAGCTCGGGGATTACAGTCAAGGGTTAGTTAACTAAAATGGACCACTGGATGGGATGGCAGGATGCCATGCGATTAATGGAACTTGACTTAGGATGGACACTTGGTTACTTGAGAATCAATGAATCTACTTACTTGTTATTATTTGTTTTACTGTCTTTTCAATCTATGTACCGTATATGTTTGAAAATGCTGCTTACTGCTTATGAACCACTTAGCCTTTCCTTTGGAATAAGCCTTGCATATAGCTATGATAGAGTTGCATTCTGTGTACAACTTGTTGAGTATGTTGTATACTCACCCTTGCCTTCAACAACAAAACAACAGTGGAGGAGACATTGCCCGTGTTGGAGGAGGATTTCAGTGGATACAAGTCACTAGGCCAAGCCTTGTCACGCCTGGTGTAATCGATGAGTCACCACGCTTACTACTTTCTCAACGATTCGCCTTTTATTTTATCTTAGCCTTGCCTCGCATGGCCAAATAAATGTAAGTGATCATAAGATCATACACTAGTCATAATAAATAAATGAAGTCTTATTATTCTTATCGCTAGTACGATGTGATACTTACCGATGTTAAGTCGTGTGCACTAGCGATTGATCCCGGACTAGTGCGTAAACACAAGGTCCGAATGGGTGAATTGGGTCCTTACAAAGGTGGTATCAGAGCATACTGACTGTAGGTCTTGGCCCTAGTTAGCTTGGTGGTATCTTAGGGAGTCCAAAACTATTTTCTAAAAGAAAAACCTAAACTGGACTAAAACAACACTCTTGACTCTCCTCATTCTCTACTCCTCACCTTTGCTGAAATTATGATTTTCCGAGGCCATTGAGCGTGGTGGACTTATCTATTTCTCTTTTGAATAGATGAGGATGACCCAGGAATACGGAGAGCTCGAGGGAGGTTACGCAGCAGAGCTATGGCGCATGATGAGGATGCTCGGAGGCTTCGACAGGCAGATCTACCGGGGGACTACCATAGTACGTGCCGGACTCGACGTTGGCTGGAGGGTTCAGATTATGATCTACGCACGAGCGAGGACAAGAGGAAGTCGTTCCATCCGCATCACCGTTAGGAGATCTACGCCCGAGGCCAGGATCCAGGCGACAGCACGTTTGGCGATGAGATATATTACTCGTACCTACTCCCGAGAGTTGGAAGGCACTGTGTTCCGACATCATCCACGCCGAGACAACCGTGTTGACCGAGCGCCGATAGTAGAGGAGGACGCCATGCTACCCACCGTGAGATATGTCATTGCTCAGAGGATGCCTCGACGATATGGTTCTCGAGCTGCGGAGAGCTCGTGACGAGGCTGGGATGCGGAAGCCTGGCCCAGAGGTCTTAGATCGGGCCTCCCGAGGGTCCATGAGTTGGAGGATGCATTGTTCTGACCTCGAGCCGAGCCGAGATGGAGCTACACGACCCTAACCTCGAGACGTAACCGAGTCGATCTCGTGGATGAGAGACTTAGATTAAATTGAGACTCAAGTGTTGAGTCGCGTCCATAAAGATAGTACTACCAATTATAATAGATGTTAAGGTTGAGTGTTAGTTTGGTTTTTATTGTTTGTCGAGTAAAGTGTGGTATGCTGTAAAGCTTTTAAGCTTATGTAAGCAACCATACCAAGTTAATTAATAAAATAATAAAGTTGTTTAAATTGAGTTAAATCTGTTTCCCCCACTTTAGAGATTCTTACACCTCATCTATGCTCATCAGGAAGTGGTCTCCGCCGGAATGATAATGATGGCACTCCACCACGCCCAAAGACTGCAAAGGATATGTAGAACATGGGAGCTTTTTTCGCGCAAAGATGACTCACTTATGCAGATTTATGATGCAAAGAATGCATTATAGCGGTGCCAAGCCGCCAAAGAACGCGGCAGAAGGCAACCATGGACCTCGCGTCCACTCCAAGTTGTCCGATTTCATGAGGACTCGCCCTCCGACGTTCTCAGGTAATGTCAACCCAATGGAGGCCGATGATTGGCTAAGGACTATTGAGAAGAAGCTGCACATCACGCAGTGTGAGGGCAATGAGAAGGTGTTGTATGCTTCACACCAGCTGGAAAGAACTGCCGCAGAATAGTGGGAGAACTACTGCGCAGCACATGAAGCTCCGCAGGAGATCACATGGGAGGAGTTTGCAACTACTTTTCGCTAGTACCATGTGCCAGAAGGAATGATGTATCTCAAGAAGGAGGAGTTTAGGGCTTTGAAGCAAGGAAGTCAATCGGTGGCAGAGTACCTGAATAGGTCTACTCAGTTGGCACGCTATGCACCTGAGGATGTGGCTATAGATAAGGCCAGGCAGTCTCGCTTTCTAAAGGGGCTAAACTCAGGACTGCAGGTGGGATTAATCACCCACACCTTCCTTGACTTTCAGGAGTTGGTTAACAAGGCCTTGATCCTTGAGGATAAGCGCAAGGAGTTGGGTGAGGACTGCAAGCGCAGGATGGCTAGTCAAGCAGGGCGGCTGAATCATCTCAGGTTGAGGATGACACCTCAACAGTTTGCCAAGATTCACCTCGCTATCGAAAGCAGTATCGCCCCACACCTCGCCTGTCAATCGAATTTTCAGACTCAGGCCAATGGGCAATGCAAAGTCAACAGCCTGATGCCAGAAGGTGCTACTCATGCAATGAGCCTGGGCATTTCGCTAACAAGTGTCCGAAGAAGGGAGGAATTACTCTAGTCCGCTTCAACTTGAGCAACACTCCAGCTAAAGCTCCAGTGACAGGAGGAAACCGAGTGCCAGTGCAGTCGGGAGCGTCGCCTCAAACGACAGTGCGTGGGAGGATCAACCACATCATCGCTGATAGAGCTCAGGAGGCATCGGATGTCGTACTAGGTAAGTTCTTAGTTAACTCAGTACCAGCTACAGTTTTATTTGATTCTGGAGCTTCACATTCGTTCGTTTCTCGGAGTTTTGCATTTAAGAATGGATTTGCTGTTAAGAATCTTAAATGTGTGCTTCTAGTCCAAGCCCCAGGATCGGAGCTTCGGTCTAACCTTGGGTGTTTGGGAGCTAAGCTACTTGTGAATGGGATAGAGTTCCTAGCAAATCTTATCCTGTTAGATACCCAAACCTTAGATGTTATCTTAGGGATGGATTGGCTGTCTAAGCAGAAGGTTGTTTTGGATTGTGGCCAAAGGATGGTGACCTTAGAAGGCCCTAGTGGTGAGAAGGTGGAAGTGCGTGCTACCGCGGTTCGCAATGGCCAGATGATGATCAACAGCATGAAGGTGGTTAGTTTGGAGGATGTGCCAGTGGCTAGAGATTATCTGGAGGTGTTTCCTAAGGATTTACCAGGCATGCCGCCAGATCGGGATATTGAGTTTGTTATAGAGTTGGTACCGGGAACAGCACCGATAGCAAAGAGGCCATATCGGATGCCAACTGATGAGCTAGTTGAGATGAAGAAGCAAATTGAGGAATTGCTGGAGAAAGGTTTCATTCGGCCAAGTTCTTCCCTGTGGGGATCGCCGGTTCTGTTCGTCAAGAAGAAGGATGGAAGTTTAAGGATGTGCATCGATTATCGTGCACTTAATGGGGTAACAATAAAAAATAAGTACCCTTTGCCGAGGATTGATGATTTGTTTGATCAGTTGAAAGGAGCAGTAGTTTTCTCCAAGATAGATCTTCGATCAGGTTATCATCAGCTAAGGATTAGAGCGGAGGATATTCCGAAGACCGCATTCTCTACCCGTTATGGACATTACGAGTTCACAGTCATGTCATTTGGATTAACCAATGCTCCAGCCTATTTCATGAGCATGATGAATAAGGTGTTAATGGAATATTTGGATAAGTTTGTGGTTGTTTTTATCGATGATATCCTAGTGTACTCTAAGTCGGAAGAAGAACTTGCCGAACACTTGAGATTGGTACTGGAGAGGTTGCGAGACCAGCAGTTGTATGCCAAGTTCAGCAAGTGTAATTTTTGGAAGGAGAAGGTGGAATTCCTTGGCCATGTAATGACCGCTAAAGGAATTGTCAGGACCCAAGTAAAGTGGAAGTCAGGTTGCATTGAAGCAACCAAGACAATCACACAGATCCGTAGTTTTCGGGAATGGCGATATTACCACGATTCATAGAAGGATTCTCGACGATTGTGAGACCTCTTACGCAATTGTTGAAAAAGGAGAAGAAGTTTGCATGGACACCTGAGTGCGAGAATAGTTTTCAGGAATTAAAGAAGAGACTAACATTTGCCCCCTGTGTTAGTATTGTCAGATGTGCAGAGTAGCTTTGACATTTATTGTGATGCCTCAAGGCAGGGTCTTGGTTGTGTGTTTATGCAGAATGGCAAGGTGGTGGCCTACGATCAAGGCGCTTGAGGCCGATGAGGAATTACCCGACGATGACTTGGAGTTAGCAAACAGTGAGTGCATGCTTTAAAGATATGGCGCCATTATCTCATTGGAAATAGATGTGAGATATATACGACCACAAGAGTTTGAAGTATATATTCACCAATCGGATCTTAACATGAGGCGAGGAGATGGTTGAATTGATAAAGGATTATAATGTTGGAATCCATTATCATCCAGAAAGGCTAATGTGGTGGCCGATGCCCTGAGTCGCAAGAGCCACAATGTGAGTTCTTTGGTAGTAAGCGAGCAACGGGAGTTGTGTGAGGAATTCCAGAAGTTGGGATTAGAAGTTGTGCCGCAAGGATTTATTGCTGCATTGGAAGTAAAGCCAACCTTGGAGGATCAAATCAGGGATAAGCAGAGTAAGGATGAGAAAATCAGCAAGATCAAGTTCAAGAAGGAGGAAGGGTTAGCTGAGGACTTCTCGATGGATGAGCAAGGAACCCTGTGGTTCAAGGGTCGGATTTGTGTGCCGAACGAGAAAGAGCTCAAGCAGTTGATTCTTGAGGAGGCTCACGATTCTAAGTATTCTATTCATCAGGAAGTGCCAAGATGTATCAAAATCTTAAGGTAAGATTTTGGTGGCCTAACATGAAGCGTGAAGTAGCGGAGCATGCAGCGTTGTGTGATGTATGCCAGAGGGTGAAGGCAATGCACCAGAAACCCACTGGATTGTTGCAGCCATTGAAGATTCTGGAATGGAAGTGGGAGGAGATTGGAATGGATTTTATCACGGGATTACCCAAAACACAGAGGGGTTATGACTCAATATGGGTGATCATTGACCGGTTGACCAAGATTGCCCATTTCATCCGGTAAAGACAACTTATTCAGGAGATCAATTGGCAGAGTTATATATGTCAAGGATTGTGTGTTTGCATGGTGTACCCAAGAAGATCGTGTCGGATCGAGGTACCCAGTTTACCTCAAGATTTTGGGATAAACTGTATGAGGCAATGGGAACTCGCTTGAATTTTAGCACCGCATATCATCCGCAAACGGATGGTCAGACCGAGAGGGTTAATCAGATTCTGGAGGATATGTTGAGAGCATGTGCACTATCGTGCAAGACTCTTGGGATAAATGTTTGCCGATGCGGAGTTCGCTTATAATAATAGTTACCAAAGCTAGTTTGCAAATGTCACCATATGAAGCCTTGTATGGACGAGCCTTGTTGCACTCGCTGAATTGGAATGAGACAGAGAACGCTCGTGTTTGGACCTAGATTCTTAGGGAGGCCGAAGAGTAGGTTGCCATGATCAGGGAGAGATTGAAATTAGTGTAGTCAAGGCAGAAGAGCTACGCTGACAATCGTCGTCGTGATTTGAGTTTCGAGCCCAATGATTTTGTATATCTTAGGGTCACTCCCTTAAAGGTGTTAAGAGATTCCATGTCAAGGGAAAGCTTGCACCTAGGTTTGTTGGACCATTCAAAATTCGAGCCGCCGAGGAGAGGTTGCTTATCGCTTGAATTGCCGAGTCATTGGGTGGGTGCATGATGTGTTCCATGTGTCACACCAAGAAATGTCTTCGAGTGCCACCGAGAGTAGACACCATTAGGGGCTATTGAGTTGCAGAAGATCCGACCTTCAAGGAACACCCGGCCAAGATTTTGATGTGATGGAGCCGAGACCGAAACAAGTCCACTCGCTTTGGCAGAGTCCAATGGAGTAATCATTCGAAAATGAAGCAACCCGGGAGCGTGAAGAAGATCTCAAGTCGAATTCCCAAACCTATTCTCCACAAATTTCAATCTCTAGGTCGAGATTCCGTTATGGGGAGGTTTGTAACATCTCAATTTTTGGCTTTTTAATTATTTAATATTATTTTATTGCATTTTATGAATTTTGTGAATTTTCTGGATTTATTCGATTTTTGAGATTTATTGAAATTATTTCAATCAAAGTCTATTGCCTTTTATTAAAGAATTAATATAAAAGATAATTTTAGAATAAAGTTTTGCCAAAAATATTTTTTTAAGTCCAGAATGTCTCAAAGTATTTTTGAGATTTTTCTTGAAATTTTTCTTGCATTTTGTTGCCTTAATCAAATCAGATTATTTTTTCCAAATTAATTTAAACCAAAACCCTCGAAAATCGGTTTGAATAAAGAACGGCCGAGCCCATTACGCTGCTTGCTCGGTCAGTAATCGTGGCGCCCAAATGGCCGCTTTCGATTACGATGCACCGTTGGATATTCATCCAAGGGGCTTCATCAAACCGAGTTAATCCCGAAAACCTTACCGTGTGCATGAAGCGAGTCTTCGATTCGACACGGTCGCCCATCCGGTCGTCGTCCTCATCCCATCTCCGAGCCGGACTCCGCAAGTTCATGCCGTAGCCACCGTGAACTCCCTGTGGATTCTTGCCAAATCCGGCCGCCGCGCGCTGTATAAAGGGAGCACCAGGTGCGCAAGGCAGAGTTGAGCTAGAACCCCAAAGCCTTAGCAGGAGGGCCGCCGCACAGCCGCTGCAATCCAAGCTTTCCGAGAATGCCGCCGCAATCCTTCCATCGTCGATTCACCGCCGCGGCCGCCGCCAACCCCCAAATCGTCCCGCTGGCCATTGCCTCGAGGCATCTGTGGCGCACCTTGTGCCACGGAGCGCCGCTAGGGAGGAAGATCGCCGTGGAGGCCGTCGCCGCCAGAGAAGAACACCTTGCCGCCGCTGCTCCGGTGACCGAGAGAGGAAACCAACCGCGTCACCAGATCTGCGACATTGAGGCGAGTCAGTCGGTGTTTTCGCCACACCGCCGGCGCACTTAGGGCCGCGGCGCTACTGTCCGACCGAGGTGGTGTGATGAAGGCCGACATGTGGCGCCACGAGACCGGATTGCCGCATGGCGCCGAGGTGGCGCCGCTGGCGCCGTGTCAATCTGCATGTGTAAAGCACGCCGACAAATAAGGCCCAGCCGTCGAGACACGAGCTCACCCAGACACGGTCACCCGATTAAAAATCCGGATTTTCGCTTACGAAAATAATTCAAATATTCAAGATTTTCTCGATTTTATAGATTTTCAGGATTTGAATCTTCCGAGGGCTCGTTCTCCTCATACTGAACTCCGATTTGGGTGATTCAAATTTCTAAAAATTTGTAAAATTGAGATCTATCTAATGGTGGTTTTTATTTGAATTTTTGAGTTCATTTGTTCTTTGGTTTTGGTTTTTATTTGCTTTTCTCTCTCGATTCGCGTAGACGTTGAATTGTGCGATGCTTTGGAGGAGGATTTCACAGCTCAAGAATTATTTTCAGACCAACACCAGGAGGTCAACCAAGGCAAGTTGTGCTTTGATCATGTTGAACCCATATTAGAAAAAAAATTGCTATTTTGCTTTACTTTATTGCATATTATTTCAAGAGTACAAATGGTTTCAACTTAAATTGGGATTTAGATATTGTACCCCTTGAAGTACACCCTACCTTGTTAAATTGTATGCCATGATCCACTTGTCACCCTAGGTTGGTTAATTATAGTTGGTTAATAATCAGCATGGATGGTTAGACCGGATTAGAATGCTTAGCCATGCCACATCATCACATGTATATGAAATGTTGATTACTAATCTTGACTAATGGAATATGGAACAATGATGATAACTTGTGGGCCAAAAGCGTCGACAAAGAGATTGAGTTGTCGTATGGGAGGTCACACAACGATGTTGATTTGTGAAGAGCACGTGGTGCTTGGTAACCAACTCGAGGGTAATCACTTTAGATTGAAGCAAGTGGAAGGGCAAGTGTGCTGTGGTGGGCTCAATGGAGCCGAGGGTATGTACAAGTCTTGCTTTAATCAACACTAAGGACTTAACTCATGAGCCTTTGACTGAGTCTAACTTGCAACCACATGTCTCGAATGGGAAAGCCTAGTGATTAATTTGCAAATGCTTAGCTTAAGTGCTATTGTGGTGGTGTGAGTCCGGGTGTACGGAGGAAACTCACATGGCGCAAGGGGGGGCCTGTTGTGGTGGTGTAACCCTTCAGTGTTGAAACCTTAGCGGGTAGCACTGGGTTAAGAGGATGCATTGTAAAGGCTTTGTCATGATCTATCTCGCCGCACAAAGAAAGGAAGTGTGCTAATAGCTTGGCAACAGGAGATGATCAGGTCGTGTGGGTAAAGTGCATAACCTTTGCAGAGTGTACAATCTATTCGGATAGCCGTCCTCACGGTATTGAGCAAAGCTCGGGGATTACAGTCAAGGGTTAGTTAACTAAAATGGACCACTGGATGGGATGGCAGGATGCCATGTGATTAATGGAACTTGACTTAGGATGGACACTTGATTTACTTGAGAATCAATGAATCCACTTACTTGTTATTCTTTGTTTTACTGTCTTTTCAATCTATGTATCGTATGTGTTTGAAAATGCTGCTTACTGCTTGTGAACCACTTAGCCTTTCCTTTGGAATAAGCCTTGCATATAGCTATGATAGAGTTGCATTCTGTGTACAACTTGTTGAGTATGTTGTATACTCACCCTTGCCTTCAACAACAAAACAACAGTGGAGGAGACATCGCCCGTGTTGGAGGAGGAATTCCAGGTGGATACGAGTCACTAGGCCAAGCCTTGTCAGTCGCCTGTGGTGTATCGATGAGTCACTACGCTTACTACTTTCGCTGCATTCGCCTTATTTTATCTTAGCCTTGTTTCATGTACAAATAAATGTAAGTGATCATAAGATCATACACTAGTCACAATAAATAAATGAAGTCTTATTATTCTTATTGTTGTGTATGATGTGATACTTACCGATGTTAAGCTGTGTGCACTAGCGATTGATCCTGGGACTAGTGCGGTAAACACAAGGGGTCCGAATGGGTGAATTCGGGTCCTTACAGGTTTTCGGTTCGGTTTTGAATTTTTGGAAACCGACTAAACCGTATTACCGAAGAACCACTGTTAGTTTGGAGGAATCTCGTCGGCAGTCGATCCATTCCCCATGACCCACCCAGCCCACTCACTCGCCTAGCCCATCCTTGAAATAATCTGGAAGAATTGGATTAGCGCTCTGGGACTACAACTGTGTTTCAGCATGCAATTCGAAGAAAGTTATTTGGATCCTTTCGAATGCCAAGTTCATAGCTTTATTGGATTGGCAAATAGATTTGGGTTGGAACGCAGTATATCCAGGGGTTACATACTTATATTATCATTTATCAGAATACATGGATGATTGGATAGTTTGGACAAAATTACAAGAGCTCATCATTGCGTTGACTTTTCTGTGATGATAGATATATAGAGTGCTACTTTGATTGAATACATTGCATGCAAAGATGACATGGAACGACATACACCATGGATGTTGATACCATCATTACCATGTTACTTATCTAATCTCCTGCGCTTCTTGCTAGGTAAGGCTGTATGCTCATGCTGAGAGATATTCTCCTCTTCACAGTTTGTAGCAAGGTGGACAAACCTTTTGTAGGGAGGTATCTGTGATTCCCACAGGACATACTTAAACTCCTTTGGTAGAGCAGCAGAGCCAGCTATCAGGTCCCCAAGCATCACCTCGGGCAAAACTCTCTTCGAATCATCGTCTTCGCTATAGTGAGGAGGCATGACGTGAAGTGGAGTAGACGATGATGCAAATTTGGTTATTTCTATTTGGCGATCTTCGTCCATACGAAGCTTTG
This sequence comes from Guadua angustifolia, assembly GCA_036346375.1. Taxonomy (NCBI): domain Eukaryota; kingdom Viridiplantae; phylum Streptophyta; class Magnoliopsida; order Poales; family Poaceae; genus Guadua; species Guadua angustifolia. Next base: position 87,742 of record JAYEVE010001030.1, on the reverse strand, counting down.
GATGTTCGCCGAACACCGAAAAGTTATTCTCTACCATATTTCTGAATTTGTTAAAGATGTGGAGCCAATGGTTTACATTTTGATTCTTTCTGAAGATATCGGCAAACGCATTTGCCATCACGAGTGACCCTGCCAGCAACACTGCTAGGTCATTTGCTATTGATACTAACCGAGGGTGCTCCGCCGGGTTTGTGCTTCCAAATGCAAGAGCCTTGAAGAGGTAGCTATACTCCTCAAGCCGCAAGCTGTTTAAGCGAATTGGCCTTATTGTTCCGAACCTTATTAGCTTCTCAATCTGACTTATGATTATGATCTTGCTTCCTCTGCCCATACGTGTGGCTGATGAATAAAACTTTTGCCAATCCTCGTCGTCCATATCTGAAGTAAATTCAACCACCACCAAAGTCCTCCCTGGAATGAATGTTTCATGCTCCGTTTTCCCAATGTTTTCTCCATTCAGGTGCAAGATTGAACAGAAGTGTGACCGGACTTTCTCATTGTTGCACACATGTGCCACTAGAGTTTTCTTACGGACTCTACTGGTGCCAATGATTGGGAGAACAGTTGGAGTGAAAGGAGGAAGATTATCTTGCAGTAAGACATTGATGACTTTCTGCTTTTCTATGTGAGGGCCAAACATGAAGTTATCAATGCAGAGGTATGTGTCATAGGGGCTGCGAAACATGTGTTCGCATCCGCCTAGAAGAAACACAAACTCTGTCATGTTGGAAACAACGGTTTCTAAATTATCCAATGTACTTTCAAGCTCATGACTACAGGAAGAGCTCTGTGCGGCATGAAAGCAATAAGTAGAATTGGTAATTGACAAGGTATTGGAGCTACCAACCTCCTCTTCAACCCTTGAGCTGCAATGGTTCCTCCTATACTTGATGGTGTCTAGGACAAGGTATCCGTGGTACATAGCCCCCAGAAGCTTCTTGAGCTGCAGTAGCATCTTGGAGTTGGTGATGTGCCGCCCCTCAGCCTCTTCGACGATCATGTGAACTCTAAGCAGGAGATGTTGCAGCCTCTCCATCTTCTTCTCTAGATTGTCTTGACTCTCCAGGTGATGTTGCAGCCTCTCCTTCTTCTTCTCGTACTTGCTGATCAAGAAGGATATGAATCGATTAACTAGGTCATCACTAGCAATTGCAGACACAACCTTCTCCATCCTCGAGCCTTTCTTCGCGTTTGTGTCTCTCATTGTTTGGGTGTGTGAGAGAGGAGAATAGGCAGGAATGGAGAATTGAGTTCTCTAGTCTTATCGCTTTACATGGACAAGTAGTCATTCTATTGCAGTCAATGGAACAGACGGCTACCACTAAAACCATGGTGGTAATTTGCTGGTTTCTCTGGTGTCCAGCGCATTCAAATAGGACTAAAAATTCTAGTTTTTATTTAAGGATTGACTATAGTACTTCGAAGGATCGACCGCACTAAGAGAAGAGTAAATTGAGGCAAATAAATATGTAAATCTAATTTTTTTTCTATTTTAATTAATTCTAGACATTCATAAAATAATGATTAAAATGAAAGAATCAAGGATAGTGGATTTAAGACCATAGAAGAAAAATAGATTAAACAAGCAATCTAAAAATCAATTGTTCAGAAATACGATGAACAACAACTAGTACTTCTGAATCTATACTTACTAATTTATTTCTTAAATTAGAAATACAAAATACACACTAACATTCTTTGACATTAAAATACAACCCTCTAATAATCGCTTAATTTTTTCCTTCCCCTTACCTCTCTCTTTTTCCCTTTTTTTCCTCTTGCCTTCTCTTTTTTCCTTTCATGCGTCGCTGTCGCTGAAAACAAACGTGCATCTCCATCGCCGCACGCAAAACAGCTCCTAGCCGAACACCAGTTTCTCTTAACCCTAATAACCTATTCCTAGTTATCTAGATGCATGCATGTATACGTAGCTGCCCAAGTACACACGGGCACACGGCCATTTTAAGACACGCCTACACACAGCCTAATAAATGCAGATGCACATGCACGGTCTACTTATCTTTCTCACGTGATTTGCTCGCTCGCATAACCTACTAGCCGCTACACTGTCTCATCTGTGTGGATTTCTTCACATCCTATCTCGCTGTACTTACATGATGCTCTCAGGACACACCTCCTGCACAGATGCTCCCTGACCTACGGTTTGCATGCATCGTGCAAAGCTACGCTGCTTCTCCTCTTACAAATAAAAAACCACAATTACAAAATAACACAATATTGTCTCTTCATCTGGGTCAATTCCCAACTTTTAAAGAAAAAACTAATAGTGATAGATGATTCGGTGTGGACGTGAAATATGGTGCAAATTATTACTATCGGTTATGAGGTCAGACCGATAATGATATTATATGTATCATATATGTATCACTATCAGTTCTAAGGTTAGAATTGATCGTGATCGTACCAAATACCAAACACCTCAACCTCTTGGCTTCTACTCTCGATCCATTCAATTACCAAAAGCCAAGGCGTTCACCTCATGCTTGATCTATAGACTTGCCCTTCATTCTATAAAGATGGAGTTTACTCCACCCGCCTCAGACGCCTCCACCTCTCTCGCCTCGCTCGATGCCCGTGACGCCTCCGCCTCTTGTGGCCTCTTCATCTCCCCTCACTTGTGTCGCCCCTCAGCCTCTCGTGGCCCCTTCGTCTCCCCTCGCCCATGTCGACCCTTGGTCTCCCACGGCACGCCCAATCCCGATGACAAGGAAGGTGTTGGTGCATTGGTGGAATACTAGATCTAGCGATTAAGGTCGTTGTCGTCACATTGTATCTGGCCACCGCACCACCCCTACCCATTGGCTGCCCTCCATCATATTACTTTTATTTTACTATCTTTAAGCTTGATCATCATATTTAGTATGTAGTTATCTACTTAGTCAGTTGTATTGTTGCCGATTGTGGCCTTAAACTAGACTTGCGTCCTGTTAACGGTAGAAATGTCGAATATCCAAATATAGGATATGGGCATGCACCATAAAGTTGAAAATCATGTCACATATATACTTACCAATGCCAGGATATTCCGTATTTCTCCAGCCTGAGCCTGTGAGATAAGGTATATGCGGAAAGGATATCCCTTGTAGGGAAAGCTCCAATCATACTCTTGATATGAAGAGACTCACTCGAATACGCCCAGTAGCTATGGAAGTTCAGATACGATACAGGGATTATAACGGTAGAGTGACTCATCATCAACTATGACTCGGTACTCCAGCCTGCTATATAAGGACCAGGGAGGACGTCATCAAGGAGAAGAGCGAATCGGAAGCAGGAATAAGTCCGCAAAGCCAATTGAGAGCCCATCAGAAGCGAGCGCAAGCCTGAAGAAGCCATTGCGACCCTTAGCGATTTAGCATAGCCACATATAAGCTATAGTCTAGCCATCCCCCAGATTCATAGTTCTTCCTTGTAATCAGGGATACCCCCATCGATCTGTAATTTCTTCATCGATCTCAATCATCGTCGACACATGAGTAGGGTATTACTCATCGATGAGGCCTGAACCTGTCTACATTGCGTGTTCTCTCTTGCATGTTTGACTCCGCATATCTCGAAGGTATCTGAATATAAGTGTGTTGTCAATCACTAATCTTCGACAACTAGTGTGCCAGGTAGGGGCCTTCAGCTATTTTTGCAGATTAAGCATGTCTTCAGCACGCGTCAACGCTGGAATTCTCGACATCAGCCAAGCCCTACTAGTGGGATCTGAGATTGTTTTCAGAACCATGCTGTATTGATGGGGTCTGGCCAGTGACCTCGAGTACATCGGCTTCATCGAGTCTTATTATGAGGATCCAAGCCGAGAGGTGTGCTTCATTGAGTTTGACCCTCTAGAGCTTAGTCTTCTCAAGTGTGTGGACATAGAGAGCGATAGCGACAGCAGCGGCGATGACCTCAGCAATCAAAGCAACAATTGTGCAGATCGCCACGTGTTTATGGCTAGAGCTAGCAAAGGCACAACTGCCGGAAGTTCCCAAGAGAGGGACCCTGGAGCAGAATCCTTGGGTAACTAGGAAGGTCACATTCCTCCGGGCACGCCCCAAGATCTTGGAGGAATAACCGCTGTGGCGTATGTAGCCATGGATATTGTTGATCCCAGCACAGTAGACCATCGTCGCGACCTGACAGCCACAGTCACGACAGGGATTGTGGCTAGATTGTCAAAGCACCTCAACCTGGACAATCCTTCGACACCCCACCCGTAGGCGCCAGGATTCCAGGGGCAGCAGGCCCTTTGGCAACGTGGTCACAATGGTGTGCCCGACCGCGTTCCAAGAACAACATCCCAGTAGAGCCACCCTAGTGACGTCTTCAGCACACCTGAGGCCAACATCCAATGTGCTCACATGCTATTGAAGTTTCTCCCACCGTTGGACCCGGCCAACCCTATGACACCAATGTTTGACCATATGAAGACGTTGCTCGATGCAAATAAGAAGTCCGATCGCCGAAATGCTAATTCAGATTCGGAGAGCTGTCGACAAGGCACCCGAGTCGGATGTCATGTCCTATGACAACCGCGGCAAATGAGATCAATGGTGGCCGCTACGGTTATCGTGCTTCCAAGATGATCTGCTCGAACCCCTACTAGGGATATTCTGGAGACCTCCGAGATCGAATTCTGCATGATCGTCGAGACCTATGCGATGTCATACGAAATTGGAGAGAACAGCGAGACCTCGAAGAACGCGAAAGGTGAGATAATGAATCCTCGTCTTCAAGAGGCCAATCCCCGACGCGACATGCGTGCTATGGAATATCTTCACCCTCGAGGGACCACTCGTCGCCGCGACATAGGTTCCCCCCTCGGCAAGATGCGCACAGAGGACAGTGCCATATGACCCCGGAAGACATCGATGAGGGGTGTAAGGTGTTCACTCCAGCACTGCGTGCGGTCATATGGCCGAACAAGTTCAAGCCCGGTCCAGTTGAGAAGTATTCGGGGAAGATCAACCCTGTTGATTGGCTGTAGATCTATACTATAGTCATGAGAGTAGCCGAAGGCAACAAGAAGGTGATGGCCAACTACCTGCTCACCACTCTCGATGGAGCAGCTAGGTCTTGGCTGCTAAACCTCCTGCCTTAGTCGATATCATCATGGGCTGAGTTGCAGGCAGAATTCATTGCCAACTTTTAAGGCACGTGTAAACGCCCCGGGACACGCAGTGACTTGCATCGGCTGGTGTAGAAGTCAGGAGAGTCACTACGTAGCTTCATTCGATAATTTAGTGACAAAAGAACCTGATCCCCCATATCTCGGATGAGGCAGTGATTATTGCCTTCGAGAACGGGGTGAAGGATGGAGATCTAAAGGGGAAGCTCACCACCCGAAAGATCAAAACTACCAAGGAACTCTTCGAATTGGCGGATAAGTACGCCATTCACACTGAAGCCCGAGACCATCTCGATAACCTGAAGCTTGGCAGCGACAAGGCCGACTCGCCCAAGCAAGGGGCGAAGAGGAACAAGAATCGCGGGGGGAAGCACAAGGGTGACTCCATTGTGGCGGGGAGATGCTGATCACGTTCGACCCGACGGACCATCCAACTTCGATCCCACATCCAGGGCGATATCCTGTCGTGTTTGAGCCCACCATCATAAACATCAAGGTTGCTCGAACCTTAGTCGATGGTGGAAGCTTGCTGAGCCTCATATTCGCGAAAACGTTGGATAACATGGGCATTCTCCGAATAGAGATAAAAGCTGGAGTCGAGCCGTTTCACGGCATAACTCCGCGCTCATTGGCTATCCTGCTGAGTCAGATCGAGTTGCCAGTCACATTTGGCATGCCATACAACTTCCGTACTGAGAAGATCCGCTTTGACATAGCAGATTTCGAGACCGTGTATAATATGATCCTGGGCCGCCTAATGCCGCCAAGTTCATGGCGGCAGAGTGCACTATGCATACCAGATCACAAGATGCGCGCCAAAGGAGTCCTCATGATCAAGGCTACCTCAAATACATGTGGTCAGTGTGACAAGAAGAGTTTGGAGATGGTCGAGCATCTCGACCGATCAAGCAGCCTGAGAGCCGGTGATGAGAGAGCTACACCGTAAAACCGTATATAAAGAATCGCTTCCACGCTTGATGAGCTGCCAATCACTACAGGATCTTGCTCATCGCCCCGCCACCGACTTATTAATAAATCCCAAAACCGCCGACACAGAGCTTGTCGCTTACCGCCGACGTTACACAAGTCCTCACGACACGTAGTCGACGACACAACTAACCTATGTCGACGGGCGAGCATAAAACCCGATGACAAAATGCCATCCGGGCCGACTCGACACCTAGACTTTTGTCGTCAGCCTAAAGGGTTGCCGACATGATACCACATCTGCGGTCGCTTCCATTGCGCCGCGAACAAAGATGCCACATCCGTGGTTATCGGCTTATTGAGGCCGCCGACAAATATGCCATATCTATATCAACTGGCCAGATGATTGCTACCGATAAAGATGCCACATCGAAGGTCAGTTAATCGCCTTGGCCGATTTACATACGTAATTCTCATCGATTGATCCAGTAACTGGTACGGGGCTATTTTGTCGCCGGCTTTGTCTATAGCCGATTTACAAAGGTTGTAAAATAAAAAATACTGGAAATTTTTGAAAAATCCAATTTTAACCTCGCAAAAAACCCCATTCCCGCCAGCTTTTATATTCCCATTTGCCCGTAACGATCACAATATATAATTTCACACACATCACCACATTCGTGATTCACCGATATAATTCACAAATGATTACCATCGACACGTATAGCAAATGCATCAATAAGTCCCAAATTCAGCTCACAAACCAAAAGAGTATATCACATTCACAATCAACATGTCTATGTAGAACATGACATACTATTCTACCAACAAAACAAATAACTAATTGTTTGCAAACCGCAAAAGGATCGGCAAACACGCCATCGATTTAATTGATCTCGGGTCGATCTTGTGCCATCGAATCACCTCCCTGTGGAGCATTCATCGCAGGAGAAGGCGCAATTAAGGTGGACACCGCAAGATTAGAGGTGATGAGGGTCAAGGCCCTTCGACCGCCAACAAGACGGTCAACGGACCCCCTGCTTGGGAGGCCTCGACCATGACTCGGGCGTGTCGGGATGCTCGACCTAGAGCGCTACTGACTAGAGCGTGGCCTTGCCATGACCTGCTCGGGTCGGCTCTCGCTCGCCGTAGTCCACCCTTTGATTGCGGATCGTGGCGCTTGACCGGCATGGCTGCCAAAGCGAGTCGTGGGGATGAGGCAAAGGCAGCATCAAGTCCGGAGTGATTGTCGCTAGCCTCAACGCATGAAGGCTACTTCCCGAGAATCTCTCCGTCTGCTAAGGCAGAGAGAGGTATAAGACCGAGGATGCGCAATCTTCTCGGGACACGAAGACAACACGCCATAGCTCGAGCTTAGACATAGCCACCGCCGAACTTGAGTCAGAACACACCCTGCATCGTAAAGAAGAATATCGCCGCAAGGCGATCGAGTAGAGTTATTGCCTTCACAGTGCTCTCGAACCAAGATAAACCTCGTCTCACGCCGTTGTCGCCTTGTTCACCATCGCCGCGCCACTCCATTCCTCCGCTTGGGCGAAGCGCAATGGGTCCCATATCACACCGACTTCGCCTCATTTCTTGCGGTTGGCGATCCTCGATCACAACAACCGGTGCCCACTGGGGCCCAATTGCTTCGCCTTCTTTCACAGAACGACATCAAGGTCCCAAGAGCATGGTGCACTTCGTCGGGCGAACTTTCCTCGAGTGGATTCGCGCGATTCCGACTGGCCCCTGGCCTCGCTTCGCCACAACCGCCGAGCAAGACGCTCGATGGCGACGATCATGGCGCGAGGAGATGCGGATGCCCGTGATCCGCAGACTTGAAGACGCTTTTGCCGGATGGTGCATGTCGCCATCAACTGCTTATAACCGCCCTCCATGGAAGCGACCAGAGAAAGCCGAACGCTCTTCAGACCGCCTGTGCTCCTCTCTGGGAGCGCCCTCATTATCGCCGTCATGGCCGATCCCGATAGGGCGAGATCGGAGCTTTTGGTTGAGCCTCGCCGAAGAGCTCGACGGGCCGCGCACCGAGGTCATACTCCGCAAAGACCGGTCAAGACTCGGGACCCGCTCCTGTAAAAGTGATGATAACTGTCGCGCTGCCGCTTCCACAAGATCCGTCGGACGCCACCAGCAGCAGAGGCGCCTCTCACCAAAGAGCGGGCTCGGGATTCGAGGCTTTGACGCAGCCAAGACCGCCATCCCCAGGGCACCGCACCAAGCAGGTCGCTCGAGCTAAGCCGCAAGACAGACTCGAGTCGACCGCAGCAGTTCTCGCGGCTCTCTCCCCTGCACATTCCGCCCAGCGCCGAGGGTCCAGATCGCATGCGCCACTGCCGCCAGACTCTGCGTTCGCCATCGTGGTTGTTCCCACCGGAGGTCGGGCTGCCGAGGTAGCCTCGACTCCAAATCTGGCAGCAGCGGGGACCTTGCCGGCGATGACCACACCCGACACGCACCTGTCCCGGCCTATGGCTGCGTGGCATATTCCGACGGCCTGCGTCTCGTGCGGTGGCCAGCCTGGCTCAAGCCCGCTACCGGTCGAAGCTGCTTTTGACGGCACCAAGAACCCCGATGAATTTTGTCTATCTACTCGATCGCCATCCCGGCGTCAGGGGCGCACGAGTTTGTCATGGCCATTACCTCCGACCGCCCCGACGCGGCCGCGTGAACTCGGGTCTTTAACCACAAGTCTGGTTCCTTCAGGTCGTGGCGCAAGATCCAGAGCGCACTCCGCTCCAACTTCCAGAGTTGTTACGAGCGGCCGGGGAGGGAGAAAGACCTGACCCGCCATCCAGTAAGGGCGAAGCCGCTCACGACTTCGCGCGGTGATTCATCCGCACGAGGAACTTGATCCCGAGCATCTCTCGACGAGGCCGCCATCAAAGCCTTCTGTTCGGAGTCCGCGATCGGCGCCATCAAGACCTAGAGATCACTTCACACCTTAGCGCCAACAAGCTGCATCCGTATGGCGGAACCAGAGCGCGGATGCGGATGACGCGAGGTCGCCCGGCCCAACTCCAAGGGCACCACCACCGGCGCCGCCACCAAGAAGCGGAAGCGGCGACCGCGAGGGGGCGAGGTCCGCGGTGATCGCTTTGCGCACGGCGCAGCTTCGGTCCTCGAGGTCCGAGATCAAGCTCGGATGGGTCGCGACCGCCAAGGTCGGCCTCGCCTGCTGCGCAGGCCACTTCGGCCAGTAGGGCCGACGACCCGGCCCCGGCTGGCCGATGTTTCATTGCCAGGGGCCGAGGGCGCCCGATATGACGGGCAAAGTTCGCTTGTTTATAGGGCGGCCCACGACCGGCAGACAGCAGGCTTGGCAGTAGGCAAGTCGAGGCCTTCTATGATGGGCGAGTGAGATGCCCGCGTGTTCCGGCGACTCGACGACCAACCGAGGACAGGTGAACGCCGCGCTGAGCATGATGACCTCGACGGAGTTCCGCAGGCGAGCGCGGATCGACGCCATCTTCAATGCCTGCCGGCTTACTACCAAGCGCGAGGTCAAGGCCGCGGCCAATCCATCTACTGTGTCGCCGCCGGGAAGCCCATCGAGCACCACAGTGGGCTCGAGTCACCATCGCCTCACTCAGAGGACGCCCTGTATGGCCCGAGACCTAAAGACCGCCTTGGTCGGACCCCAACCATCAGCAATACTGCGCTGGGCGCGGCGCATGGTCGCATGGCGCTGCTCTTAACTTGCCGCAGTGCAAGTGCGCTGACCGGATGTAAATTCCCATACGAAGGTCAAGAGCATCGCCATACCTTCTCTCGATCGACCGAAGCTCGACCATCCCCTAGGGCAGTGGTCTGCCCTGCTACCTTCGGCGACCGAACAACTTCCGCGACCGAAATGGGTCACCTTCGAGGTGGTCGAGGGTGACCTCCGGTGAAACGCCATCCCCGGGCGCCCGCTTTGGTCAAGTTTATGGCGGCCAACCATTATGGCCATCGATGTATGAAGTCGCTCGCCCCAACAAAGATCATCACCGCGCGGGTGATCCGCAGCGCACATGGATGTGAGATCAAGGCCTTGGCTCTTGCAGCATGTCGCTTCAGCCATGCCAGAGGCGACGGGCGAAGAACGCCCACCGTATATGGCAATCCAGCCCAATGGGCGACGAAGATCGCCGCCGAGGAGAGCGACCCGCCAGTATCCACGCCTCGCCAAGCTGAGTTCCAAATAGGAACCCGAAGCTCACACCTTCTTCGCCCAACAAGGGTATATTCGCTGAGAACCTGCGGACATGCCCGGCGCTCCGAGGAGGTGATCGAGCATTGTTGCAGTGAGATCCGCTCGACCAGACGCCAGAAGCCGGCGCTTTCCCTAGAGAAGGTCGCGTCATCAAGGAGAACCTTGACAAGCTCCTCAAGGCCGGTTTCATCCAGTGAAGATTGACTACTCCGGTGGCTGCCAACCCGGCCATCGTCAAGCGTAAGAAAGGAGGAAAGTGGAGGATGTGCGCCGACCATACGGGTTCAACTCGCTTGTCCGGCGACAACTTCCGCTCAAGATCGACACTGATCGCTGACTCCACCGCAAATGCCAAAATACTAAGCTTGGATGCTTATTCGTGATACCACCAGATCAAGCCGGGCGGTCACGACGCAGAACAAGACATCCTTCATCACGCGCTTGGCACCTATTGCTATAATGACCATGTCGCTTTGGTCTCGCGTAATGCGGGGCCACGCTTCAGTCGCTCGATGACCAAGACATTCGAGCCTCAGATCGGTGAATCCTTGAGGTCTACATGGACGACATCATCATCAAAGCCCTCCGAGGGCGTACCACGCTTATGCACTTGAGGAAACCTTCGCCAACCCGAATGTGCACAAGATCAAGCTCAATCTCGAGAAGTGCGTGTTCGCGCGGCCACGGGAAGGTGCTTTCACATGATCGGGGCTCGGGTCGGCTCAACCCAGAGAAGATCGAGGCGATCGAGAAGATGGCGCCCGACCCGGTCAAGGTGCAAGAGCCTCACCGGCCGCATGGCCGCCTCAGCAGATCATCTCGAGGCTCGGCGAGCGTGGGCTTCCATTCTTCCAAACTCAGGCAAGCACAGGGCTTCGAGTGGACTCTAGAGGCGCAGCTGTCCTTCGACGACCAAGGTATACACTGGCATCCCCACCCCCTCCTTACAACGCCACAACTCAATGAGAGGTTGTCGCTTTACCTCGCGCCACCACCCACGCCGCCGCTGTTGTTCTGTGGCGAACGGGGTCTCAAAGAAGACCCAATTTATTACGCCAACAGGTCTTGCACGCTCAAGGAGCGCTACCGTAGGTACGGTTGTTGTATGCTCTCCTCATGGCTTTCGCAGAAGCTCCCAAGACTACTTCCAGCGCACACCGTAGTCGCCCCAAGCAACTTTCCACTCGGGACATCCCGAGGAACCAGAGGGTGGCGGATGAATCGCCAAATGGGCCATGGAGCCGGGCGGCGCTCGACGTCCGTGTCGTGGGCTCGAACGGCCATAAAGTCGCAAGTGCTCGGCCGACCAGGGTCGAAAGCAGACGCCGCAGATTTTCGCCTCCCGAGCTTCTGTGTCGAGGAGGAGAAGCCCCGGTCATGTTCTTCGACGGCTCAAGGTCATTCTGCCGGGGCCGATCCTTATCCATTCCCCACGCCGTGACCGCTATGGTACGGGTCCGCTTTCTGTTTCAAACGACAAACAATGTGGCGTGTAGTATGGTTCCTCGGGCGGGCTTACGGCTTGCAAGGCGCTACGCAAGGCCGCCGGTCGTGAAGGGCGACCCCACTCGTCATCAACAACTTCAACAAGGACTACCAAAGGCTCGAGATTCGATGGCAAAGTACTCGCCGAGGTGCGAAGATGGAGAAGTGGTTCCAGAACTTGAGCTCGTGCACATCCTCAGGAGGGACAACCCAAAGCAGGATTTCCTCCAAGCTCGGCTCCGACGATGATATCCCCCCGACGCCATCCTCGAGACGCTAAGCGGCCCCATCGATCTCCTCGGATCAAGAGGTCATGCTCACGTGGTCGGCTGTATCCTCTCTAGGCCGAGCCCATCCACAATTTCCTTGCAGGGCGATCCCCACCGATCTCTACGAGAGGAGCAGGATCAAGTGATGGGCGAAGCTTGTACACACTGCGGACTCATGTATGCTCTACAGCGGAATGTTTTCGGTCTCCTAACTCGTGTATTTCTGCCGAAGGAGGGTAAGTACCTATTAAACGACATTCACCAGCCTCTGCGGAGCACACTCTTTCATACAGACGATGGTCGGCAAGGCCTTCCGCATCGGGTACTCATCGCCAACGGCGCTTCAGATGCTCGTGATATCGTCCGCACCGCCGAAAGCATGCCGCCCACGCCAGAAGTCGCACTAGCTCGTTACACCCTTCGCACCATCCCCGCCGCCGCCTTTCTCGACCGGGGCCGGATATCCTCGGCTCTTTTCTTAGGCGGTCGGGGAGAAGTTCTGACCGTCAGGCCATCGACGCCTTCACCAAGTGGATCGGTCGAATCAGGCCTCGACCATCAATTTGCCGAAAGGCCGTTCGCTTTTTTTTGCTTGTTCGTGGTCACAGTACGGGTTCCATGCAAGATTATCACCGACAACGGTCATTCGCTTTATCGCTGAGTTGTTCCAGAGTTTTGGCGAGGAACTCGGCATCAAAGTATGCTTCGGTCGCGGCTCACCCCGTGCAGCAATGGGGCAGCGTGAACGGGCCAATCTCGCAAATTATCCAGTATGCTAAGAAACGAGTTGCGATGAGCTCTAACGCCGCGGGTAAGACCTAGGTGGATCTAACTTCCCACCGCCCTATGGTCTATCTGCATCACGATAAGCCGAGCCACCGTGGTCCACACCCCTTCCGCGCTCGTGTTCGCACCGGCCGCCCCGCCTCCCGAGGTTACGTACTGGCTTTGCTATAGGGTCGCCTTGGTTCACCAAGTCGATTTCGAGCACGAAGCGTCTCTCGACCTTACCTCGCATAAGAAGAAGATGTCGCGCATCGCTATGATCAACGACTACACCGCAAGCTCTTTCGCAGACATGCGCCCTTGGCCTAGACACTCCTAGGAAGCTCCTTGTTGGGGACCTAGACCGAGACGGATTCAGTGGCTTGTCCAACACCAACAAGTTATCCCCATGGTGGAGGGCCCTACAGAAGTCATTTCAGGATTGCACGGGCTTATCTGGCTAGCGATGCCCGATGGCGAGAGCTTCTAGCTCAGGAACATAGATCAGTTCAAAGTTTTATGTGTAACCTCTATACCTTAAATTTCAATAAAATTTGTTCTTTTATTCTCGCTCTTATGTCTCGCTACCACTTGTGTTGGTACGGTCCCTTTTGTCCGGGACTTTTTTTTTCACGACCTTCCTCGCCGTGACATTTGTTCTTGGTCTAAGTGTCGCGAAGCTCGACGTCCACCCCTCAGGCAGCGAGCTAAAACGTAACCCTAACCTCTTCGCAATCTAGCTCTCTCAGGTACTGGACTCGAGGGCAAGAGCTCGCCACTTTGATCATGGAGTCAGTGCGCACGTCCGTGATCATGATTCGAGATGTTAGTCCGGGCGTAACCATATCTCTATCGACATCTCGCTTCCTACGTCTATGTCCCTACTGCCGACTTTTTTCTCCATTCTGCGCAGTCATGTTTGCTACAGATACAAAGTCTCCAAGGCCGGCGTAGCGTTCGACTCGACCTCCAACAGAGGGCCGGATAAAGGCATACTACGGCCGAGATGACCTCTGCCATGCATGAGCAAAAGCAATAAAAGGCGAACTCCAAACATCCTCGATGATTTAATTTCAAACAAGGACAAGACCTCTTTCACCCAAAAGTAATGTAGCTTTATCGTAATGTTTCAAGCCGCTATTGGACGAATGACATGAGAATAAAGTTACAAGTCCGCCATCCCACGGCGAAGCTTCTCTTGCTCGAGTTTCAAAGAACCTTAGCCCGCAAGGTCGAGCTCACGCCGGTACTAGAAGGGCTTCCTTGGCGGCGTCCACGGCTTGGCGACGCATCTTGGAGTTGAGCTGTATGCGTACGCTTTCGCCGCTATTTGGCGCCTGAAGCCTCTAGCTCACGCGACTTTGGCCTCTCCACTGGGACGCTTTGGCCGAGGATGACGCTGCTCGCTAGCCGCCTTCTCCAAAGCCCCTCGACCTTGGCGCTGTTTGCCCGCCAGCCGTCTTGGCCGAGGAAGACGCTTGCTTTAGTGGTGGCGGTTTTCCAATGCCTCGACCTTGGCGCGTTAAATGTCAAGAAGCGCCTTTGGCCGAGGAAGACGCCAGCTCGGCAGCGACCTTCTCCAAAGCCTCGACCTTGGCGCGTTAAATCGGCGAAGCGCTAACGAGAGAGGCGATTTTGCTCCCATGGGCTTCTTCTCGAGACCTCGATTTTGACCCGCGAGGCCTCGAAGCCCGAAGTCTAAGGACGGCTTCGCTCAAGGGCGGCCTTCTCCAATGACTCTACCTTGGCGCGCGATCTCAAGCGCCTCGGCGCCTTAGTGCGCCCGAAGTCCGTTCTCGCTCCACGGCCTTGAAGCCCGTGCTCGCGCTTCGGAAGTCCCGGTTTAAAGCTCGAGCTCTGGCCGCATGGGCCACTCTGTGCTACCATCGTCCGGTGAAGGTGCATCGAGATCCTTGTTCGCCCACTCGAGATCTGCTTGGTCGACCTCGATGGTCGTGTAGAAACTGCGCCGCCGACCTCCCCGCGCTTCCACTACGCTCAAAAGCCCTCGAGGCACGCCGGCAAGCCTCATGGAGACCTTTGGCAGCTCGGGTAGACGCGGTGCGATAAGCTTTAGAGGATGGGGTGGAAAGTGGCCCAAATAAGAAGAAGACGAAACTTCGACCTAACGGGTTGCGGTGGCATGTGAAGGGACCCTTACTCTCACGGAGACGATTCTCGACAGCGTCTTGCGGGTGAACTCATCGCTCACCTACGTTGATACGGGCGCGGTCGATCTGCAGGTCCTCGCCCTACGCTTCAAGGCCGTGAGTCGACTTTCGACTCACTGCATCGCCTCTTGGTTGTGGTTGTCATACTGCCGCCGCGGCGGCTTGCCAGTCTGTCACACCGATCGGTGAGTCCGACTCTCTCGATATGTAAGCGCGCGGCAGAACGTGGGCTCCGGCCTCGGTCTGTCCAGGCCTCGGCCTCAAGCCCAAACTCTATGGTCGGGGCTCCGCTCACCTTTGGCGCCGGGCGCACCGGATCCGCCAGGCGGTCTCCCACATCGCCGTCTGCTCCTCATGACTGGGCGCCATGATTTTGAATCCGTGACGCGGCCTCAGTCTGGCCGGGTTTGGTACTTCTCGTATGGCTCATGCTATCCCTGCGTTTGCCGTCCACAGGTCTCTTGCCCGAGACGGCCGACAGGCCTGGGTGAGCGAAGGCGATTTGGCTGGGCTGGCAACTAGTGGCACTGGTGCAGCCCCCCACATCGACCTCGAGGGATCACCGTCATGTGGGTCTCGCCTCGCTAGTGCTGGAAATCTTCATTGGATGCGGGCTAGTTTTCTCCTCGTCCGGCTCGTTGACCCCTTGGTAGAACTCACCAACCATGCGAGCTTGGTGGCCCCAAGAGGGTCGCGTCTATTTTGAAAGGTCGGCCGGGGCCAACCACAGGCCTTCTCCTCCTCCTCCTGCACTCGGACTCGCCACGGACAACAACCATCGTTAAAGCGAGGCAAGATTTCGAGCCTGGGTGCTCGAGGTCCGCGATCAAAAACATCCACTAAGCGTAAAGATATGAGGAAGACAGTAAGTCCAAGCCGTGAGAACTTACCTAGGTTTCACTAGCTCCGCCTTTGTCGAGGGTCGGCCAGGTCTTGTTGCCCGGCGGCCGAGGGGGACTTTCACTTGCGTGTCCGCACAACTCGAGGTCTTGAGTTCGTGGGCTGCCCACGCCATCCTTGGCTAGCCATGGCCTCGAGCTTGAGGTCCCGAGCCGGAGGGGCTGGAGGTCCCGGCGGCGATCACAGCCCTGCCGCCGCAAAGAGGAGAACGCAGAAACCAAAGAAGGCACCACGAGCCGCGGGCTCGGGGCTCGACCAATGGGATCCTTACATGGCACCTGCCGCCCCCACTCTCGACATGAGTTTTCTTCACCTCCCCTGGTGGTCGGTCGCTACGGGAAGGTCTCTTCTTCCTTTTTTGTTCTTGCCCATCCCGCAACGGGAGCATCCGCGTCCCGTCAGACGAACAGCTCACGATGGTCCCGAAAGCATGAAGGGATCAAGAGGAGCCTTGGTCACTCAAAGTTGAGCCATTGAGTCGGATGGCTTACCTCGGTGCTTCATGAGCCACGTTTCGTGACGGAGTCACCTCATGGAGAAGCAGTCGCCGTTCCTTAACATCTCGCTCATCTGGCGGCAACCCAAGACTCCAACAATGCCAAGCAAAGGGAACATCCTTCAAAGAAGATCGAGGGCAACCTCGAATAAGACCACGAGGTAGGAGAAGCGACAGGGCGCACTCGCATGGTCGAAATCGAATACTTTGAATCTTGTAGAAACGGGTGCGTCTGGCCCGCGGTGGGGGGACACTTTGATTGCCAGAAATCGACAAGCGATCGCTGTCGTGAGAGACGCGCTTCGGTGCGAGAGATGTATGGTGGCGATGGCTTCATTCGCTGCCTTTGTCGCCCGCTCTGGGGTCTCCTTCTTCCCGCCTGATGGGCTTTTCAAGTCAGATGACAACAGAGCCGAAGTCCTTTCTTCAGGTAGAACCACCGCTGGGACCATGGCCCGAGGGTGTCCCGGCTTGGATCTTGGGAAGGACCACTTGAGCCTCCGTCCGCCGCCGGAAATAGAGGCATTTGACCCACGGGTCCTTCCCCGGCGAAAGAAGAGGTCAAGTATCGAAAGAAGAAGCGAGGGGTTGGGAAGGATTCCAAGGAACCCCTCGCATGTACGGGGAAGAAGATGGCAAGAGTAAGAATGGAGTTCGCAGATGTGTTTATAAGCTCGATCTCGCAATGGTGAGGACCCGAGGAGAGGAACTCTCTCCCGAGGTCCGCAGCCTAAGAGGACGTAGTGCTCGGTGCAAACGATCTCGTCGTCAGTCAGGGCATGTATAGGTCTGCTAGTTCTAAGCTTCTACCATGTATGAATGGATCAGCAACCTCGGGTTCTCGAAGTTCCTTCCATCCTTGTCTGGCGACAACGTGTTCTCCCCTAAGCTAGGCCATGGCGATCGTGGCGATTTTGGTCGAAGGGGGGGGAGGAGGTTTTTTGCTTGGGCATAGAAGGCTTGGAAGGTGAAGGGCGCTGGTCAAGAGTTTCCTCAACAGTCGTTGCGGTTTCGGGTTTGTAGGCTGCGCCGTCGCCGGATCTGGTCCACGACGCTTAGAACACGGCCACGATTTGACAGTTGCAATTAAGGCCTGGGCTGCGGTTTCGAGACATAGCAGGTGTCCACCAACCGTTCGTATCCGTACCAGGGTTCCGGAGATCAAGAGGCGCCAGGTGTCGTTTCATCAAGGTCCGGCGCGGCTATGCGTTTCCGCCCGACCTCGACCTCAAGCTCGAGGTTCCGGAATCGGCCCGATCAGAGGCCCAAGGTCGGGCCGTATTCCTGCCACGACCTTAAGCCTCGGGGGCTAGCTGACCGGCCAGCACACGGTCAACGGACCCCCCAAGCTCGGGAGGCCTCGACCACGTACCGGCGAATGCCGGGCGCTCGACCTAGAGCTGCCTGCTGACCGCATGGCCTCGCGACGACCCTTTAAGCTCGGAGGCCTCGACCACGCGACTGGCGAATGCCGGTGCTCGACCTAGCTGCCACTGGACTCGAGCGCGGGCCCCTGGCAGACCTGGAGCTCTGTCGACCCTCGTTAGAAGCCGTTGTCCACCCTTGGATTGCGGATCATGCGCTGACAAGCATGGCAGCGCGAAGTCGCGGGGATGAGGCAAAAGCAGCATCAAGTCCGAGTGAGTTCTCGCCACCTTCAACGTCGCGTGAAGGCCACTTCCCAAGAATCTCTCCGTCCGTCTGCTAGTGCGAGAGGAGGTATAAGACCGAGGATGCCACTCGGGGACACGAAGACAACACGCCATAGCTTGAGCTTAGACATAGCCACCGTCGAACTTGAGCTCAGAACACACTCCTCAGACTCGTAAATAGTTAAGAATATCGCCGCAAGGCGACCGGAGGTAGAGCTATTGTTTGCACAGGCTTGAACCAAAGATAAACCTCTCGCCTCACGCGTTGTCGCCTTTGTTCACCATCGTCCGCCCACTCCATTCCTCCATTTGGGCGAAGCGCATCTCGGGTCCCATATCACACTGACCCCCATCTCATTTCTTGCGGTTGGCGATCCCGATCGTCGACAAGAGGAAACCACAATTTTCAAAACTTGTGTGCATTTGTGTACTTGTATAATAGTTAGCTAAAACTCGAACAAAATGCATTACTCCGGCTGGTCAAATGGGTCAAGTGGAAGAACGGCGGAGGTGGCATCTCCGGGTCGCGGAGGGTCCCGCCTCGCAACGACCGTGGATATGATATGTTAGCATCTCAAATGTGTAAATACAACGAGCTACGATACAATCTTAATTACTCAGATATAGTTGATCATCCAGAGGTTCTAACTCGAGGGCCTCATCTACCTCCTATCCTCCTCCTCTCGCCCGCCGCCCATCGTCCGTCCGCCGCCCGTCTTTGCAACTCGCGATCATCTTCACTCAGGCTTCGGTCCAGCATCGTGGAAGAGGCGGTCATTGCCGACGAAGTCCCCGACTTTGCCCTCAGACGAAGTCGGCGCCACCACCGAGTCCATGAAGCCGAGCACTGCTGTGACTCCTCCCAATCTAACGGGTCGATATGACCAGAGGGTTGACCGGCATGGTCAAGGGGTCACACAACGACACCGTGCTTCTCCTTCATGGTCTGAGATCAGTATGTATCTCGCGAAACAAATAAGATATGAAGTGGATTAGCTCGCCACAGCTTGAAGTAGCCAGAGAGTAGCTTAAAAGATACCACATTACAAACCTCTCAAGGGCAGCGGGGGCATAGGTGGTTGCATACATTCACGCCGACACGATGCGTGTGTCAGCTGCGGCCCACACGGTGAACTCCATCGGGCTCAAGTCCCCTCGACTCTCGCAGCTCAATTTCTAATGTGAAATGAAAAACTGAATTGACAAGAATGCTAGAGTTGTACTTACTATACTTACGATATCGCCGATGTGACCCATGCCTCGTCCACCTAGGTATGTCACACGATCTCGGGTTGGCTTCTCGATTCCCCACTGCTCCTCTTGGACCTCTTGATCCACTCGCTTCGATGCCCACATCTTGCGTAGCTCCCTCCGTGCTCAGGACACTTATCCATCCAAATCGACACCAAGGTTTGGTATCCTTCGCCTCGAATGCTACTCGCAAGGCAAGTGCCCTCGAGATCTTCATCCCGATGTTCTCGTGAGTGCTTCATCACGCGCCCCTACGAGATAACCCGATGGCGCCCCTAATGTTTTTGCCGCCATTGTGTCGAGCACATGGCGACAAGCATGATAGTCCTCCTAGGATGCGCTTTGAGCCAAGCCGATACCTGCTTCGAAATGAAACAAACACGTGAAGCTATAAACATGAAAACATCAATAGAAATGACAACTTACCCGAACTCGCCATAATGCAATGATCGCGACAGGTGCCTCCTCAGTCGTCCTCCACGAAGCGAGTAGTCGCTCCACCTAGTCACCGCATCGAGCATCACCTCGCCCACTTGCCCGGTAGAGCCGCCAGATCACCCCTAGAAAGTGGCCCTGGCCTCACCTTACCCTTGTTGAGGCAAACCAAACCCTCGCATGAAGAATTAATAACAAGTGGTTAGCAAGTTTGTGGTTAGCAATAAAAGACATCGAAAATTTGTAGCACATACCTTTGCCCGCTAGAAACAACTATCTCTATCTGTCACCGGATCTGTGGGGCTTTGGCAATTTATTCCACCCCGACTTTTCTTGGTTCCCTGCAGAGCTCGAGGCACCCCCCGACTTGGTACCGATTGACTCCTCATGGATCCCGGTCCCCCCTCCTCATCCTCCTCAAGCGCCTCGAGCTCACCAACCCCAACGAAGCTCCTCATCCCCATCCCGAATCGGTGGTTGTGTGGTGCTCCTCCACCTCCTGGGAGTTGGTGGTAGCCACCACCTCCTCCTCCCAAGGCCAGACTGGTCTTGAGCCGCCTCGCCAAGACTCCTCATGCCCCCTTCCCAAGACCTTCTTCAATTTTGGCCAACTTTTCGAGACCTCCAGCCATCCCGCACAAATTAAATTAAATGACATAAAGTACATTGATATTAATTGAAATGAATAAAATATAAACGATATAAAATTAAATGACATAAAGTATATAAAATTAAACCTATAAAATTAAATAGCCTAAAAATCTTGGCTTCCTCTTCCTCTTCCTCCGCCTCTTCCCTTTCCTCCTCTTCTTCTCCTTCTACATGAGATGGGTATACTTGATCCCAAAATATTATCTAGCCCATCACCAATATCGACGTGCTCTCTCCGGTAACTCTTGTTCTTGGAATACCTCCACGCCCTGGGTGAGAATCGTAGTCATCTTCCGTGAGATCTGGCAATCTACCTGTGGAAGACATTTATGTACAATCCACCAACTTTTGTAATTCGGGTGGGCGATGGCAGATTGAACACCAACTTGACTTGTTCGGGCGGTAATGAACACATCGGGCTTTTGATACGCTTCTTATGATTGATCTCCACTAGTCCTAGTTTTGGAGTCGCCGCACCCACTAGTTGGATGGGAATCATCTGCAACGAAAAAGCACGAGCGAGAGATCTTTGTTGCCTTCATACGAAATTTTTACAATATCCTCGATGATCCCATAGTACTCTATGTCCGGACCACGAGTCATCGGTGACATAACTCACGACGCCTTGTATTGTTCACCGTCAGAAGTGCATTGGGGCGAGCTGACTCACCGTAACCGGATTGAAATCGATATCCATGGCAATCATAGCATCCATGGACCTTAATTCTACAATGCATCCACATGACATTTGTCAGAGATCGTTGTGCACGCTGCGATGTCTTTGACACTACACAAGCATTCGAGGCAAAATTCATTAAGGAATAAATGCCACACATTTGTAAATTAAGTGAACTTGTATAAGAGGAAGAAGGTTACGTGGTAATAAAATCAGGTTAGAAAGTTTGGACGGCCTTTTCCACGACCTCGCCATTTCAGATTGTCAATTTGTTCGCCCGAATGTTCACCTGATCCTTCCCACTCTTCGTGAATAAATTGACTACAAGATTTAATATTTATTTCAGACATTTATTTCATAAGTACGTATTTATGACTTATTTCAGACATTTATTGACTTACTCGATGTACACCTTCATTTCATCCATGTTGTCGTTACATGCATAACTGAATCAAATTTTTCCGCTGCGATCAAAGTCACATGTGGTGCTTTTGCCGACATTGCATCCGCTTGGTCATGGAACACCTCCAAGTTGGAAGTACTTCATGACGTGCCTTCTTATACCTTGGTTGTGGCACATGGACCTTATTTTTGTCGCAAAGTATTTGTCTCGTGAAGTAGGCAATCTCTGAATCAGCCAAGCTTCGCAATCGCCTTCGACTCGTGCTTTGTTCTTCACCTTCGCTCTAAGACTTTTCATCATGCGCTCCACAGCATACATCCACCTAAACTGCGCCGGCCCCCCAACTTTTGCTTCATATGGTAGATGAACTAGTAGTGTTAGTGATATGCCCTAGAGGCGATCATGTGAGATGATTGTATCATACGTCTATGTTCATGTACTTATCAATTCCATGAATAAATGTCACTCCTTTGTTTATTGAGTATGACTTAATTGTGAAACACATTGGTTATATGATATTATTCTAAAGGATCCCCGGTCACATATCATTATGTGGGACAATAGTGATCGACCGGCAGACATGTATTGATTGATGGTAATGTTTCACATACCATAGATATGGAGATATCAAATCAATAATGTGGGCACATGTTAGAGAACATGGGGTTGGATAGACCATACCGAGACATCGATGAGATTGTTATCTTAGAAGTGCCATCAGTGTGTAATCTCGAGTGGTATACCTATACGATCCTTTGACCGAGATTCTTATTGATTCTCAAAGATGTGTAATTGTATACTTTGGGGCTATCAAGCACTTCTCCGTAACAGGGAGTTATAAAGGTAGCTTACAGTATGCCATGAAACATGACGTGAGATATAAGAGATCAAGATGGAATTTGCCCTCCTTGATAACGGGAGAGATATCTCCGCCTCGGTGTGGATGGATAAGGAAAAGTGCATGGCCATGCCAAAGTGATTAAAGTGTTAATCATGAATTATATCCATTACATTGACGAGTGAATGGGTCGAGCTATCACAAGGATGGCACGCATCTTGCCTTGAGCTTGACTGGTATCGCGTGGCAAAAGGATTGGTATATGAGTATATCAAGGTTCAGCCGATACGATCATTCTGTGCATTCGGGGGACAACATGTCCTGCTAGGAACCACTGTTGTCTGATGGTGCGGAAAGAGGTTTCGAGGCCATGGCCGCTTCTGCATGAACCTAACGGGTCACACACTTAACGGGTTGGATCATGTCGATGGATTGGATCCATTAGTGGGTTTACACGATTTGGATCTCTTCGGCGTCTTAATGGATTTCTACTGTAGAAGATCCATTAGTGAGTCCTAGTGGGCTTCTATCGTAGAAGGCCTGTTAGTGCACTCTATATAAAGGGGCGTGGGGTGTGCAGCCATGAGGTTCTCCCCACCATGAAACCCTAGCCGCCGACCCCTACCCTCTGCCAGAAACCCTAGCCGCCAATGTACAGTGGTGCTTAGCACACCGGCGCACGGCATTCCACCCCAGGCGATGTGGATCTCAGTAAGGCGCCGTTGCAGACCGGTCTCGTATTGATCGGCGATCGGTTTCACCCTCTCCAACCTCGCGCAGCACATCTTCATCCGCATCGCATCGCACCGCGGCGAGGAGACGCCAAGGACTCAGGCGATCACTTGGCGATCACTCGAGCGGTCCGGAGACCACTCGGCGAGCACTCGGGTGATCTCGCAAGAACTTCGGCGAAGCAATGAGTACGTTCGACCACGTCATAGTGCTTCTCGAGCACCTTGCGAGGCTTCACCCACTCTACTTCCACTGCTAACGTGCTCCAAGGGTAATGCTCCATGATCTTTGACTCGCATGTATCCTGGTTGAATGCTTAGAAAATTTTGTTTTCGGCTAGTGTAGCATACGCGTTCTCCTTCAAGTAGATGTTGCATGCAATTGAAAAACCCAGGGACATAAATCTTCTCGAGCTTTGTCACAAGCACGGCAATGTCCTTCTCTAATTCCTCCATCCTCGATGCGCGGATATCTCTTTTGCATAGAGCTCTCGATAGAAGAAGCTAAGCTCGCCAAAGTGATCCATATATCATCGTCAACATATCCACGCCACACGGCCGAAGCAGGAGCGCTCTATGAAGACTTTGTAGTCGTGGGCATTCATCCCATTTAACTTGCATTGCTCTATACTAACGGCATGTCGAAGGTTCGCCAGATAACCATCTCAGGAATTTAACCTTTTCCTTAATCCAATCAAGAATCGCTTTATTTGCTCACGTGTAAAGCGGAAATTTTGCCCCAGGTTTCCTCCCATTCTCATCGAGGTTCATATCCGGCGATCACATATCGCAGCGCCAGCCTCGCACGTGCTTTCTTGTTATCTTTAGTCTTACGTGGGATGTCCCGGTTTGTGTTCACGATTGACTCGCACATATTTTTCTCTTGGTGCATCACGTCGATGTTGTGAGGTAGCTTCAGGTCTTTTGCATAAGGAAGGTTGTTGATGCTGCACTTATGAGTCCATTGGTGCTCCTCACCATAGTCTTTCACATACCCGATATCCGCTAGATTGTCATGCCAGTCGATGATATCCTGCACTTCGAAACATTCGGGTGGCCCCTTCTTCACAATCTTGCCTTTACGAAATGCCTTTTTTTGATTCCTAAATGGGTGCTTCGGCTCCAGGAAACAACGACGGCAGTCGAACCAACAGGACTTACCCCCATTTTTCAGTGTGAAAGCATAAGTGTTACGGAGGCATTAGGGCATGACAACTTTTCATGCGTGTGAAGGAGAACGCGTATGCTACACTAGCCGAAAACAAAATTTTCTACGCATTCAACCAGGATACATGCGAGTCAAAGATCATGGAGCATTACCCTTGGAGCACGTTAGCAGCGGAAGTAGAGTGGGTGAAGCCTCCGCTGCGTGCTCAAGCACTCAGTCACGTAGTCGAGCGTACTCGATACGCTCACCGAAAGTGCTTGCAAGATCACCCGAAAGTGCTTTCGAGTGGTCGTGCTTTGAGTCCTTGACGTCTCCTCGCCGCGGGTGCGATGCGGCAATGATGAAGATGTGCACGCGAAGTTGGAGAGGGTGAAACCGATCGCCCATCGCCGCGAGGGCAGATGCAACGGCGCCTACCAGATCCACACGTCCAGGGTGGAACGCTGCAGGCGCGGTTGTGTAGCACCACGCTGCGACGGCTAGGGTTTCTGGCAGGGTAGGGGTCGACTGGCTAGGGTTTCGGGTGGGAGAACCTCATGGTACACACCCCACGCCCCTTTATATAGAGTGCACTAACGGGCCTTCTACATAGAAGCCCACTAGGACTCACTAATGGATCTTCTACAAGAGAAATCCATTAAGGCGCCAGAGGATCCAAATCGTGTAAACCCACTAATGGATCCAATCCATCGACATGATCCAACCTGTTAAGTGTGTGACCCGTTAGGTTCATGCAAGAACGGCCATAGCCCCGAAACCTCTTTTCCGCACCATCGAGAACAACGATGGTTCCTAGCGGGACATGTTGTCCCCGAATGCACGAACGATCGTGATTCATTTTGAACCTTGATATACTCATATACCAAGGCAAGATGCGTGCCATCCTTGTGATAGCTCGACCCATTCACTCGTCAATGTAATGGATATAATTCATGATTAACACTTTAATCACTTTGGCATGGCCATGCACTTTTCATTATCCATCCACACCGAGGGCCAGTAAATATCTCTCCTGCTATCAAGGAGGGCAAATTCCATCTTGATCTCTTATATCTCACGTCATGTTTCATGGCATACTCGTAGCTACCTTTATAACTCCCCTCACGGAGAAGCATTTGATAGCCCCAAAGTATACAATTACACATGCTAAGAATCAATAAGAATCTCGGTGTCAAAGGATCGATAGGTATACCACTCGAGACTACACCACGATGGCACTTCTAAGATAACAATCTCATCGTTGTCTCGGAGTGGGTCTATCCAACCCCATGTTCTCTAACATGTGCCCACATTATTGATTTGATATCTCCATATCTATGGTATGTGAAACATTACCATCAATCAATACATGTGCCGGTCGATCACTATTGTCCCACATAATGATATGTGACCAGGATCCTTTAGAATAATATCATATAACCAATGTGTTTCACAATTAAGTCATACTCAATAAACAAAGGAGTGACATTTATTCATGGAACCGATAAGTACATGAACATAGACGATGATACAATCATCTCACATGATCGCTTCTAGGGCATATCACTAACAATCTCCCACTTGCACTAGAGTGCATCATGCAAGTATCTAATACCCATGGCTCTAGTGTGTGCCTCATGCTTAATACCATGAAGAGGTTTTGTCACGGATCGGCGACATTCAGATCTGTGCACTTTGCAAATCTTCACATCTCCTCTATCGATGATCTCTGATGAGGTGATACACGCTCGAGTATGTGTTTGGATTTTGGTGAGACCTAGGCTCCTTACACAGCAATGGCACCACTATTGTCACAATAGAGGTCCATCGACAGATGCACTAGCGACAACTCCCAACTCGTAAACAAATTTTCGATCCAAACAGCCTCCTTTGCGGCTTGAAGGTCGCAATATACTCGACCTCGATCGTGGAATCACCAATCGCCTCTTGCTTGAACTTTTCCACTCCTTTGCCCCACCATTGAGACGAGAATACAAAACCGGATTGCGATCGTGAATCATCTTTATCGGCTTGAAGCTAGCGTCGGTGTAACCCTTTACAACCAGCTCTTCCTCTCCTCCAAAGACCAAGAACATGTCCTCGGCCCCACGTAAGTATTTGAGGATGTTTTTCACAGTATGCCAAAGGACTTTCACCCGGTTTGATTGATACCGCAGTAACACTTAGAGCATATGATACATCCGGGCGTGTACATAACATGGCATACATGATGGATCCAATAGCGGAGGCATATGGAATCACACTCATTTTCTTTTGCTCATCGTGTCGGGCTACAATCGAGTCTTGCTTAGATGAATACCATGCGACATTGGCAAGAAACCCTTCTTGGAATCTCGCATATTGAACCGCTTCAATATTTTATCAATGTATGTACTTTGGCTTAATCCAATTAGCCTTCTCGATCTATCTCTATAGATCTTTATGCCCAAGATGTAGGTCGCTTCTCCTAAATCCTTCATCGAGAAACATTTTCTCAAATAAGATTGGACAATTTCAAGCATTGGAATATCGCTTCCGATCAACAATATGTCATCTACATATAAGATCGAAACACAAGTGCGCTCCCCACTAGCCTTCTTGTAAATACAAGGTTCTTCTTCATTCTTGATGAAGCCAAACTCTTTAACCGCTTCATCAAAACGAAGATTCCAACTCCGAGATGCTTGCTTCATCCATAAATAGACTTCAAGCTTGCATACCTTGCCAAAGATCGCTTGGATCGACAAAACCTTTAGGTCAGGTCATGTACACATCCTCATTTAGGTTTCCATTTAGGAAAGCCGTTTTGACATCCATTTGCCACAATTCCCAATCATAGAATGCGCAATTGCTAGCATGATCCGAATAGATTTAAGCATAGCGACGGTGAAAAAGTTTCATCATAATCAACACCTTGAATTTGCTCAAACCTTTAGCCACCAATCGTGCCTTATAGATGTGAACATTTCCATCCATATCTATCTTTTCTTAAAGACCCATTTGCACTCGATAGGTTTTACCCCATCAGCAGATCAACCAAGTTCCAAACCCGATTATCATACATGGACTTTATTTCAGATCTCATGGCTTCCAACCATTTCCCGTAGTCCGTCCCACCATTGCTTCCTCATAGTCTTTGGGCTCATCGTTGTCCAACAACAACACGTCATACCGTCCTGCCGTGAGGAACATGTACCTCTGTGCACGGCTAGTCCTCGAGACTGCTGTGGGGTGGTGTTTCTACCACGGGTTCTCGCAACATTTTGCATTTCCCGTTCAGGGTTAGTAGGAGCTGAAACATTTTCAGATGTTTCCCGAATTTCTTCAAGTTGCACCTTGCTCCCACTAGCCCTTTTGAAAAACTCCTTTTCCAAAAAGACACCATGTCGAGCGACAAACACTTTGCCCTCTTCTCGGTTATAAAAATAATACCCTTTAGTTTCCTAGGGTACCCCACAAAGAAGCACTTATCGACTTGGCGTGAAGCTTATCGACGTCATACGCTTTTACATAGGTTTACAGCCCCAAATCTTTAGAAAAGACAACGAGGACGCTTCCGGTCCATATCTCATATGGCGCCTTCTCTCCGATTTTGATGGAACCCTATTTAGTGTGAACGCAATTGCTTTCTAGAGCAAATCCTCAAAATGACAATGGAAGATCAGTTTGACTCATCATAGACCTAACCATGTCCAACAAAGTTCGATTCCTCCGCTCGGATACCCCATTCCATTGAGGCGTCCAGCGGAGTTAATTGAGGAACAATTCCACAATTCTTAAGATGATCATTAAACTCATGGCTCAAATACTCACCTCCACGATCGATCGCAGAAATTTAATTGTTTTGCCCAAATGATTTTGCACTTCATTCTCAAACTCTTTGAACTTTTCAAAAGATTCAGACTTATGCCTCATTAGATAAATATAGCCATACCTACTAAAGTCATCAAGAAAGTAATGAAGTAATCGAATCCACCTCTGGCCCCAGCATCATCGGTCCACATACATCAAGATGTACTAAGGCCAATAAGTCACTCGCCTCTCACTTGAACCAAGAAAAGGCGTTAGTCATCTTGCCAAGTAAACAAGACTCAAGACGTGTCAAATGATTCAAAATCAAATGAATCAAGAAGACCATCTTTATGGAGCTTCCACGCTTCTTATTTATATGGCCTAAGCGACAATGCCACGTATAAGCGGAATTCAAATCATTTGTTTTGAGTCTTTTCAGATAACATTATAGACAAAATTATCTTCAAGATTTAGCACATATAGCCCATTCAATGATGGACAATGACCATAGAGCATACCATTGAAATAAATTGAACAACATTTGTTCTTTATTACAAAATCAAACCATCTTCTTCCAAACATAAAGAAGAGATAATGTTTCGCCAAGGTCGAAACATAATAACAATTATTTAATTCCAAAACTAATCTCAAGGTAACGATAAGGATAAAAGCCAACGGCCATTGCAAAGAACCTTTGCGCCATCGCCGACGCGAATGTCCACCTCACCACTTGCACAACTTCTAGTCTTTCTTAGTCCCTCGCAACGATTTGCAAACATGAATCATCGATCCGATCAAATACCCATGACTCATTAGGACAAGTAGCAAGATTAATTTCTATAACATTAATACTGAAGTGGAAGCTAGAGTTCCATTCTTCTTATCCTCCAAGTATTTCTTGCGCCCTACGCCAATGACCTTTCTTATGGCAAGAGTGACATGCATCGTAGCGTGAGGACCACTTTTGGCCTTAGGTTTAGGTTGGGGATCGATCCACACCCTTGCCTTTTGCTCCACGCTTCCTTTTCTTACCACCATCCTTTTGGACCATCATCACATGATTATTGCTTTTCTTGATGCTTTCCTCTGCTGTCTTTAAGCATCCCATGCAGCTTCGAGACATGTTTTTCTCCATGCCATTCATATGAAAATTCATGATGAAAGGCTCAAGCTTGCAGAAGCGAATCGGAGAATCACATCGATGGCCAACTCTTGGCTTAAGGGGAGTTCGTTTCTCCAAGTTCTCAATGTAACCAATCATCTTGATCACATGAGGACTCACCGAACTACCTTCAGCTTAGCTTGCACGCAAATAGAGCTTTTGAGATCGAGTATCTCTCAAATTTAGCTTGGTTCTCAAACATGCTACGAAGGCCTCGTGATCATAGCATAGGCATTCGTGTTCTCATATTGCTTTTGAAGCTCGAGTTCATTGTAACAAGCATGAGACACCCAACATCAACCTCATCATTGACATGCTTCTCATAAGCACGCTGCTCAATGAGCAGAGCATCATCAGCAATTTCCTCGTGATATGGCTCCTCAATGACATATTCCTTTTTTCTTGCTTGAGAACAATTCTCAAGTTTCGTACCAATCAATAAAGTTTGTTTCAGAGAGTTTCTCTTTCTCGAATCGATCGCAAATTAAAACCAGTGTTTTGAGTGACAGTACTAGGTGCCATCTACAACAGAAATAAATACGCAAAGTCTTAGCACAATGTTCATGTAAATCTTCTATTAAACATTTTAATAAAAGATACTCCCAC
This sequence comes from Guadua angustifolia, assembly GCA_036346375.1. Classification (NCBI taxonomy): domain Eukaryota; kingdom Viridiplantae; phylum Streptophyta; class Magnoliopsida; order Poales; family Poaceae; genus Guadua; species Guadua angustifolia. Next base: position 58,032 of record JAYEVE010001030.1, on the reverse strand, counting down.
TAAAGTCACTTTCCCTCTGGCGACTTTCAGTAGGACAAGATCCATATTCACTAAAGTCCTAGTGAGCTTTGGCATCACCGCTAGAACCCTAGTAACATAGGTAGGCATAACATTGCCAATCACATCATATGTGATTCTTGTTTGTTGGGTGGCATCCAATGCCCCCTCCCAACATCCATGCCCCAAGCCCAAAACCGCTTTTGATAGCTTCGATAAGTAAACCAATACTATGCATGCGGATGTCCGACATCCACCCTATTGATCAAGGAAGTTGATGGCACCGCTTTGGCGTAAACTACCATTCAACGTACAAGATCTCTATAGGTGCAGCTATTGGAAGGGCATGAAACTCTTAATTTTTCGAGGAAACCATTCTAACATGACAATCATATCCACTAAACATGATAGAATAGTATGACAGAATCATCACAGATAATCACATTAACATGTGAAATAGTATGGCCCAAAGCACTCCAATCTCCATTGTCGCGCTTCTCATCCATCGAGCCATCATGCTTGAAGCCGCCTCCATGATCGAAAGTACCACGCTACTACGCCTAATAGCTAGTAAACAACTTACATGAGGATTTCAAGCATCACAAATCGACGCTTGAGTCGTTATACAATAACATGGCAGCCAAGCCGCAATTAACCATAGCACGCAGCTATGAAAATTACATTAATGCATCACATACACACATGGGAGCCATACTATTCACATCATTCCCTGCAAAAACAAGTTAAGCGCAGAATCGTATTCTACCCTGCGATGGGAATCAAGTTTTATTTAACGGCCGCTACTGTGACTATCACGGCGGTCCCGCTATGGAAATTTTTCGGGGAACGTAGATCACATCTACGAAAACGCTATGGAAATTCAATCGGATTGAACAAATCATACCGATTCCGAGCCATCAAAATGCCTCAATTTCCATAAGATTCTTGAGAAGGCGGCGACCACACCGATCTCGATCTGTTGGCACGATCTATTCAGCACGAGCTACTACCCCGATGGTGTTACCAGCCGGTAGGGGTAATGCACGGCATGAAATAGAATGAGCACGAACTAATCTTTTGATCGTGTAGAACCATCAACTCATACATCAAATGCGTGAGGCCCCTCGAGAAGATTGCACACACGCGGCCTCGATCTGTTGGCTTAATATCATAGATGGCACATGACGAAGGTCCAGATGGTGTTTCCAGCCGGTATGGACCAGTCGCAACATGATCTAGATAAAGCACGAACTAATCTTTTTGGCCTCGTTGCACTACCAACTCGTACCTCATGAACCCTATACCGATTGATCACATCAACCCGTGACTAATCTAACAGCATATCAACATATGCGCAGCATCCAGATCCAAGACAACGCAAGATCGGCTCTAATACCACTGAAGGAGAATGCGTATGCTACACTAGCCGAAAACAAAAATTTCTACGCATTCAACCAGGATACATGCGAGTCAAAGATCATGGAGCAATACCCTTGGAGCACGTTAGCAGCGGAAGTAGAGTGGGTGAAGCCTCCTCGTGCTCAAGCAATCGACGTAGTCGAACGTATTCCCATCGCCACCCGAGTGCTTGCGAGATCACCCGAGTGCTCGCCGAGTGGTCGCCTGAGTCCTTGACGTCTCCTCGCTGCGGGTGCACGATGCAGCGGATGAAGATGTGCACGCGCAAGTTGGAGAGGGTGAAACCGATCACGATTAGCGCCGAGGACGATGCAACGGCGCCTCTACGGTATCCACACGCCCGGGGTGGAATGTCGCTACGGCAGTGTGCTAGCACCACGTCGCGACGGCTAGGGTTTCGCGGGGTAGGGGTCGACGGCTAGGGTTTCGTGGTGGGGAGAACCTCATGACCGCACACCCCACGCCCTTTATATAGAGTGCACTAACGGGCCTTCTACGATAGAAGCCCACTCGGACTCACTAATGGATCTTCTATAGTAGAAATCCATTAAGACGCCGAGGATCCAAATCCATGTAAACCCACTAATGGATCCAATCCATCAGACATGGTCCAACCCGTTAAGTGTGTGACCAGTTAGGTTCATGCATAACGGCCATGGCCCCGAAACCTCTTTTCGAGCACCATCGGACAACAATGGTTCCTAGCAGGACATGTTGTCCCCGAATGCAGAATGATCGATCGGCTGAACCTTGATATACTCATATACCAATCCTTTTGCCACGCGATACCAACCAAGCTCAAGGCAAGATGCGTACATCCTTGTGATAGCTCGACCCATTCACTCGTCAATGTAATGGATATAATTCATGATTAACACTTTAATCACTTTGGCATGGCCATGCACTATTCCTTATCCATCCACACCGAGGGGCCCAGAGATATCTCTCCGTTATCAAGGAGGGCAAATTCCATCTTGATCTCTTATATCTCACGCCATGTTTCATGGCATACTAAGTAGCTACCTTTATAACTCCCCTATTACGGAGAAGCGTTTGATAGCCCCAAAGTATACATTACACATGCCGAGAATCAATAAGAATCTCGTGTCAAAGGATCGTATAGGTATACCACTCGAGACTACACTCGATGGCACTTCTAAGATAACAATCTCATCGTTGTCTCTTGAGCGGTCTATCCAACCCCATGTTCTCTAACATGTGCCCACATTATTGATTTGATATCTCCATATCTATGGTATGTGAAACATTACCATCAATCAATACATGTGCTGGTCAGATCACTATTGTCCCACATAATGATATGTGACCAGGATCCTTTAGAATAATATCATATAACCAATGTGTTTCACAATTAAGTCATAGTCAATAAACAAAGGAGTGACATTTATTCATGGAACTGATAAGTACATGAACATAGACGTATGATACAATCATCTCACATGATCGCCTCTAGGGCATATCACTAACAGCGTGCTCCTCCCCGAGAACATGCCATGTGCTAGAAAATCGTGTATTGACCACAGGTATGCGGCACGCATCCTAAAGTTCTTCCCCTTGCAGCTATCATGTGTCAAGACTCCTTTAGTCCACAGGTCAGTCAGCTCTTCTACCAGAGGTTGCATGAATAGATCTATGTTTTTTCTAGGAGACTTAGGCCCTGGTATTATAACAGAAAGAAACATGTACTCTTCTTTCAAGTAGAGTTGAGGCGGCAGGTTGTACGGGATTGCGAACACCGGCCAGCACGAGTACGGGTGTGCCATCATATTGAATGGCGTGAACCCGTCGGTCGAGAGGCCTATACGCACATTCTGAGGCTCCGCCGCAAATTCAGGGTGTTGTTGGTCAAAGTGCCTCCAAGTTTCTGCATCAGACGGATGAATCATCACGCCCTCCTTTCTACGCTTGCCCTCTTTGTGCCACCTCATGTGTCTCACCGTGGCCTTGGACATGTACAGACGCTGCAGACGTTTAGTGATCGGAAAGAAATGGAATGTTTTCCGGGCCACCGTCGTCTGTCTCATTCCACGTTCTGTACATTTAACTTCCTCGTACCGACTCTCATTACAATGCTTAAAGTGAGTCACCCAGAATCGGTCTTCCAATAAAGCATGCAGAACTTTGGGCAATAGTCTATCCTCTCGCACGGCATGCCTAACATGCGAAGAAGCTTCTTCGACTCGTAAAGATTCGGAGTCATATTGTGTCTACTCGGAAGAAGGCTATCCAGCAGTTTGCAAAGGTCGTTGAAGCAATTGGCTGACAGGTTGTACTTGGTCTTCACCGCCATTAGACGCGACACTGCCGATAGTACAGTCACATCGGTATGCTCATGCAGCGGCAACTTGGGAGAATCAAGGAGCTTCTCGACAAAACCAGGGCTAAGGTTCATATTATGCATGCTGTTACATACCTTGGCCATCAATACGTACTTTAATTAATTCATTAGCACACTCTTATGAGCATTTGCAAGCTAGATATATATATGCATCTATGCACATACATTGAAATAAAAAACTATTAATTTCAATCAGTAGTCATACATTCAAACATATAATCAAGCAACTTAATCTATACAAGAGATCAATGGGTGTAGTTAAAGTAACAAGCATTGGCAAATTAGATTGAAGGCTAAGAAATCAGATATACCCTTATTGTAGAGTAGATGAGCTAGCTCTTGTTTGCTGATATGTCCTTCAAAATAAGTTAACCGAGATGCCCTCCACTTGCGTTAGATGGATCTACAAGATTGGAGGTCTAAAACATACTTACATACATATTAATTAACTGAGGACATATTATAAGTTTGTCAAAGTATGACAATTAATGTTTTGACTAAGAACATATTTACAAGTATATGACAATATATGTCAGAACTCTTTGTAAGGTTAAATATATATGTCACAAGCATTTAAAGGGTTCAAACTAATGCTTTGGTGGCACTATTGCTTATTCAAGCAAACCTGTGAACAAGCTAGCTTCCAACGACCCCCCCAAAAAAACACCACCACAATGCAGGCTATGCCGCCTCTCCCTCTTACCTATACCCCTATCTCTCTCTCTCTCTCTGAAGAGAACAAACTATAGGTCTAATGTATGTAAATAAGTGTCCAAAATCTAATTCCATTGCAGCTGATAGACTTGGGATGTAGTGAAGATCAAGGATACATGAACTAACACTAATACTACGTACTAGCACCAAAACCAATCCCTATTGAAATCACTGCAGTATTCTTTTTGACGCGACATTGTAGTGGAGGACCGGCGGCCGGAGGATGGGGCAGCCGGGGCGAAGGAGGGGGCAGCCGGGAGAGGAGGCGGCTTGACGCAGAGGAGGGGGCAGAGGGCGGCGTGGCGTGGAGGTGGGGGCAGCCGGGAGAGGAGGCGACCGGAGGCGGCGCGGCGCAGAGAAGGGGGCAGAAGCGGTGTGGCACGGAGGAGGGGGTGGGCGGGAGCGACGCGGAGGAGGAGGTGGTGCGACGGCGGTGGGGGCGCAGGGATGCGGCAGGGCGCAGGAGGTGGGCGCGGCAGTGTGCTAAGTCCCTCTGGGACTTAGCGCACGGGCCAGCGCGAGTTAAATGAAGGCTTTTGTCGTCGGCTTCTTAGGAACCGCCGACACTGACCCTAGACCCAAAGTTTCGTGGCAGCAGGTGGTCCCACCGGCAGAGACACATGCCCTATGTTGTCGGCCCACATGACGCCGATGATACAGAGTCATTTGTGTCTAGGTCAAACGGCCCAAACTTGTGTCGGCGGTTTATGCAAGACCGGCGAAACAGGTCACACCTTTGTCGGCGGCCACATAAGTACCACGGACACTGGATCCCATTCCGTAGCCCACAACGCATCCAACAAGACATTTTTAGGGGGAGTTTAAGGTTTTTAGAACATGCACAACCTATTCCAGCTGATTGCTTGCTCTTCTTTCGCCCGGCATTTCATTGTCACAACAAGTTCTACTGAAAAATCACGGGGAGTAATAGAGTTACCACCACCGTACGTTCTTCGATACTTTTGTAGCCTACGATGGGTCGAACGAGACATTTCTAGGGTCACTTTAAGGTTTTACAACATGCACAACTTATTCCAGCTCATTCCTCGCTCTTCAATCGCTCAGCGTTGGATCGTCACAAGGTTCTACTCAAACTCGAGGTAACGTACGGAGACATGCACACAGCGCTATCACATACCAATTAATTAAATAATAAAGAATTACATGTCATATAGATGTATGTTTCCTAACAACCATTCTAAAAGCTCTATTTGATTTTTCTTAATTTTAAAAACAACAAAAACATTTTCAAATAGATTTTCTAAATTAATCTGGAATTACTATTATCGTCAGCTAAAATAGAACCGTCGACAAAATGACATCTGTGTCGTCGGCTTCATTAATGCCACCGACATAGATTTCTTTTTATTGGCGGTTGTCGCTCTCCCGACGACATAGAGTCTTCGTGCCACTCGTGCCTGAGCATCCTGGTTGGTCCCACATGGCGGCAATGTTCTTTCGTCTGACATGTGGGAGCATGTTCAACTCTCTATCTGGGGTGGAATGCCTGTGTCGGCAGTTTGTATGTAGCCGCTGAGACAACTCCTGTTGGCGGGATCTGAAATTCAAATTTCATCCCGCGCCGATACGTCATCGTGTTCTATGTCGGCGGCTTCATTTCAGCCGACGAGATAGGCTTGCTGGGGTGTATATATGTCGTCAGCTTAGAATTAAGCTGTCAACAAAGTCCAAATTTCCGTCGTCGGCCCTTTTACCGACGATACAAATATTTCGGCCGACGACACTGTTCTCATTTCCTGTAGTGAATGACCAAGTCGACGATGGCAGGAAGGGCAAGGAGATCTGTGAAGAGGTCAAGACAGTGCCCCTTGACCCGATGGAGCCATCCAAGATGGTCAAGATAGGTGCCGACCTCGACCTTAAATAGGAACTCTAACTCATCACTTTCCTATGGGCAAACCACGACGTGTTCGCATGGCAACCATCTAACATGCTTGGAGTCCCTAGGGAGGTGGTCGAGCATCGATTAGCTATGGAGCCGAGCGCCAAGCCTGCAGTGCAAAAGCAGCATAGATTCGCAGAGGATCAAAAGCAAGCCATACAAGAGGAGGTCGACAAACTCTTGAAGGCTGGCTTCATCTGAGAGGTCCACCACCCAACGTGGTTGGCCAACCCAGTTCTTGTAAAGAAGGCCAACAGCAAATGGAGGATATGCATCGACTGCACCGATCTCAACAAGGCATGTCCAAAGGACCCTTTTCCTCTCCCTCGCATCGACCAGATAGGAGTTCCGTTGCAAGTTGTGAATTGCTAAGTTTTCTAGATGCCTATTCGGGATATCACCAAATTAGCATGTCCGCCGAGGACAAAGAGAAAACATCCTTTACTACACCTTTCGGTGTATTCTGTTATGTGAAGACGCCCTTCGGTTTGAAATATGTTGGTGCGACATATCAAAGGTGTATTCAAAACTGCTTGAAATCCCAAATAGAACACAATGTAGAAGCATACGTTGACGGCATCGTAGTAAAATCGAGAACCAGGGGAACTCTGGTTGGGGACCTTGGCGAAACATTTGACAACCTCAGAAAGTATCGGATGATGCTTAACCCCAAGAAGTGCACATTCGGTGTCCCATCCGGTAAGCTTCTCGGCTTCCTAGTGTCTAGTCGAGGCATCAAGGCCATTGTAACATCCCGAAATTTACTTTAACTGTATTTATGTTATTTCAAATTATTTTAGGAATATCTGAAATTTATTTGGAATTTTTGGAATTTATAAGAATTTAAGCTTTATCGAATTAATCATATAAAATAACGATCATGCATTTCGCATGCGCTTAAATTTCAAATTTAGTTAAAATAATAACATTTGAAAAATAAGGATGTTTCTTTCAAATACCGCCAAAAACTAGATTAAAAATTAAGTTTGTCGATTATATTAAAAATCGCATAGTGTCTGATCCACTAAAAGAATTTTTGCAGAAAATCTATAGATCGAAAAATTGCGAAATCAATTTTGTTAAGTTCCAAATATTCCCTAGTATTTTAGAGAATTTTTCCAAGATTTGTGGGACCATTCTACTATTTTAACTTGAACGTCTTCTCTACTCAGCACTATTCAAAATTACATACGGAAAATGAAACGCGTACGCACTGTAGATCATCTTTTCACTCGTTCACATCCAGAGCCAATCGTTTCTCTTCCTTTGACATTAACACATTTTGGCGCCGTTTTCTTTCTTTATGCGCATGATTAGCGACGCCATTCTCGCCTGCTCGTTTCCAGCCGATCATTCGTTTCCCTGCATGCATGCGTTTTCATTTCCAGCCGTATCTTCATTCCATTACCAGCCGTTTCTAGCCGTTTCCTCTATTTTCTTTAATTCATCACTACTTGATTACAGCATTTTCTAGTCACGAATGAACTCATCAGTTTCTAGTGAATGCATCACCAGTTGTTAGTCACGAAAGCAAAACACTTCCAGTTCCTTTTTCATTCCGTAACCAAAGCCTCTATAGCAAGTCTCCTGCAAAAGTCTTTCCTTGTCGCCGTTGGTTCCATCGTCGCTACCGCCGCCGAATATACTCCGACGTTCGACGACTGCTGCCTGGTTGCTGCTGCTACTCGTTCGGCCGGGCGCGCGCTCCTCTCACCGTCGTTGCCGTTGCCGCCGTGCACCGCCTGCCGTCGTCATTGCCTGGCTTCGATCGGTATTATTTTTTTTTCTCTCACGCACGTACGCTCCATCTTGATCGGTTGATCTGTGTATATTTGTGTTTATATGGTTGAATGCATGTGTAGATATATACATTAGGTTGTACGTATATATACAAATATATTAGGGTTTTGTACGCAAGTACCCATGTTTACATTAGGAGGATTCGCTTGAATAATTTTCTATATGCTCGAACACATATGTTTTTTTTTAGTAAAAGGGCATCAACTGATGTCCCAGGTTCCATTTCCAGAACCAACAAAAGTTCAGCCACAGAATTACAATCAGCGCAAAAGGTCATTCAAGACCCAACAGAAACACTAAAATGACTAAACAACACTCTTTTTCACCTGCCAAACTACTGAAGGATGTTCAGGACCCCTAATATTGCACCAGAACAACGAAGATCTACTTCTACTTTGAGCATTTTTCCAGACCAGGAACATGAACCAAGCCAAACTTCACAAAATAGTAAAACACGAACACATATGTATTAGGATGATTCGGTTTACTCCCTCTCAGTCTTCTCTGTATTCTTGAATTCCATTTACTTTCATGTTCTAGCCGTTCCTTCCTTGTCGTTTGTTCCATCGCCGCCGCCGACCTCTGGCCGAACCGCGCCGTTCTCCTGGTCTCCTGGACGTGCTTGCCGAGTTGTTGTTCTTCTTTATATCTCTCAAGCAGTGCCTGCATGAATAAATGGACTTGCGTATAGGCCAGAAGAATACACATATATGCTATGAACAGTGCCATGCATGGCTAGATAAATGTTCACGTAAATTTGTAACTAAATTGTAGATTTTGTCTTTTTCACTACAAATTCGTTCTAAGTCCGATTAGTATGCGACAAATTTTGTAAATTAGTAAATATTAATACCTAGCTACAGTAATTTTTACGAAATTTTATAAATAAATTTATACTGTTAAAATATTCAAGGAATGTCCAAACTTATGAATTTTGTAGCTCTTAAACTATCGTGCTCAAAAATGCCAAATAAATTTTATAAATCTTAGAAAATGCTAAACTAATTATCTGAAAGTTTTCATGAAGTTACGAATTAGTTTGATTTGTAGTATTTTTCCGAATGTGTGTTTGTATGTTATTTTACATGTTTATTTGGTTCTTTGTCTATTACGCGTAGACGTTGAGTTGCGTGAGGACGCGGATTTTGAGGATCAAGCTCCCGACCAAGACTCGCTGCTTTTCGAAGGCAAGTTATGCTTTGACCATGTTGCTCCTAATTTTTGAAATATACTTTGTTTTAAACTATGCATGCTAATTCAACTAAAAATGACTTTAATTATTCTGGGTGAATTAGCTATCCAACCAAATTGTATATACCACCTTGATATCAATTGTATGCCATGATTCCTTGATAACTTAAGTTGGGTAAATATTAGTTGGTTGATGATATTGTGCCAACACGGGAGGCTAGACCGTGAATAGTTGTTTAGCCATGCATGTACGTGAACCATTCTATTTGGATTACAAAATCAACACTGACTAAAGAATAGTGAATACTTTTTAATGAAATGTGGAATGATGTTGGTATTAACCTTAGAATGTAGAGACCTGTGTGGTTCTACATGAAAGATGAATATGAGCATGTGTTGCACTGTTAACAACTTGGGGTGGAATTGATTTAGACTGGGGCAAGTGGACCGAGGCTTCGTGCCAGGTGGGCCTGTGTGGCAATTGGGGGTGGGTTGAGTGTTGTGAGGGCTGTGTGCCTGAAAGACCATGTGGAGGTCTATCCTTGTGTGTGATGAGTAATTGACAAGTGTTGAGCTTGGTTTGATTTGAAATGAATTTGAAGAAATTTGAGTGTTGGTTGGTTTTCTTAGTGCTATCGGCCTGGGGGCGGTAGCACCGAACCATTGAGTAAAATTATGAGTGATTAATGATTTTGAGATAATCATTGAAAATATTTGTGGGCATTGCTATGTGAAAGGTTTTCCTTGTCTTTGATGGTTGCAGGCGACGGTGCTAGGTCATGGTGAGGCGGAGGATGACCGGGACTAGGCGAGGCGCGCGGAGGTCCAGGCAGTCGGGAGATCGCGGAAGATGACCGGAGACGGAGTCCGGCAAGCCAAGAAGATAAGGAAAGGAGATGATACTAGCTAGATGCGCGTGGATCAATGAGGGCCGTCGGATTGCGGTCTAGTTGATAGGTTAGCGGGTCTAGGTAGTATACTTTGAAAACGTGCAAGAAAACCCCAGATGTGTGTGGGTTTTGGGTTAGCCTTGCATGGCTGTGTGAGTGGGTTAATCCTAGCCCTTAGATGAGTGTCCTAAGGTTGAGGGACTCATCCAAGGGTGGTAGGTGACCCAAGAGTTGTATAAATAGGGGTGGAGGGGTGGCCTCCTCCCCTTAAAGGTTTTGAGTTGCTCCTTTGAGCTTTGTAAACCTTCCCACCAGAAATACAAAGAAATTTCTTTACATTATTGTGAATTTAAATTCCGCATTTACATTATGCCTTTAATTTGCGCAATTTAAATTCAGCATTTACTTTACGCAATTACTTTCGCGCAATTTACATTCATGCAATTTGGATTTGCCTCCCCTCCTTCTAAATGCTGATCTTGGATGTCTTGAGTGTGTTCATATGGTTTTACATCTCTTTTGCACTCTTTGATTGAGTAGAGATCATCTCTTCTTTCAAGTTCCAGTTCTGTCCAGAACTTGTTCTTCGCGCAGCAGTTAGTCTTTCATTTTTAGAAAAATCTAGAAAAATCCTTTTTTGATTGATTCTTGTTGGAGATTGTGCGGGACTCCTATATCTATCTGCAGAAAAACTTTGGAGTTCACTGGTTTCATAGTTTGGGTGCCATGAGGTGAAAACCGAGCCCCAAATTTTCTGGTCGAAGTTCCTGACTGTCTGTGTTCATAGATTTATGATGATTTTTATACATGGCTTTTTGATCTGAAATTTGGTGGAGATCTTCACGACTCATCTTCTCATAGGGAGAAAATTTCTCATAATTTTTGAGCAGTAGAAACCCACCAACCTCCTGTTCAAATTAAAGACAGATTCTGGAAATATCTGCTTTTGCTTTTCTAAAAGAGACTTTTGTGTCTTGGCTTGATCTCTTTTAGAAAAGAAGTATTTGAATTGATTCATCTCCTTTTTGGACACTTGACAACCAGGATTGTGATTGAAAATCCCTCACATATTTTATGGATCATATCCATATAAGCTAGGGTTGTACATAGTTGTCTAGTCGTTCGGTTTTTTATGGTTTTTCACGATTTCCTTTGCGATCTTTTCACGGTTTTAGTTGGAGTATTCTGGGGAAAATTTAATTGCACCATTCACCCCCCCTCTGCTCGCCATCTCGATCCTTCAATTGGTATCGAGCTGGTTTTGCTCTTCCATAGATCTTGACGGTCTCGAGAGCCATGGCGATGCATAAGTATTCCACCAAGCCTCCAATTTTTTTCGGTGTTGATTTTCCTTTTGGAAATCCCGATGGAGTCATACATCATCGCCTGGGCTTCCTGATATGGCAGAAGGTGAAGCTCCCATATGAGGTTCTTGCCGATGAGAACGTCACTGCCGGCAATATGGCTGACGTTGAGGCAAATGCTAAGGCGAGGAACATTCTCATACAGGACTCACCAAGCAGATGAGTATGATCGATTTTCACCTTCGCTCCGCCCACTAGATTTGGGTAACCCTCGATGCTTACCATGAGGGCACTACTCAAATCAAGACCGTGAGGCAGATCATTCAAGCCGAGTACAACAAATTTGAACAACGCTACCGGTGAGAGTCTCGATGAGTGCTTTGGTCGCTTTACCAAGATCTTGAGCGACCTCCGAGCGATCGGTTGTATATACCTCGACTCGGACAATGCTCGCATTTCTTGACCGCGACTCGACCTTCGGGTTTGGGAGATGAAGGTGACCACCATCAAGGACACCACGATCTGTCGACTCGACTCTTGACGGGCTTTATTCCGCCTCAAGACTCATGAGATTGATGTCGTCTCTAAGACTAAATCTCGATCGATGGCTTTGGTCACCGATCCCATTGGGTCCTCTTCGATTTTCTCTTGACTTTGCTTCGGTTTTCTCTCTCGCTCTTTGCGACGTAGCGATGAAATTCTCGAACAATTTCGGAAAATGAGCTTGCTCTTGTCGCTCAAAAATTTTTCAATATTTACAAGAGAGTGAGAGAGAGGAAGAGAGGTGGCATGATCACCGCTTGAGTGTGGTGGCCCCAACCACATTCGAGCTTAACCGCCTCAAGCCGGAGAAGGGCAAGAACGACATCGCTGGTTTGGGCAAGAACGACTACATCGACAAGAACCGCAACAAGAAGCCTCCAGCCGGAACGGCGACGAGAAGAAGTACCGCAACTTCTCTAAGAACAAGAAGCTCTTCTATCACGTCCTCGCCGCCTCGACGACATCAACCTCTCCGACACGGAGACATGGAGCGCATTTGCGAGGATGATCCGAAGAGAAGAAAGGCGGCGGCGACTTCTCGGCAGATGTTCTTCATGGCAGCGCCATTGAAGTGAGCGACTCCATTTGTCAATGACACGGATGAGGTACCCACCTCGATTTAATTAAATGATGCCTTCAGAAATTAGGCAAGTTTCATGCTAAGGCTAGGTCGAGGTGTTCTCGAAGTTAGAGAAGGAGGTAGACCGTTTGTCTCGGAGTTAGCTTCACTTAAATCATGTTCCTCCCGAGACTCGATAGTTGTACACTCTGTGATGCTTTGCTTGTGGAGCCGAGAACCTAAGGACTTTGCATGATAGTGTGCTTGTTGATCTTGAGAATCAAGTCAAAGAATTGTTTTTGATATTCCCGCCGATGCTAGTTTTTCTCATGCCCACACAAATGCTTCCTGTAATAATTGCCCTAAGCTACTTGTGAAATTGATGCCATGGGTTGTCACCTTAGGAAGATTTCGCTAGAAATGATGAACTTGAATTGCATGCTTCTAAGGACCCAATACTCATGTGAGGGTCAGAAGCAACTAAAACTTGACAATGATGCTTTGAATGTCAAGTGTGATCAACTTGCTAAGGATTTACTAGTTAAATCACAAACTGGTTGCTTGTCAGGTGTTGGGGTTAATGATGACGTGGATAAGGTCCACGAGAATTTAGGAAAAATTAGAAGAACAAGTCCATAGGATTAGAGAAGCATCGTGTGTTTCTTGTGAGTCCCTCAAGCTTGAGGCAGCCATGCTAAGGGAGAAAAATAGATGTCTTTGGTATCTCTTCTTCTCTTTCGGTTCTTCTTCTTCCTCTCACCCTCGTTCTTCTTGCGCTTCACTTTTCCGAGAGTGTCAAGATCTTATGAGCACTCTTGAGAAATTTGTTGGAGGCAAGAAGAAGCTCAATCTCATTCTAGACCAGTCCAAGATTAGCGATTCAATCAAGGTCTAGGATTTGATTACTTGGAGCACGCTTAGGACTCATCCTCCTACCATTGTGCGTAGTTCCAAGAGTGGAGAGATAGTGGTTGCTCCTGTGTTGAGCACCACCGTGTTTAGGTCTCTTGGTGTGGTCCACGGGACTTCCGACTGTATGATGCTTCTCTTGTTGCTTCCGCCTAACAAAGCAAAGTACACATGCACCTTCTGAAGAAGGATGGTCACCTAGTAGATTTCGCTTCAGCGCGCCAAGATCACTCGGCGTGAGCGTGTTGATGCTCTTAGGGTATTCAGGTCATCCCGGACTCGAGTGCTCCTAAGGCGCCTGCTCGCTACTAGACAAAGTTAGAGAGTCGCTGCTTTTGGGCAGCGTCCCAGACTCGGTTTTCATGTCGTTCATCGAGTTTTAGTCCCGGGTTGCTCGTGGTCGATTTTTCCGCCGTCCTCTTGATATTCCTCGTTTTTCCCATCGAGGTAGATATCAGCGGCGTGAGGTGTTTTCGGGTAGGAGATTTAGGCAGCCTCGTTGGGATGGTCCGGCCTTTGCACCACGGCAGGTCAAACCAAAGGATGTAACAGCTCCTAGATCTTCCACTAGAGCTGCTTCTTCTGATCTTGTTAGAGTTGAGCGTCGAGAGAGACACTAGAGTCCGCTTCTTCTTTGTGGTCGGTACTTTGAGGCGTCGTAATTCAAGATTGGGTTCCCAAGTCTTCACTTTATCCCAAGATCGAGTCTTCTTCTTCGACTTGATCAGTTCGGCTCGGATGGGGAAGGAGATGTTTGGATTGTTGACTCGGTTGTTCTCGCCATATGACCGGAGATTCTCGTTGGTTCTCTTCCTAGTCCGAGCCCCGTTGATGAGTTGATCACTTTTGGGGATGCTTCTTGAGTAGAGTCATTGCTAAAGGTACCGTCTGCATTAATGAAAATTTTATTCTTAAGGACGTTGCCTTAGTGAGTAAGCCGCAATATAATTTGCTTTCTGCTTCTCACCTTATCGATGACTCTTTCGAGGTAAGCTTTAAGAGCAATGCTTGTAGAATCCTCGATTCATCGGAGGATTAGTTTATGGATTTCTAGATTTGGGAGAGTCTTTCGTCTGATTTTTCTGCTTCTTCCGAGACTCTCTTCGTTGTTTGATTGCTTCGAGTCCCGTGCTCTCTCCTTCGGCATAGGAGACTTGGTCACATTGGTTTTGATCATTTGACCAGAGTTAGCGACCGCGATCTTATTCGTGGTTTGCCCAAACTCAAGATGGTCAAAGACTTAGTTTGCTCTCCTCACCGACATGGCAAGATGGTTATCGCTTTCATCCTCCAACCCCAGTAGTGATGACTGATGCACCAGACAGCTTTTACACATGGACATTGTTGGTCCAAAGAGAGTGCAACAAGCAGGAGGGAAGTGGTATGTCCTTGTCATTGTTGATGATTTTTCGAGATATTCTTGGGTATTTTTCATGGCCTCAAGGATGAGACTTTTTCTCACTTGGGGACTTGTTAGTAGGTTGTCTATTGAGCTCCCGTGTGCATTACGAGCTATACGCAGTGACAATGGCACCGAGTTCAAGAATTCCTACTTTGAGAGTTTCGTGTGGAGTCTGGTTTAGAGCATCGCTTCTCTCTTCTCCCTCGCCTCGCCAGAATGGCGAGTGGAAAGGAAGAACAGGACTCTGGTTGAGATGGCCAGACGATGCTAGATGAGTACAAGACTCCTAGGAAGTTTTAATGAGGCTATAGCTACCGCTTGTCATGTTTCTAATCGCGTGTTTTGAGAGCACATTTGCATCGCACTTCTTATGAGTTGAGGTATGGGCTAAAGCCCAGTGTTTCTCATTTTCGCTTTTTGGTTGCAAGTGTTTTATCTTGAAGTCCAAGAACCTAGATAAGTTTGAGTCTCGTTCTTCGATGGTATTTTTCCGGGTTACTCGACTTCCTCTCGTAGCTATAGGGTCCGGAGTTGTGATGCGAATAGGATCATAGAGACCGTGGACGTGACCTTTGATGAGGCTAGCCAGGTGCTAGACTCGATATTTCAGGCTCTTCTTATCCCTCCGAGACCATCTTTGTAGAGGATGAGGATGATGGAGATGATGGTGTTCCACCGATCCAGCCTCCTCTTCACCGAGGTGCCTCCTGCTTCCATTTCGCACCTCAGAAGATCGGCCTTTGCCTTCAGACTCTCCTTCAGCGAGTGGCTCTGTTCCTACCTCTTCTCCTCAAGAGGTAGAGGCTACTTCTGCTTCTGGTCCTCCACGTCACATTCAGCGTTCTCATCCACCTGAGCAGATCATTGGTGATCTATTTGAGCGTGTTACGCGCTCAAAATCTGGCTTATCTTCTTTCTGCCTTCACTCTGCCTTTGTTGCCTCTTTTGAGCCAAAGGATGTTACTCATGCATTATCCGATGAATCATGGATTAATGCTATGCATCAGGAACTGGAAAACTTTGAGAGGAACAAAGTTTGGCAACTTGTAGAGCCCCATCCGGTCATAATGTCATTGGGACCAAGTGGGTGTTCAAAACAAGTAGAGTGAGGATGGGGTTGTCGTCGCAACAAGGCTAGGCTAGTTGCACGAGGCTTCACTCAAAGTTGAGGGTCTTGACTTTGAGGAGACCTTTGCCCTCAGAGCTAGACTAGAGGCGATTAGAATCATGCTTGCATTCTCTGCATCCCAAGGCTTCAAGCTTTATCAAATGGATGTCAAGAGTGCATTTCTCAATGGCTTCATTGAGGAAGAGGTGTATGTCAAGCAACCTCCAAGATTTGAGAGCCCCAAATACCCGAACCATGTCTACAAGCTTTCCAAAGCCTTGTATGGACTTAAGCAGCCCCTAGAGCTTGGTATGAGAGGCTTAAGTCCTATCTTCTCACCATGGTTTCAAAATGGGTATAGTAGACAAAACTCTATTCATCGGACACCGTGATTCTCATTTCCTTCTCGCCCAGATTTATGTGGACGATATTATCTTGGTGGCTCATCTCAGTCTCTTGTGTCTCATTTTTCCGAGGTGATGAGCACAGAATTTGAGATGAGTATGATGGGTGAGTTGAGCTACTTCCTCGGCTTCCAAATCAAGCGGACTCGGAGGGTACTTTCCTGTACTAAGGTAAGTACACTCGGGATCTCCTGAGGCGGTTTGATATGTCTGATGGGAAGCCTGTGATGACTCCTATGGCCACCATTGCTGTCCTCGAGTCCGATGAGGATGGTGAGCCTGTTGATCAAAAGGAGTTTGAGCATGATTGGCTCCCTCTCAGATCTCTTCGCCTCGCGCCGGACATACACTTTGTCTGTGTGTATGTGTGCTCGCTTCGAGCTTCTCCTCGCGTCTCTCATCTCCAAAGCGGTGAAGCGGATCTTCAGTACCTTCGAGCTACCATTGATTATGGTATCTCGTACTCTTCTTCCTCTTGTCTATCCCTTAGAGCCTTTTCCGATCTTGCCGACTTTGTCGGGTCAGAGGATAGATAGAAAGAGCACTTCGCACTTGCCAATTCATTGGCACTTCTCTTGTTTCTTGGTCATCTAAGAAGCGGTCCGAGTTGCACTGATCCAATCACCGAGGTCGAGTATGTTGTCTGCAGCCTGTGTGCTCGGATGAGATCGACCTTATGGGACTTTGGGTTAGAGATAGAGAGTGTTCCACTTTTCTCGTGATAACACTTCGCTATTTGCATTGCCAAGAACCCAAAGCAAGACTCGGACCAAGCACATTGATATTAGATATCACTTCCTTAGAGACCATGTGGAGAAAGGAGACATAGTGCTTCTATTTGTGGAGAGTGACCACCAGTTGGCCAATATCTTTACCAAGCCTTTGGATAGCTCTAGGTTTGTTGCCTTGAGGAGTGAGCTTGGAGTTGTGTGCCCTTACGGATTATTGTGAGGGGGAGCTGGTTTGTCTTTATGTATTATATGTATATATTTTCTTCCAGTTTTTCCCTTCTTTTGTCTTGTTCTGGGTGCTATGGGTTTTATTTTTCTAGAGTTCTGAGTTCACTTCACCTAGACTTCTGGCATGCCTCGGCATGGACCTCTCATCTTATGCTTTAGGATGCTATTCTCTTCTTCTTCTCGGTTGAGCTCACTCACAGTCTTGTAGGTCTAGCAGGTGTTGGGCCCCCTGGGTAGACAGGGTCTGTGTTTGCTCCTGGGCTGGAGTTTGAGAGCTAGCTTTCCTTTGTCAGTCATTGGGGAAGATGAGAGCGAGTTTGAGCCTAGTGTTCTCTGCTATCTTTTCTATACTCTATAGTCACCCGGTTTGCAGTTTCTCAATCTTTCTCTCCTCATTTCTGTATTTTTGGCTTCGATTGAGTTCTTGAGTTTCTCATTTGCCTAATTCTGCTAATAACTCAATTTGAACCAAATTTGTGCTTAAAATTGATTCACATGTTGAGGGGGAGTTTGGGAACCTGTGGATGCATTGCATATAGACTGCATTTTCTTTTGTTTTATGAGCTTTGTCTATTATGCAATTGACTCAATCTTCATGTAATGCACCTTGCTACATCTTTTGAAGAAAATCACTAGCTTCAAGTTGTCCAAGTTCATCCATCATGCTAAGCTTGTCAAAATTTGAAAATTGAAAGTTTTAACTGAAAAACTTGATGAAACATGTTGCTTTTTCTTGCTAAGTTTCGTCTCTAGAGGTATTTACCATGATTTGTGAAATTTTGGAGTTCTCTAGAGTCCCTATAGCAACTTGGGTGAAACTAGCTTGATCCATACTTGAGTCCTTCAAATTGCTCATATGTGCTAAAATGAAAACAAAAATTGACTCTTTTGTGCAAAATTGATCTCAACACTTTGCATTCACGAGGCGCCTCCCATTGCACTTGGGATGAACTTGGAATGCATCGTGTATGACCAAGACCATCCTCTTAAGAGTTCTTCTTGAGATGGTCAAGATGGCATGAGTCAATTACTCTTGAAAAATGCAAATAAACAAAAAACATATGTGGGTAAAGAATGCAAATTATGTCAAACATTTGCACCCCGCTATGTCTTTTCAAATACTAAGGCAAAATTTGCATTATATGGAAAATGAGCTCAAGGACCTTGTATGCACTTCCAGATTCCCCAAAGTGTTGAGTAGGTTGAACTCTAGGTTTTCCATTTGATGCTATGAGTGGTGTTTGCTTCTAGTTTTGAAACTTTTGCTAAGTTTTGCACTTGTTCAAATCTTGCTAAAATACAATCTTGTACACAAAGCTTGTGAGCAAAATGAATTTGTTCTTGGAGACATCCTAGTTTAGTCATTTTCTAAATTGATTAGCTTGGTGTCATATCTTGTCATTATGATCAGTTGGATAATCTTCAAAGCTCCTTAGGTTGCATCTCATGCATACATATTCAAAGGGGATAAAATAAAAATTGACTTCTTGATGCGATATTGCCAAAAGGGGAGAAAATGTAGAAAAGGCATCTTCAAAGGAAAAATTTAATCCACATTGGTTCTTATGATCTTTGTGACAATTGCAAATTTTTATGATCATAAGCATATTCGAGTGTTCCTTGTGAGTTTTATTGATATTTTAGTGCTTTTGTGGAAAACTTGCTCTTTCTTTTATATTGCTCTAAAATCTTTCTAGCCAACTTGGTCATGATATTATTTCCTTCTCTCTCGACCGAGTTTGGCTTTGCATTCAAATTGCTCTCTTCTTCTCCTTCAAACTCAAATTTATGCCTTTTTGGTGTTTGTCAATATACTCATCAAGGGGAGATTGAAAGACCATGTGGAGGTCTATCCTTGTGTGTGATGAGTAATTGACAAGTGTTGAGCTTGGTTTGATTTGAAATGGATTTGAAGCAATTTGAGTGTTGGTTGGTTTTCTTAGTGCTATCGGCTGGGGACGAGTAACCGAACCATTGAGTAAAATTATGAGTGATTAATGATTTTGAGATAATCATTGAAAATATTTGTGGGCATTGCTATGTGAAAGGTTTTCCTTGTCTTTGATGGTTGCAGGCTGCGGTGCTAGGTCATGGTGAGGCGGAGGATGACCGGACTAGGCGAGGCGCCGGAGATCCAGACGGTCGGAGATCGCGGAAGATGACCGGAGACGGAGTCCCGCAAGCCAAGAAGATAAGGAAAGGAGATGATGCTAGCTAGATTCGCGTGGATCAATGAGGGCCGCTCGGATTGCGGTCTAGTTGATAGGTTAGCGGGTCTAGGTAGTATGCTTTGAAACCGTGCAAGAAAACCCGGTATGTGTGTGGGTTTTGGGTTAGCCCTTGCATGGCTGTGTGAGTGGGTTAATCCTAGCCCTTAGATGAGTGTCCTAGGGTCGAGGGACTCATCCAAGGGTGGTAGGTGACCCAAGAGTTGTATAAATATGGGTGGAGGGGTGGCCTCCTCCCCTTAAAGGTTTTGAGTTGCTCCTTTGAGCTTTGCCCACATGAAGTGAGGCTTTGTAAACCTTCCCACCAGAAATACAAAGAAATTTCTATACATTATTGTGAATTTAAATTCCGCATTTACATTATGTCTTTACTTTGTGCAATTTAAATTCAGCATTTACTTTACAATTACTTTCAAGCAATTTACATTCATGCAATTTGGATTTGCCTCCTCCTTCTAAATGCTGATCTTGGATGTCTTGAGTGTGTTCATATGGTTTTACATCTCTTTTGCACTCTTTGATTGAGTAGAGATCATCTCTTCTTTCAAGTTCCAGTTCTGTCCAGAACTTGTTCTTCACGCAGCAGTTAGTCTTTGATTTTTAGAAAATTTAGAAAAATCCTTTTTGATTGATTCTTGTTGGAGATTGTGCAGGACTCCTATATCCATCTGCAGAAAAACTTTGGAGTTCACTGGTTTCATAGTTTGGGTGCCATGAGGTGAAAACCGAGCCCCAAATTTTCTGGTCGAAGTTCCTGACTATCTGTGTTCATAGATTTATGATGATTTTTATACATGGCTTTTTGATCTGAAATTTTGTGGAGAACTTCACGACTCATCTTCTCATAGGGAGAAAATTTCTCATAATTTTTTAGCAGTAGAAACCCACCAACCTCCTATTCAAATTAAAGACAGATTCTGGAAATATCTGCTTTTGCTTTTCTAAAAGAGACTTTTGTGTCTTGGCTTGATCTCTTTTAGAAAAGAAGTATTTGAATTGATTCCTCTCCTTTTGGACACTTGACAACCAGGATTGTGATTGAAAATCCTCACATATTTTATGGATCACATCCATGTAAGCTAGGGTTGCACATAGTTGTCTAGTCGTTCGGTTTTTATGGTTTTTCACGATTTCCTTTGCGATCTTTTCACGGTTTTAGTTGGAGTATTCGGGGAAAATTTAATTGCACCATTCACCCCCCTCTATTCGCCATCTCGATTCTTCAAAGGCTAATCTGAGAGAAGGAAGTCTTGCCTTGGTCGGCTTAAGGACCTTACCTTATGAGCCTTTGACCTCGAGTTTCTCGTACAACCACATGTCCGAATGGGAAGACCTAGTTTAGTAGGATTCGATGTCTTACCTTTGATACCTCGGGGTGGCGCTACATGGGGTAACTGTGGGAGGAGCGTGCTCGTATACGGCTTGGTACCATCCAACGGTGTTTGTCGGTCCTATACTTCGCCTCGAGTGAGGGAAGTGATAGCGAAGGCAACCCTGAGAGGTTCTTAGGTGGAGATAGAAGTTTCTAAAAGCTCACATTCGGTTAATCGCTTTTGTGGTGTGCGATCGTATCTTGTGGGTAAAGTGTACAACCTCTGCAGTGTTAAAACTGTTCAATAGCCGAGTCCACGGTAATGGACAATGCTCGGGATTACATCAAGGGGTAGTGTTCTAAAATAAATGGGGTGGTTGGTGTGTGCCAAAATTGTGAAATGAAGTTGTCTAGGACTTGTGTGTCCAAAATATTGTGAAAATAAACAACTTGAGTTATATATAATGGTTATATGGTTTGATGCTTTTAATCTAATTAGATATTACTTAAAAATATTGATGCAAAGCAAAATAACCAAGAGAGCCATTCCTTTGTAATAAGCCTTGCATATAGTAAATAGATCTCATATTGTGCGTAACTTGTTGAGTACGGTGTGTACTCACCCTTGCGGACAAACTTACTAGAAGAGAGACTACACCAGCCTACGAGGAGGAGTATGTCGAGGAGCCGGAAACTAGGGGCAAGCCTTCGCTTGAGCGATCGTGGAGAAGATGGACATCACAACTTTTTATATTCCGCTGCTGAACTTTTGTTATTTGATTATTGTAAGCCCTGCGTGGCATAACTATTGTAAGGATGACCATAAGGTCGTATACTCGCTTATTTAAATGATTGAAGTACTTTATTTAATATTCCGCTGTATGATGTGATATTATACCTGCTTAGTCTGTGGTGCACTAGCGCGATCCTGGATTAGTGCAGGATACATAGAGTGTCCGAATTTGTAAATTCGGGGCACGACAGAGGTGGTATTAGAGCATACTGACTGTAGGTCTTGACCCTAGATAGATTGGCCGTTCTTTAGGAACTTCAAAATTATTTTCTAAAGAGAAAATTTAACTTGAAGAATAACAAGTTCTTGACTTATCTTGTTCTTCCATTTTTTTCCTTTTGCTGAAAATTTCTATCTTTTCCCCCGTTGTTTTAAATGAAGATCTTATCTAAGTTATTCTAAATAGTTATCGTTGTTTCACACTTAAGGAGAAAGCGCTGGTGTCGCTACCGTCCAAGATTGTGAAGACAGAAACGCGTCGACGCAAGAAAAGTGGATCAATGAAGTGTTCGAAGCTAGAAGAACCAAAGGCTTCAGAGCAGCTTGAGACTCATATGTGAGAGTCGCGTCTGTCTATGGTAGAAGTGTTACCCTATCGACAGAGAGATTATTGTGTGTTTAGGTTAATTTGGTTCTTCCTTGTTTGATGTGTGTGCGATATGTTGCAAAGCTTTTAGGCTTGGATAAGCAACCATACCAAGTTAGTAATTGTTTGCTTAAGTTTTTGAGTCAAATCTTCTCCCGATAAGATTCTTGTTACTTGCCTATTCTGTTTCTCTTTTCCTCGAATCTGCTTGTTCTTCGATGGTGAACACCAGAGCAACAAAGGAGTCGGAGGCAAGAACTCTCAGCAGAGGACAACAACAATGAAGCACCTAATCCTCAAGCACCACCTGTGGACATGAATAATTTGGGTGCATTCTGATCGCCGACTCCAATGATGCGCATAATGATGCAACAGATGCAACAATCGCAGAATCAAGTCGCTCATAATCTCAACAACAACCAAGCATGCATCATGGTCATCACTCAAGACCGCCGATTTCATGAGAACTAGACCCCAACCTTCTCTCGGGAATGTTAACCCCATAGAAGCCGATGATTGGTTGCGCATAATCGAGAGGAAGCCGCACATAACCCAATGTGTCGGCAATGAGAGAGTCTTATATGCTTCCCACTAGCTAGAAGGGATCGCTGCCAATGGTGGAGAATTATTGTGCTTCCCATGAGCATCCTCGAAATCACTTGGGATGAGTTTACGCTGAGAGGAGCCGCCTGCCGTCCTCGGTTATCGAATGTCCCGTCGTCCACATCGAATTGGAGGTTAGCAACGGACGCCGGGGCGCCGCAGATGCTAACACCAAGCCCAATCGAGACAACGCCACCCCATTCGATGAACTCGACAACCGCCCCAGATTCCCGGTATGCAACCCAAACTCGCCAGATCGCCTCGCATACCGGTTTCCAATGCCATATCAGTTCAATTTGCATAAAGGGCAACGAACTCGAAACCAAGCAACCAAACACGCACGCGGAAACACCCGGCACAAAGACAAACCCGACAACCACCAAATCACACTTAGCAACAACTCCAAGACTCTAAACTACACCAGAACTAAGAATTTGACCAAGACTCCAAAATCTAGAAAATTTCGCATGACCTCCTAGAACCTATGGACATCCACTCAGCAGACAAGAAACACAAGTTAAAGATATATATATATCCAAAAGTAATGCAACAACTACAACAAAGAAGACGATCACAATTAGATGCCATCCACGAGACATCGACAGAGACTTAAACAACGACGAAACACAATTTAAAAGGGCTACCTATACAACAAAAATGAATCCAATCGCAACACATTAGCAAAATACAACTTCTCCGGAAGTGTTCTGCCCCTGAACACTTCCGGGCGTGTGCGATGTCGCGCTAAGCCTCTACTCGGTGTCCCGCCCGGTCACCGAGAGGCAGTAAGGGCAGAACTCGCATCCGCCCACCTGATCCTCACCTGAAAACCACAAAGCAGAAGCATGAGTACAAAAGGTACTCGCAAGACTTACCCGGGGTCCATATATGACCGACTCCAAAGGAGATGCATTTGGCGGTAGCAAGGTAAACAGGCTTAGGTTAAAAGTGCGGAAATGCTTAACTTTGTTTCAATTTTAGTCATTTACTCAAGTTGTTCTCAATATAGTTAGCAGCTTGTAACAAAGACCTACCTCTAGCATGATATTGTAATTAATGTAATGTAAAGCAAGTCATCTCATATCAAAATTTAGCTCAAGCCCAACGGCGAACCACAAGTTCAAGTTGTTTACTACGCAGAAGAAGTTCGGACCAAGCGTGCTCATATCCGAGAGCGCCGCAATTCAATCGCTTAATTAACCTGCGAGGAAGCATTGATCGCACGACACTTACCACAAGGGCCTAGTGTCAACCCTCCCAATCATACCCAATCGCTGAAGCGCCCTCCTGCGGTCCGAAAACCTAGCACCCTCGAGCAGCCCCAAGCCCGCTTACGCCGAGAGTCGCCTAAGCCTCGCCTCAACCACGCCCAACCACGAGAAGTTACGGTCCATCGATTCCATATGAGAGAAAGAGCGCCATCTGCACCATAATCGGGCATGCGACCAACCGGGTGTGCTCAATCTTATTCCACTTACGGATCGGTCCTTAATCGACACAACGGGGCTACACATTTGAGTCTCCGTACCCAAATGAACCAACTCCCCGCCCGGTCCACAATTCATTTCTTTCCAAAACCTTTCCCAATTCCAAGTATGTGTGTAACGATAACAACCGCCAGTGATAGAACCCTCCGTCACATGGCCCAACCCTGACATCTAAGCATTCTAAGCACGGACTCATTAATACCCATAGTCTAGCTCAAAAGGAGATATTCATTTAATACAAGGTGTACGTGTAGCAAATAGGATCTATTCCTATCCCACATGGCAATTCCTAATGCAATACTTAACATTTCAATTAATCACATTATTCTCAAAAATAACGATACATAAGGATAAACATGCTTAGGTGCTTGCTCGCTTCTCGCCGATATTCAACGGCAACTTGCCCACCGATGTCCCTCGACCACGGCCACGCCACCCTCCATGGTTTCGTTTCTACACGCCAGTAGGCTTATGAATGAGATGCATGCAATGCATATGAGATGGAATGAGAATTAAAGACGATAATGCAAGCACTCATCAAGACAAAACGAAATACAAATGCTAATTTCCACACTAGCAACCAAGCGACATTATGAATTTGCTCAACACTATTTGAGCCGAAACCTCCATAGTTAGAGACTTAACCGCTTATCACCCAAGCTAGCTCCAAAAGCGCAAACATTCAACTCAATTTAAAACTGAAAACACAATTGCTAAACTCCACTTCTATTCTATAGCAAAATCTGAAAATAACAAGCACATTCATCTAAACAAGCATAACTTTTATTTGGCTAATCCAAAAATTGACTTTATGGACTCGAAAAAGACCACAAGAGGGTGATCTAACTCTACCATGCATCAAAACATTCAGATTACAAAAGTAAAGCTTGCAATTAAACTCTGAACTTTAGCCCCAAGTCTGAAATTTTCAGCACAAACTGATTTCAGAGCAGCGTTGACATAAATGGCCATAACTTTTGAACCGCTTGATCAAATTGAGCAAACTTATACTCAAACGACCACAAGACATAGACCTACAACCTAGATTTGGCCAATCACTCAGATTCTGCCCAGGGAATTCCCAGTTCGGCCAGGAACAGAGAACAGTTTCAGAGTTTTCAGAAATTTCAGTGTTTCAGAACAGCATGCACAAATTTCATCATATAAATGGCTATACTTAATGGAATTGAGTAAAGGATGACATTTTATAATCTAAATGAAATTTTCTAAAACTTCACAGGCAAAATTTATTTCTAATTCGGCCTCTAACTAATTCTTATTCACACCACAAGTTTCAGCTACACAATATCAGCACTTTCAGAGCAGCATGCACTAAATTAGACATAACTTTCAGCTGGGTTAACGAAATGAGGTGATTCCAGTTGGAAATGAAAGGTAATTTGATTACCCACAACTTTCTACAGCCAACCTAGCAGGAGATGCTCAGAATTTTCTCAAATCAGCCCGAAACAGTATCAAAATTTCTGCTCGAAAATTCAGAACTTGCTCCAAACCCTAGATTGATTATTCCCCATTCAAACTTTGATTCTCCACTCATCTAAGCCCCCAATACATCATGGCAGCACCCAAGACCAGGAAATAACCCATCAAAACCTAAACCCTAGGGAGCCTTACCTCATGGAGTGGAGGAGGAGAGAAGAGGCTGCACTTGGAGAGGGAGGAGGCACCACCAATGGAGGCTGCAGGGAGGAGCTCGCAGCTTGGGGGAGCAGCAAGGGGAGGCTTGGCCAGGGAAGAGCTGGAAGGAGTCTTGCTTGGGGAGGAAACACCAGGAGGAAGAAGTGTTGTTCGGTTTGCTTGGGGGATGAGTGACCAGGATGAAGTAATGCTGGAGGGAGTGTGCGGCTTGGGTTGGGGAAAAAAAAAGGCTGGAGGGAAGTGTTGTGTTCAGTTTAGTTGCTCCAATTAATTTTTGTAATTTGAGCCCACTTAACCCCACTAGCAACAAGAATGAGAATGACTACGTCCCCAAAAAAAAAATATTTTAGCTCTTAACTTTTGTTAAGTGTGGAAATCCTAAGTGGTAATTTGGAATATTGATCAAGTCGAAGTCGATCTCACATGCGGCCAAAACTCTGGTTGGCGCTAATGTTAGCCGCAGAAGACGAATTCAATTTGGGGCCATGACAACGCTTGCCTTCCGCCAAGATTATGTGCCGGAAGGGATGATGGAACTCAAGAAAGAGGAGTTTCGATCATTGAAGCAGGAGGCCAATCAGGCCGATTATCTTAATAAGTTCACGCAGCTTGGCTCGTTATCTACGGAGGACGTTGCTCGATAAGGCTAGACAGCCTCGATTCATGAAGGACTGAATTCGGACTTCAAGTGGGATTGATCACCCACACATTTCTGGATTTCCAAGAGCTTGTCAACAAGGCGCCATTCTTGAGGATAAGCGCCAAGAATTGATGATAACCGAAGCTACCGTATGGCCCAAAGAAGGAATCGACAAGGGCAGCAGAGACCGAGAGTGGTACCTCAATAGTTCACCAGGTTCCAGCCAGGGAGCAGCGTGAGAACACCATTACCTGACAATACCTCCACGGGTCGAATCCTCGACACCGAAGAGTAATTAATCAAGTTGGAGGAAACTCGCAGATGGTAGAAAGACAATGCTACAACTGTAACGAGATGGGGCACTTCGCTAATGCTTGTCCCAAGAAGGGAGGAGTCACTCCTGTCCGCTTTAACTTGGGTAATACGCCAGCTAAAACTCCTGTTCAAGGAGGAAGCCGAGGATCTGTTCAAGCTGGAGCTGCACCCCAATCGGTTGTACGAGGAAGAGTCAACCACATCACGGCAGAAGAGGTCCAGAACACCACGAACGTTGCACTGGAAACGTTCGACGTCGACGCCATCGCTGATCCGCAAGAAGACGACTCTCTCTTCGCTAACCAAGATCAGGAGATCAGAGATAGCTATCCAAGAGCCTGCATTCCACCATTCGACATCTGTGGTGAAGACTTTGAAGAGGAGGATTAACCGGACGTTTAGGATCATGTTTTCTCCAGTCTTGCCTGTAATGTTTTGGACTTTGCTTCGTCAAGTTTATTTGCCAGTTTAATATCTCCGATGATATATGACCTACGGGTCCAACTTCTATAATAATGAGCCATGTCGAACAGTACTCTGAATTCAATTTTTAATTATTGCATGGTTATTGTAACAGCCCAGAAATTTAGGAACAGTAAAACATGGTATTTAAATTCGAATGTGAATATTTTCAGCTTGTTCATAATGTCTTTGATTTCATTTAGAGTTTATTGGATTCTTTTTGTGTTTGGAGTTGCAATAAAAAGAATGCAAAGAAGAAAATGCAAAGAAACAAAAAGTGAAAAATTGGAAAATTTAATAGGAGAATCCAGAACTTGTAAATAAGCCATTTTAGTTATCAAATGAAACTTATGCATAGGAAATTGAGGAGGAAAATGGTTTAACAAATTGTTGTTCCCAAATAATGCATTATCGAAAATGGTGGAAAATATTGGAACAGCAAATGGAATTGAGAAAATTTATATGAGAACCTCATTGCTATATCTACACATAGCAAAAATATAATAAATTAATAAAATGGTTTGAGACTTAATAAAATTCGAAAATAGAAAACTTGGCAAAATGGAAATTTCAATGTTAGAATTTTAATTAAATAATGGCTCGAGTAATTGAGCTGAAAATTTTACATCACAATCAATAGACCAAATACAATTGAAAAACAAAAATTTAAAAATAATGGACTTCATTTGATCATAAACAAAAATCAAAGACAGAGGCTAGGAAATCAAACAAATACTATTGAAAGAATTTTTATAAAATTTCAGTAACTTGATGAACCTTAAATTTTTACCAGGGATAAATACTGCTTGGGGAACACGGTCGAAAAGTTTTACCATTTTCTACTACCATTGACTACCAGCAAAAATCAGAGAGAGGGAGAAAACGGTGCCAACCACTGCTTCTTCTACTGTTCAATCCGATTTGTGGGCCAACCTTTTCCGTCTGGTCCCGTTGGCGCATGGCTGTGGTGTCCTCTGCTGACAGTGGCCCCAGGCCCCACTTGCTGACTCTTCTTCTCCACCTTCCGCTCATCTCATCGTGAAGCGGAGAGGAATTCTCCGGCTCAATTCAAAGGTGCTTGATTCAACAACCACTTGCCTCCGGTCATTCCTCTCGTGTCATCTTCCTAAGCATCGCACGGACCAGCCACGAAGTCGTTTCACACCCAGCTCCGCCATTACCTTCTCCCGCCAGCTCCTGTCCTGCCGAGCCAAATGCAGCCGATCGCCAACGCGCGTCCAAGACCCTACAGTCTGCTCAAGCGACTACAAAACCATTCCATTGCACTCTCAGTGCTTCTTCCCCTTTTCCTTTCGCCAGAGGCTCCCAGTTCCTTTCTTCTTTCCGCCATTACTCGCAGAGAGCCAGGGAAAGGGGGGAAACGCTAATCAAGCCGAGCGAAAGGTAATCTTCGGAATTGATTCCGCCCAAGGTTTCGCCCTACAGCCTAGAGCGCTAACCAAGCTGCAATTTGAATCCTTTTGCTCAGAGCTCATCGATTCCGCGGTCATCTTCTCCGCCAGCGCGCGCAGGTGGGCTTCTCGCTTATTCTTCGGCGCCACACTCAGTGAAATGGATTCTCCAAGTTCCACCGATGCTCACCGAGTTGTCGCCGAAAGCAAATGGTCCGCCGCGTTGAGCTTCCACCGGTGAGCTATGGCGTACGAGCAAAGACGTGGGCGACTATGCTCCCGACCATCCCAGGTCATGAGAGTACCACCAATAGCTTCGTCTTGTCGCGCTGTAGCTATAGGTGCTGCCCATTCCGGCGTTCCGGTCGTCGTTCGCCGGCGGCGAGCGCAAAACCGAATCCTCTGTTTTCCGTCGCTGACCTTCGGGTCCCAATAAAGTGGTTGAATCGGTTTTTGCCAAAAAGGGAATGCTTTTCCGGCAGAAGCGATTTGCCATTTTTGGAAGGTTTTGATTTTAGGGATTTTTGTACCCAGTAGATTCAAATTTAAATATCTTTTGAACCATCGCCCAATTTAGATGAAATAAATTTTAAAATTCATGTAAAATCCAGAGAAATAGAATATGCAAAAATATTCTTAATTTAGTCATGGTATGATTTTAGTAAATGAAATGTGTAAGAAAATACTTTATGCCATAATTAATTAATGATTTTACCTTAGGCAAAATAAAGAATAATGAATTTATATGGAATCTTGATGTCATCAATAGCTCAAAATGTAAAATAATGATGTTCAAGTTAAGTTGCTCCATTAGTATAATGAATCTTTAAATGAACATGTTATATATATATATATATATATATATATATATATATATATATATATATATATATATATATACACATATAAAGATTAAAGTAAATAAGGGCTTTAGTAAAATAGTAATGTTATATGATCGGTTACAAAATGCAATCGAGTTAAATCTGTAGACATTAAAACTTAGATGAAAACTTTAGTTATTCATGTATGCTCTTGCATGCATAATCACACATATGCTAGTATACATATATATGATGATTCATATATATATTCTAGCAATGTGAGTTGCTGTCAATAACTAGAATTCTATTAAAATAATGCTTTGACTCTGAATCCAATCAAAAGGGATGAAGGATCTGCTCTAGGCCTGAAATGGTTAAATTATTATAGTTTAATCTATTTTTATGCCTTGAATTAAAAGATAAAATAAAAGAATTCACAATTTTAGCATCTTGAATTGCATAATAAAGAAAATAAATTCATAATAAGCAACCCTGTTCTGTGTGTGGAGTTATATTCGTTCTTACTATCAATTTTTTTTTGCCCTTTTACTTGTCATAATTATTTTGTGCTTTGTCTTGCGGTGTGTAGACGTTGACGAGCCCGCCGAGGAGGAAGATCCTCTGTCTGATCCCGAGTTTGAGATTGGCGAGGTCGAGCAAGGCAAGCAATCCTTTGATCATGTTGATCCCAATAATTCACTTACGATATGTTGTTTTTGCAACTGTATTATGCATACGAGTAATTCTCCGTAAAACAGCTATATTGGGTAGAACAGCTAGTTATCCCTGTGTAAATATGGTTTTCCTTTAATCTCTATGACATGTGAACCTTGTAACCATATGTATGGGTTAAACATAAGCTAATGTCACTGTGGTTATAACCGTTAGATATAATATCTGCTTAGCATGCTTAACGCTAAAATGATTCAGTTTCGAACTGTTTATTCAACCAACTGCCATTTGAAAAGGTTGCTATTAGTTTACTAAAAACTCCAACTAAAACTATGATTTGGATGTGGGCGACTATTGGCACTAGCCGTAGTGCAAAAAGGAATGCACGTAGTGTAGGGTGAAGTGTCGCCCACGCCACCTTAAGGACCGAGCAATGGGACGCTATTGATCCAAGAATTCGTACAACCACGAGGTCTGGTATGGGACGGCCATAGCTTATTAAGTTATTTAGACATGGCTTTGCTCATTGGTAGGCGGAGCTATGCACAGTATTCCGGACAGTCTACTCGACGGGTATTCGGCCAGTCTACTTGCTAATGCAACGGTGTACGCCCTGCCATGTTTAGAAACGTTGTGTTGGGTGTGTGAAAGTGGATCCACGGCTTGGGTGTGTGTTTCTAGTTCTATGGCGGGGGTTAACGTCCCGGGCTGGATCAAAGTCATGTCTAGATAATGTAACGGCTATGTATGATCGCCTTGCCGGCACACCAAAGGAAGTGTGTCGTATGGCCTAGCAAAAGGGTGAATCATTCCTTGTGGGTAAAGTTGTACATCTCGCAGAGTTTAAAATCTAATTAATTAGCACGCTACCATGATCATGGGCACTTGGTGAAGTCATTCCAATGTTAGACTTTGTTAATTTCTCAAAACTGAAGTTTCGGTTTGAAACTGGTTTTAGCAATCGCTTTATGTCCAAAGGAGTTTATATGTATGGTCATTCGGTCGGTAGACCGTTGAGCAACTGTATTTATTTTCTGTAAATTACATATTCTTTTCGCAATTGTTTTTAAATGCAATTGCAATCTAATACTAGTTTATGCTTTCTTGTTTTAGCAATCGCAAAATAACTAGAGCCTATCCTTGTTTAAGCCTCGCATGATTATTTAATTGCATTTGCTATCAAGTCTTCTTTGAGTACCAATGTACTCAATTTTGCTTTACTCGCTGTCTCGAAGATGAAGAAGCAGCCTTGCCGCATTTACGATATTTTCAAGACGACCGTGGGAGTTTAGATGACGACTTTTTCTTCTAGGTGTTTCCCCAGTCTAATGCCTGAGGGTTGTAGGGGCAATCCACTGGGTTTTGGTTTTTCATTGCGTGTTGTTGCTACTTCTATATTCCTAAGTGTTGTAAAAATTTGTTCAGATAATTATTCAAAAAGTTATAAATATCCTGTTTGCTTGTGATATCATTGTTGTAAACATGTGTGTACTAGCTACTGATCCAGGGACTAGTACTATATACACATGGAGGTTCCTGTTCAGCAGAACGGGGTCTTACAGTTATGGTCCATACAGATATGATCTGTACTAGCTATTGACCCAGTTTATTTCGTGAATATGATGAACAAATCATTCATGGAATATCTGGACAAGATTGTCGTTGTTTTCATTAATGACATTCTTGTTTACTCCAAGTCGGAGGAAGAGCACGCTGGACATTTAAGGATGGTTTTGGAAAAGTTAAGAGAAAACCAGTTATATGCAAAATTTAGCAAATGTGACTTTTGGAAAAAGAAGGTAAAGTTTCTGGGTCATGTAATGACTGCTGAAGGAGTTGTCGTCGATCCAAAGAAAGTAGAGGCAGTGCTACATTGGGAACAACCGAAGTCAGTTACCCAGATCAGAAGTTTTCTCGGAATGGCAGGATACTACCGCCGTTTCATTGAAGGATTTTCTTCAATTGCGAGACCTCTCACGCAATTGCTAAAGAAAGAGAAAAAGTTTGCATGGTCGCCTGAATGTGAAAAGAGTTTCCAAGAGATGAAGAAGCGTTTGACTTCGGCACCTGTTCTGGTGTTGCCGAATACCAAAGATAATTTTGATATATACTGTGATGCTTCGCGTCAGGGACTAGGATGTGTACTGATGCAGAATGGTAAAGTAGTGGCGTATGCGTCAAGGCAGTTAAGGCCACATGAACAGAATTACCCGACTCATGATTTAGAATTAGCTGCTGTAGTGCATGCCCTTAAAATTTGGCATCACTATCTTATGGGAAATCGGTGTGAAATATATACGGACCATAAGAGTTTAAAGTATATATTCACACAATCGGATCTTAACATGAGGCAGAGAAGATGGTTAGAACTAATCAAAGATTATGACATCGGAATTCACTATCATCCAGGAAAAGCCAATGTGGTGGCAGATGCCTTGAGTCGGAAAAGCCATGGTTTAAATCTGATAATAGCAAAAGATCACCGATCTATGTAAAGAATTTCGAAGCTAAGGTTGGAAGTTGTACCGAAGGATTTCTAGCTACTTTGGAGGTTAAGTCTAATTCTAGAAGAGCAGATCAGGAAGGTCAAAAGGATGACGAAAAGATTCAGAGAATTAAGTCCAAAATGGACGAAGACTTAGCCAAGGATTTCAGAGTTGATGAGCAGTGGTACTCTTTGGATGAAGAATCGAATTTGTGTACCTCACAAGCCGGAATTGAAGCAGTTGATATTGGAAGAAGCACATGATTCCAAATATTCAATTCACCCCGAAGGCAAAGATGTACCAGATTTGAAAGAAAGGTTTTGGTGGCCGAACATGAAGAAGGAGGTAGCCGAGCATGTAGCACTATGTGACGATGTCAAAGAGTCAAAGCAATGCATCGAGACCACCGGATTTGCAACCCCTAAAGATACCAGAATGGAAATGGGAGGAGATCGGAATGGATTTTATCACTGGAATGCCAAGAACTCAAGGTGGATATGATTCCATATGGGTCATAGTGGATCGCTTAACAAAGGTTGCGCATTTCATACCAATAAAGACAACCTACTCAGGAGATAAGTTAGCCGAGCTATATATGGCAAGAATTGTTTGTTTGCACGGTGTGCCTAAAAAGATAGTATCGGACAGAGGTACTCAATTTACCTCGAGATTTTGGGATAAGCTGCATACAGCAATGGGCACTCGTCTGAATTTCAGTACAGCATACCATCCGCAAACAGATGGTCAGACTGAAAGGGTTAATCAGATACTTGAAGATATGCTAAGAGCTTGTGCTTTATCATATACCACATCGTGGGATAAATGCTTGCCGTACGCAGAATTTAGCTACAACAACAGTTACCAAGCTAGTTTGAAAATGTCGCCTTTTGAAGCTTTATATGGTCGACCGTGTCGAACACCACTGAACTGGAATGAGACGGGAGAACGTCATGTTTTTGGACCAGACGTACTTTTAGATGCAGAGGAAAAGATTGCTCTGATTAGAGAAAGACTGAAGACTGCACAATCTAGGCAAAAGAGTTACGCAGATAATCGACGCCGTAATTTGAGCTTTGAGCCAGAAGATTATGTTTATCTCAAAGTCACGCCGCTCAAAGGAGTTAAAAGGTTTCACGCAAAAGGGAAGCTCGCACCAAGATATGTGGGGCCATTCAAGATATTGAGCCGCAAAGGAGAAGTTGCGTATCAGCTAGAACTGCCGCAGTCTTTGAACGGGGTACACGATGTATTCCATGTGTCACAACTGAAGAAATATCTACGAGTACCGGAGGAGCAGGCGCCTATAGAAGCAATTGAATTGCAGGAGGATTTAACTTACAAAGAACATCCAGTAAAGATGTTGGATACCATGGATCGTGAGACTAGAAACAAGTCAACCCGCTTTTGCAGAGTTCAGTGGAGCAATCATTCAGAAAGCGAGGCAACTTGGGAGCGCGAGGAAGATCTAAAGAAGGAGTTTCCCCACCTCTTCTCTAGCCAGTCCTGAATCTCGGGGACGAGATTCTGTTAAGGGGGGAGGTTTGTAACATCCCAAAATTTGCTTTAACTGTATTTATGTTATTTCAAATTATTTTAGGAATATCTGAGATTTATTTGGAATTTTTGGAATTTAAAAGAATTTAAGCTTTATCGAATTAATCATATAAAATAACGATCATGCATTTCGCATGCGCTTAAATTTCAAATTTAGTTAAAATAATAACATTTGAAAAATAAGGATGTTTCTTTCAAATACCGCCAAAAACTAGATTAAAAATTAAGTTTGTCGATTATATTAAAAACCGTACAAGTGTCTGATCCACTAAAAGAATTTTTGCAGAAAATCTATAGATCGAAAAATTGCGAAATCAATTTCGTTAAGTTCCAAATATTCCCTAGTATTTTAGAGAATTTTTCCAAGATTTGTGGGACCATTCTACTATTTTAACTTGAACGTCTAGAAAATGAAACGCGTACGCACTGTAGATCATCTTTTCGCTCGTTCACATCCAGAGCCAATCGTTTCTCTTCCTTTGACATTAACACATTTTGGCGCCGTTTTCTTTCTTTATATGCGCATGATTAGCGACGCCATTCTCGCCTGCTCGTTTCCAGCCGTTCATTCGTTTCCCTGCATACATGCGTTTTCATTCCCAGCCGTATCTTCATTCCATTACCAGCCGTTTCTAGCCGTTTCCTCTATTTTCTTTAATTCATCACTACTTGATTACAGCATTTTCTAGTCACGAATGAACTCATCAGTTTCTAGTGAATACATCACCAGTTGTTAGTCACGAAAGCAAAACACTTCCAGTTCCTTTTTCATTCCGTAACCAAAGCCTCTATAGCAAGTCTCCTGCAAAAGTCTTTCCTTGTCGCCGTTGGTTCCATCGTCGCTGCCGCCAACATACTCGACGCTCGACGACTGCTGCCTGGTTGCTGCTGCTACTGTTCGCCGGGCGCGACGCTTCCTCTCACCGTCGTTGCCCGTTGTCCGCCGCACCGCCTGCGCCGCTATTGCTCGGCTTCGATCGGTATTATTATTTTTTTCTCACGTGACGACGCTCTATCTTGATCGGTTGATCTGTGTATATTTGTGTTTATATGGTTGAATGCATGTGTAGATATATACATTAGGCTGTACGTATATATACAAATATATTAGGATTGTACGCAAGTACCCATGTTTACATTAGGAGGATTCGCTTGAATAATTTTCTATATGCTCTAACACATATGTTTTTTTTAGTAAAAGGGTATCAACTGATGTCCTGTGTTCCATTTCCAGAACCAACAAAAGTTCAGCCACAGAATTACAATCAGCGCAAAAGGTCATTCAAGACCCAACAGAAACACTAAAATGACTAAACAACACTCTCTTTCACCTGCCAAACTACTGAAGGATGTTCAGGACCCCTAATATAGCACCAGAACAACGAAGATCTACTTCTACTTTGAGCATTTTTCCAGACCAGGAACATGAACCAAGCCAAACTTCACAAAATAGTAAAACACGAACACGTATGTATTAGGATGATTCGGTTTACTCCCTCTCAGTCTTCTCTGTATTTTTTAATTCCATTTACTTTCATGTTCTAGCCGTTCCTTCCTTGTCGTTGCTCCATCGCCGCCGACCTCTGCCGAACCGCGCCGCTCTCCTGGTCTCCTGGACGTGCTTGCGAGTTGTTGTTCTTCTTTATATCTCTCAAGCAGTGCCTGCATGAATAAATGGACTTGCGTATAGGCCAGAAGAATACACATATATGCTGTGAACAGTGCCATGCATGGCTAGATAAATGTTCACGTAAATTTGTAACTAAATTGTAGATTTTGTCTTTTTCACTACAAATTCGTTCTAAGTCCGATTAGTATGCGACAAATTTTGTAAATTAGTAAATATTAATACCTAGCTACAGTAATTTTGACGAAATTTTATAAATAAATTTATACTGTTAAAATATTCAAGGAATGTCCAAACTTATGAATTTTGTAGCTCTAAAACTATACGCTCAAAAATGCCGAAATAAATTTTATAAATCTTAGAAAATGCTAAACTAATTATCTGAAAGTTTTCATGAAGTTACGAATTAGTTTGATTTGTAGTATTTTTCTGAATGTGTGTTTGTATGTTATTTTACATGTTTATTTGGTTCTTTGTCTATTACGCGTAGACGTTGAGTTGCGTGAGGACGCGGATTTTGAGGATCAAGCTCCCGACCAAGACTCACTGCTTTTCGAAGGCAAGTTATGCTTTGACCATGTTGCTCCTAATTTTTGAAATATACTTTGTTTTAAACTATGCATGCTAATTCAACTAAAAATGACTTTAATTATTCTGGGTGAATTAGCTATCCAACCAAATTGTATATACCACCTTGATATCAATTGTATGCCATGATTCCTTGATAACTTAAGTTGGGTAAATATTAGTTGGTTGATGATATTGTGCCAACACGGGAGGCTAGACCGTGAATAGTTGCTTAGCCATGCATGTACGTGAACCATTCTATTTGGATTACAAAATCAACACTGACTAAAGAATAGTGAATGCTTTTTAATGAAATGTGGAATGATGTTGGTATTAACCTTAGAATGTAGAGACCTGTGTGGTTCTACATGAAAGATGAATATGAGCATGTGTTGCACTGTTAACAACTTGGGGTGGAATTGATTTAGACTGGGGCAAGTGGACCGAGGCTTCGTGCCAGGTGGGCTTGTGTGGCAATTGGGGGTGGGTTGAGTGTTGTGAGGGCTGTGTGCCTGAAAGACCATGTGGAGGTCTATCCTTGTGTGTGATGAGTAAATGACAAGTGTTGAGCTTGGTTTGATTTGAAATGGATTTGAAGCAATTTGAGTGTTGGTTGAGT
Source organism: Guadua angustifolia (assembly GCA_036346375.1). Classification (NCBI taxonomy): domain Eukaryota; kingdom Viridiplantae; phylum Streptophyta; class Magnoliopsida; order Poales; family Poaceae; genus Guadua; species Guadua angustifolia. The sequence goes on along the minus strand of JAYEVE010001030.1, from coordinate 20,728 downwards.
TTTCTTAGTGCTATCGGCCGGGGCGAGTAATCGAACCATTGAGTAAAATTATGAGTGATTAATGATTTTGAGATAATCATTGAAAATATTTGAGGGCATTGCTATGTGAAAGGTTTTCCTTGTCTTTGATGGTTGCAGGCGGCACGGTGCTAGGTCAAGGTGAGGCGAGGATGACCGGGACTAGGCGAGGAGCGCGGAGGTCCGTGACGGCCGGGAGATCGCCGAAAGATGACCGGAGATTTGAGTCCGGCAAGCCAAGAAGATAAGGAAAGAAGATGATGCTAGCTAGATGTCATGTGGATCAATGAGGGCCGTCGGATTGTGGTCTAGTTGATAGGTTAGCGGGTCTAGGTAGTATGCTTTGAAAACTGCAAGAAAACCCAAGATGTGTGTGGGTTTTGGGTTAGCCTTGCATGGCTGTGTGAGTGGGTTAATCCTAGCCCTTAGATGAGTGTCCTAGGGTTGAGGGACTCATCCAAGGGTGGTAGGTGACCCAAGAGTTGTATAAATAGGAGTGGAGGGTGGCCTCCTCCTTAAAGGTTTTGAGTTGCTCCTTTGAGCTTTGCCCACATGAAGTGAGGCTTTGTAAACCTTCCCACCAGAAATACAAAGAAATTTCTTTACATTATTGTGAATTTAAATTCGATTTACATTATGTCTTTACTTTGCTAATTTAAATTCAGCATTTACTTTACGTAATTACTTTCACGCAATTTACATTCATGCAATTTGGATTTGCCTCCTCCTTCTAAATGCTGATCTTGGATGTCTTGAGTGTGTTCATATGGTTTTACATCTCTTTTGCACTCTTTGATTGAGTAGAGATCATCTCTTCTTTCAAGTTCCAGTTCTGTCCAGAACTTGTTCTTCACAAGAAAGCGTTAGTCTTTGATTTTAGAAAAATCTAGAAAATCCTTTTTGATTGATTCTTATTGAGATTGTGGGACTCCTATATCCATCTGCAGAAAGAATTTGGAGTTCACTGGTTTCATAGTTTGGGTGCCATGAGGTGAAAACCGAGCCCCAAATTTTCTGATCGAAGTTCCTGACTATCTGTGTTCATAGATTTATGATGATTTTTATACATGGCTTTTTGATCTGAAATTTGGTGGAGATCTTCACGACTAATCTTCTCATAGGGAGAAAATTTCTCATAATTTTTGAGCAGTAGAAACCCACCAACCTCCTGTTCAAATTAAAGACAGATTTTGGAAATATCTGCTTTTGCTTTTCTAAAAGAGACTTTGTATCTTGGCTTGATCTCTTTTAGAAAAGAAGTATTTGAATTGATTCCTCTCCTTTTGGATACTTGACAACCAGGATTGTGATTGAAAATCCTCACATATTTTATGGATCACATCCATGTAAGCTAGGGTTGCACATAGTTGTCTAGTCGTTCCAGCTTTTTATGGTTTTTCACGATTTCCTTTTGCGATCTTTTCACGGTTTTAGTTGGAGTATTCGGGGAAAATTTAATTGCGACCATTCACCCCCCCTGCTCGCCATCTCGATCCTTCAATTGGTATCGAGCCGGTTTTGCTCTTCCATAGATCTTGACCGGTCTCGAGAGCCATGGCGATGCACAAGTATTCCACCAAGCCTCCAATTTTTTCTCGTGTTGATTTTCCTTTTGGAAATCCTTGATGGAGTCATACATCATCGCCTGTGGCTTCCTCGATATGGCGAAGGTGAAGCTCCCATATGAGGTTCCTGCCATGAGAACGCCACTACCGCAATATGGTGACGTTGAGGCAAATGCTAAGGTGAGGAACATTCTCATCTGAGGACTCACCATAGTGAGTATGATCGATTTTCACCTTCGCTCCGCCCACAAGATTTGGGTAACCCTCGATGCTTACCATGAGGGCACTACTCAAATCAAGACCGTGAGGCAGATCAGCTTCAAGCCGAGTACAACAAATTTGAACAACGCTACCGGTGAGAGTCTCGATGAGTGCTTTGGTCGGTTTATCAAGATCTTGAGCGACCTCCGAAAGCAATGGGTTGTATATACCCTGACTCGGATAATGCTCGGCATTTCTTGACCGCACTCGACCTTCGGGTTTGGGAGATGAAGGTGACCACCATCAAGGACACCATCGATCTGTCGACTTTGACTCTTGACGGGTGTATTCCGCCTCAAGACTCATGAGATTGATGTCGCTCTCTAAGACGAAATCTCGGTCGATGGCTTTGGTCACCGATCCCATTGGGTCCTCTTCGGATTTTCTCTTGACTTTGCTTCGGTTTTCTCTCCGCCTTTTGACGTAGCGATGAAATTCTCGAACAATTTTAAAAAATGAGCTTGCTCTTGTCGTCAAAATTTTCCAATATTTACAAGAGAGTGAGAGAGAGGAAGAGAGGTGGCATGATCACCGCTTGAGTGTGGCCCCAACCACATTCGAGCTTACTCGCCCTAAGGCTGGAGAAGGGCAAGAACGACATCGATGGTTTGGGCAAGAACGACTACATCAACAAGAACTGCAACAAGAAGCCTCCGGTTCAGGAACCGGCAAGACGAGAAGAAGTACCGCAACTTCTCCAAGAACAAGAAGCTCTTCCATCATGTCCTCGCCGCCTCGACGACATCAACCTCTCCGACACGGAGACATGGAGCGACAAGGCGAGGATGATCCGCAAGAGAAGAAAGGCGGCACGACTTCTCGGCATGTGCTTCATGGCAGCGCCATTGAAGTGAGCGACTCCGAAATCAGTCTGGCGACACGGATGAGGTACCCACCTCATTGATTTAATTAAATGATGCCTTCGTAAATTAGGCAAGTTTCATGCTAAGGCTAGGTCGAGGTGTTCGAGTTAGAGAAGGAGGTAGACTGTTTGTCTCGGGAGTTAGCTTCACTTAAATCATGTTCCTCCCGAGACTCGATGATTTGTGACACTCTGTGATGCATTGCTTGTGGAGCCGAGAACCTAAGGACTTTGCATGATAGTGTGCTTGTTGATCTTGAGAATCAAGTCAAAGAATTGTTATTGATATTCTCTGATGCTAGTTTTCTCATGCCCACACAAATGCTTCCTGTAATAATTGCCCTAAGCTACTTGCTGAAATTGATGCCATGGGTTGTCACCTTAGGAAGATTTCGCTAGAAATGATGAACTTGAATTGTATGCTTCTAAGGACCCAAATACTCATGTGAGGGCAGTAAGCAACTAAAACTTGACAATGATGCTTTGAATGTTAAGTGTGATCAACTTGCTAAGGATTTACTAGTTAAATCACAAACTGGTTGCTTGTCAGGTGTTGGGGTTAATGATGACGTGGATAAGGTCCACGAGAATTTAGGAAGAAATTAGAAGAACAAGTCCATAGGATTAGAGAAGCATCGTGCGCTTCTTGTGAGTCCCTCAAGCTTGAGGCAGACCATGCTAAGGGAGAAAAATAGATGTGCTGGTATCTCTTCTTCTCTTCGGTTCTTCTTCTTCCTCTCACTGCTTCTTCTTGCGCTTCACTTTTCCGAGAGTGTCAAGATCTTATGAGCACTCTTGAGAAATTTGTTGGAGGCAAGAAGAAGCTCAATCTCATTCTAGACCAGTCCAAGATTAGCAGATTCAATCAAGGTCTAGGATTTGATTACTTGGAGCACGCTAGGACTCATCCTCCTACCATTGTGCGTAGTTCCAAGAGTGGAGAGATAGTGGTTGCTCCTGTGTTGAGCACCACCGTTTAGGTCTCTTTGGTGTGGTCCACGGGACTTCACGACTGAAGGATGCTTCTCTTGTTGCTTCCGCCTAACAAAGCAAAGTACATGCACCTTCTCAGAAGAAGGATGGTCACCTAGTAGATTTCCTCAGCGCCGCCAAGATCACTCGGCGTGAGCGTGTTGATGCTCTTAGGGTATTCAGTGGTCATCCCTGACTCGAAAGTGCTCCTAAGGCGCATAATCGCTACTAGACGAGTTAGAGAGTCGCCTGCTTTTGGGCAGGCCCAGACTCGGTTTTCATCGTCGTTCATCGAGTTTTAGTCCCGGGGTTGCTCGTGGTCTTTTTCCGCCGTCCTCTTGATATTCCTCGCTTTTCCCATCGAGGTAGATATCGTGGCGTGAGGTGTTTTCGGTAGGAGATTTAGGACCTCGTTGGGATGGTCCGCCTTTACACCACTACAGAAAGCCAAACCAAAGGATGTACTCCTAGATCTTCCACTAGAGCCGCTTTTCCGATCTTGTTAGAGTTGAGTCGAGAGACACTAGAGTCCAGCTTTTCTTTTGTATGGTACTTTGAGGCGTCGGTAATTCAAGATTGGGTTCTCAAGTCTTCACTTTATCCCAAAGATCGAGTCTTCTTCCTCGACTTGATCAGTTCGCTTGATGGGGAAGGAGATGTTTGGATTGTTGACTCGGTTGTTCTCGCCATATGACCGGAGATTCTCGTTGGTTCTCTTCCCTAGTCCGAGCCCCGGTGATGAGTTGATCACTTTTGGGGATGCTTCTTCGTAGAGTCATTGCTAAAGGTACCGCCTCAGCATTAATGAAAATTTTATTCTTAAGGACGCTTGCCTTAGTGAGTAAGCTGCAATATAATTTGCTTTACATTTCTCGCCTTATCGATGACTCTTCGAGGTAAGCTTTAAGAGCAATGCTTGTAGAATCCTCGATTCATCAGAGGATTAGTTTATGGATTTCTAGATTTGGGAGAGTCTTTCGTCTTTGATTTTTTCTGCTTTCTTCCGGAGACTCTCTTCGGTGTTTGATTGCTTCGAGTCCCGTGATCTCTCCTTCGGCATAGGAGACTTGGTCACATTGGTTTTGATCATTTGACCAGAGTTAGCGTACGCGATCTTATTCGTGGTTTGCCCAAACTCAAGATGGTCAAAGACTTAGTTTGCTCTCCTCGCCGACATGGCAAGATGGTTATCGCTTCTCATCCTCCAACACCGTAGTGATGACCGATGCACCAGACAGCTTTTACACATGGACACCTGTTGGTCCAGCTAGAGTGCAATCGGCAGAGGGAAGTGGTATGTCCTTGTCATTGTTGATGATTTTTCGAGATATTCTTGGGTATTTTTCATGGCCTCAAGGATGAGACTTTTTCTCACTTCAGGGACTTGTTAGTAGGTTGTCTATTGAGCTCCTGTGCATTACGAGCTATACGCAAAGGACAATGGCACCGAGTTCAAGAATTCCTACTTTGAGAGTTTCTATGTGGAGTCTCGGTTTAGAGCATCGGTTCTCTTCTCCCTATGCCCCTCAATAGAATGGCGTAGTGGAAAGGAAGAACAGACTCTGGTTGAGATGGCAGTGACGATGCTAGATGAGTAAGATACTCTAGGAAGTTTTAATGAGGCTATAGCTACCGCTTGTCATGTTTCTAATCGCGTGTTTTTGAGAGCACATTTGCATCGCAATTCTTATGAGTTGAGGTATGGGCGAAAGCCGGTGTTTCTCATTTTCGCTTTTTGGTTGCAAGTGTTTTATCTTGAAGTCTAGTAACCTAGATAAGTTTGAGTCTCGCTCTTCCGATGGTATCTTTACGGGTTACTCGACTTCCTCTCGTAGCTATAGGGTCTGGAGTTGTGATGCGAATAGGATCATAGAGACCTGTGACGTGACCTTTGATGAGGCTAGCCCTGGTGCTAGACTTGATATTTCAGGCTCTTCTTATCCCTCCGAGACTATCTTTGTAGAGGATGAGGATGATGGAGATGATGGTGTTCCACCGATCCAGCCCTCTTCACCCGAGGTGCCTCCTGCTTCCATTTCGCACCTCAGAAGATCAGCCTTTGCCTTCAGACTCCTTCAATGAGTGGCTCTGTTCCTACCTCTTCTCCTCAAGAGGTAGAGGCTACTTGCTTCGGTCCTCCACGTCACATTCAGCGCTTCATCCACCGAGCAGATCATTGGTGATCTATTTGAGCGTGTTCGCGCTCAAAATCGCTTATCTTCTTTCTCGCCTTCACTCTGCCTTTGTTGCCTCTTTTGAGCCAAAGGATGTTACTCTTGCATTATCCGATGAATCATGGATTAATGCTATGCATCAGAACTGGAAAACTTTGAGAGGAACAAAGTTTGGCGGCTTATAGAGCCCCCATCTGGTCATAATGTCATTGGAACCAAGTGGGTGTTCAAAAACAAGCAGTGTGAGGATGGGGTTGTCGTCGCAACAAGGCTAGGCTAGTTGCACAGGCTTCACCAGGTTGAGGGTCTTGACTTTGAGGAGACCTTTGCCTTCAGAGCTAGACTAGAGGCGATTAGAATCCCGCTTGCATTCTCTGTGATCCCAAGGCTTCAAGCTTTATCAAATGGATGTCAAGAGTGTATTTCTCAATGGCTTCATTGAGGAAGAGGTGTATGTCAAGCAACCTCCAGAGATTTGAGAGCCCCAAATACCCGAACCATGTCTACAAGCTTTCCAAAGCCTTGTATGGACTTAAGAGCCCCTAGAGCTTGGTATGAGAGGCTTAAGTCCTATCTTCTCGATCATGGTTTCAAAATGGGTATAGTAGACAAAACTCTATTCATCGGACACCGTGATTCTCATTTCCTTCTCGCCAGATTTATGTGGACGATATTATTTTGGTGGCTCATCTCGGTCTCTTGTGTCTCATTTTTCCGAGGTGATGAGCACGAATTTGAGATGAGTATGATGGGTGAGTTGAGCTACTTCTCGGCTTCCAAATCAAGCACTCGAGGGTACTTTCTGCACACTAAGGTAAGTACACTCGGACCTCCCCGAGAAGGTTTGATATGTCCGATGGGAAGCCCGTGATGACTCTTATGGCCACCATTGCTGCCCTCGAGCCCGATGAGGATGGTGAGCCCGTTGATCAAAAGGACTTTCGAGCATGATTGGCTCCTCAGATCTTCTTCGCCTCGTGATCGGACATACACTTTGTTGTGTGTGTATGCGCCGCTTTCAGTGCTTCTCCTCGCGTCTCTCATCGCCAGCGGTGAAGTGCATCTTCAGTACCTTCGAGCTACCATTGATTATGGTATCTCGGTACTCTTCTTCCTCTTGTCTATCCCTTAGAGCCTTTTCCGATGCTTGACTTTGTCTGGTCAGAGGATAGATTGGAAGAGCACTGCACTTGCCAATTCATTGGCACTTCTCTTGTTTCTTGGTCATCTAAGAAGCAATTCGAGTTGCACAAATTCACCGCGAGGCCGAGTATGTTGTCACCAGCTATTCTCAGTGAGCTGTGTGCTCTTGATGAGATCGACCTTGCGGGACTTTGGGTTAGAGATAGAGAGTGTTCCACTTTTACGTGATAACACTTCGCTATTTGCATTGCCAAGAACCCAAGGCAAAGACTCCGGACCAAGCACATTGATATTAGATATCACTTCCTTGGAGACCATGTGGAGAAAGGAGACATAGTGCTTCTGCCAGTGGAGAGTGACCACCAGGTTGGCGATATCTTTACCAAGCCTTTGGATAGCTCTAGGTTTGTTGCCTTGAGGAGTGAGCTTGGAGTTGTGTGCCCTTACGGATTATTGTGAGGAGGAGCTGGTTTGTCTTTATGTATTATATGTATATATTTTCTTCCAGTTTTTCCCTTCTTTTGTCTTGTTCTGGGTGCTATGGGTTTATTTTTCTAGAGTTCTGAGTTCACTTCACCTAGACTTCCGGCATGCCTCGGCATGGACCTCTCATCTTATGCTTTAGGATGCTATTCTCTTCTTCTCTGCTGAGCTCACTCCAGCCTTATAGGTCTAGCAGTGTTGGGCCCCCGGTAGATGTGGTCTGTGTTTGCTCCTCGGATGGAGTTTGAGAGCTAGCTTTCCTTTGTCACTATTGGGGAAGATGAGAGCGAGTTTGAGCCTAGTGTTCTCTGCTATCTTTTTTATACTCTATAGTCACCAGTTTTGCGCTTTCAATCTTTCTCTCCTCATCTGTATTTTTGGCTTCGATTGAGTTCTTGAGTTTCTCATTTGCCTAATTCTGCTAATAACTCAATTTGAACCAAATTTGTGCTTAAAATTGATTCACATGTTGAGGGGGAGTTTGGGAACCTGTGGATGCATTGCATATAAACTGCATTTTCTTTTGTTTTATGAGCTTTGTCTATTATGCAATTGACTCAATCTTCATGTAATGCACCTTGCTACATCTTTTGAAAAAAATCACTAGCTTCGAGTTGTCCAAGTTCAACCATCATGCTAAGCTTGTTAAAATTTGAAAATTGAAAGTTTTAACTGAAAAACTTGATGAAACATGTTGCTTTTTCTTGCTAAGTTTCGTCTCTAGAGGTATTTACCATGATTTGTGAAATTTTGGAGTTCTCTAGAGTCCCTATAGCAACTTGGGTGAAACTAGCTTGATCCATACTTGAGTCCTTCAAATTGCTCATATGTGCTAAAATGAAAACAAAAATTGACTCTTTTTGTGCAAAATTGATCTCAACACTTTGCATTCACTTAGACCGCCTCCCATTGCACTTGGGATGAACTTGGAATGCATCGTATGACCAAGACCATCCTCTTAAGAGTTCTTCTTGAGATGGTCGAAGATGGCATGAGTCAATTACTCTTGAAAAATGCAAATAAACAAAAAACATATGTGGGTAAAGAATGCAAATTATGTCAAACATTTGCACCCTCGCTATGTCTTTTCAAATACTAAGGCAAAATTTGCATTATATGGAAAATGAGCTCGAAGGACCTTGTATGCACTTCAGATTCCCCAAAGTGTTGAGTAGGTTGAACTCTAGGTTTTCCATTTGATGCTATGAGTGGTGTTTGCTTCTAGTTTTGAAACTTTTGCTAAGTTTTGCACTTGTTCAAATCTTGCTAAAATACAATCTTGTACACAAAGCTTGTGAGCAAAATGAATTTGTTCTTGGAGACATCCTAGTTTAGTCATTTTCTAAATTGATTAGCTTGGTGTCATATCTTGTCATTATGATCAGCTTGGATAATCTTCAAAGCTCCTTAGGTTGCATCTCATGCATACATATTCAAAGGGGATAAAATAAAAATTGACTTCTTGATGCGATATTGCCAAAAGGGGAGAAAATGTAGAAAAGGCATCTTCAAAGGAAAAATTTAATCCACATTGGTTCTTATGATCTTTGTGACAATTGCAAATTTTTATGATCATAAGCATATTCGAGTGTTCCTTGTGAGTTTTATTGGATATTTTAGAGCTTTTGTGGAAAACTTGCTCTTTCTTTTATATTGCTCTAAAAATCTTTCTAGCCAACTTGGTCATGATATTATTTCCTTCTCTCTCGACCGACTTTGGCTTTGCATTCAAATTGCTTTCTTCTTCTCATTCTAACTCAAATTTATGCCTTTTGGTGTTTGTCAATATACTCATCAAGGGGAGATTGAAAGACCATGTGGAGGTCTATCCTTGTGTGTGATGAGTAATTGACAAGTGTTGAGCTTGGTTTGATTTGAAATGGATTTGAAGCAATTTGAGTATTGGTTGGTTTTCTTAGTGCTATCTTAGCAAAGGCGAGTGCCAGAACCATTGAGTAAAATTATGAGTGATTAATGATTTTGAGATAATCATTGAAAATATTTGTGGGCATTGCTATGTGAAAGGTTTTCCTTGTCTTTGATGGTTCTTGGTATGGCTTGCTAGGTCATGGGAGGCGGAGGATGACCGGACTAGGCGAGGAGCGCCGGAGGTCCAGACGGTCGGAGATCGCGGAAGATGACCGGAGACGGAGTCCGGCAAGCCAAGAAGATAAGGAAAGGAGATGATGCTAGCTAGATGCCGCACAGGATCAATGAGGGCCGTCGGATTGCGGTCTAGTTGATAGGTTAAGCGGTCTAGGTAGTATGCTTTGAAACCTGCAAGAAAACCCAGTATGTGTGTGGGTTTTGGGTTAGCCTTGCATGGCTGTGTGAGTGGGTTAATCCTAGCCCTTAGATGAGTGTCCTAGGGTTGAGGGACTCATCCAAGGGTGGTAGGTGACCCAAGAGTTGTATAAATATGGGTGGAGGGGTGGCCTCCTCCCCTTAAAGGTTTTGAGTTGCTCCTTTGAGCTTTGCCCACATGAAGTGAGGCTTTGTAAACCTTCCCACCAGAAATACAAAGAAATTTCTTTACATTATTGTGAATTTAAATTCTGCATTTACATTATGTCTTTACTTTACGCTAATTTAAATTCAGCATTTACTTTACGCAATTACTTTCGCAATTTACATTCATGCAATTTGGATTTGCCTCCTCCTTCTAAATGCTGATCTTGGATGTCTTGAGTGTGTTCATATGGTTTTACATCTCTTTTGCACTCTTTGATTGAGTAGAGATCATCTTCTTTTCAAGTTCCAGTTCTGTCCAGAACTTGTTCTTCGCAAGAGCAGTTAGTCTTTGATTTTTAGAAAAATCTAGAAAAATCCTTTTTGATTGATTCTTGTTGTTGAGATTGTGCGGGACTGCTATATCCATCTGCAGAAAAACTTTGGAGTTCACTGGTCTCATAGTTTGGGTGCCATGAGGTGAAAACCGAGCCCCAAATTTTCTGGTCGAAGTTCCTGACTGTCTGTGTTCATAGATTTATGATGATTTTTATACATGGCTTTTTGATCTGAAATTTGGTGGAGAACTTCACGACTCATCTTCTCATAGGAGAAAATTTCTCATAATTTTTTAGCAGTAGAAACCCACCAACCTCCTATTCAAATTAAAGACAGATTCTGAAATATCTGCTTTTGCTTTTCTAAAAGAGACTTTTGTGTCTTGGCTTGATCTCTTTAGAAAAGAAGTATTTGAATTGATTCCTCTCCTTTTTGGACACTTGACAACCAGGATTGTGATTGAAAATCCTCACATATTTTATGGATCACATCCATGTAAGCTAGGGTTGCACATAGTTGTCTAGTCGTTCCTGTTTTTGCGGGTTTTTCACGATTTCCTTTCTTGCGATCTTTTCACGGTTTTAGTTGGAGTATTGCTGGGGAAAATTTAATTGCGACCATTCACCCCGCCCCTCTCGCTTGCCATCTCGATCCTTCATGCTAATCTGAGAGAAGGAAGTCTTGCCTTTGGTCGGGCTTAAGGACCTTACCTTATGCGAGCCTTTGACTGAAGTTTCTCGTGACAACCACATGTCCGAATGGGAAGACCTAGTTTAGTAGGATTCTGGATGTCTTACCTTTGATACTCGGGTGGCGCTTATATGGGAGTAATCGGTGGGAGGAGCGTACTGCACGTACTCTGCTTGGTACCCGTCCAACGGTGTTTGTCGGTCCTATACTTCCGCCTCGGAGTGAGGGAAGTGATAGCCAAGGCAACCCGAGAGGTTCTTAGGTGGAGATAGAAGTTTACAAAAGCTCATATTACGGTTAATCGCCTTTGTGGTGTGCGATCAGATCTTGTGGGTAAAGTGTACAACCTCTCGCAGAGTGTTAAAATCGTTTGAATAGCCGAGTCCACGGTAATGGACAATGCTCGGGGATTACAACCAAGGGGTAGTGTTCTAAAATAAATGGGGTGGTTGGTGTGTGCCAAAATTGTGAAATGAAGTTGTCTAGGACTTGTGTGTCCAAAATATTGTGAAAATAAACAACTTGAGTTATATATAATGGTTATATGGTTTGATGCTTTTAATCTAATTAGATATTACTTAAAAATATTGATGCAAAGCAAAATAACCAAGAGAGCCATTCCTTTGTAATAAGCCTTGCATATAGTAAATAGATTCGCATATTGTGCATAACTTGTTGAGTACGGTGTGTACTCACCCTTGCGGACAAACTTACTGTAAGAGGAGACTACACCAGCCTCACGAGGAGGAGTATGTCGAGGAGCCGGAAACTAGGGCAAGCCTTCGTCGGAGCGATCAGGAGAAGATGGACATCACAACTTTTTATATTCATTCTGCTGAACTTTTGTTATTTGATTATTGTGCCTCGTGGCATAACTATTGTAAGGATGACCATAAGGTCGTATAACTCGCTTATTTAAATGATTGAAGTACTTTATTTAATATTCAATGTGGTATGATGTGATATTATACCTGCTTAGTCTGTGTGCACTAGCGCGATCCTGGATTAGTGCAGATACACAGAGTGTCCGAATTTATAAATTGGGCACGACAGAGGTCGACAGAGCATACCGAATGTAGGTCTTGACCCTAGATAGATTGGCCGCTCTTTTAGAACTTCAAAATTATTTTCTAAAGAGAAAATTTAACTTGAAGAATAACAAGTTCTTGACTTATCTTGTTCTTCCATTTTTTCCTTTTGCTGAAAATTTCTATCTTTTCCCCGTTGTTTTAAATGAAGATCTTATCTGAGTTATTCTAAATAGTTATCGTTGTTTCACACTTAAGGAGAAAGCGCTGGGTGTCGCTACCGTCCAAGATTGTGAAGACAGAAACGCCGAACGCAAGAAAAGTGGATCAATGAAGTGTTCCGGCTAGAAGAACCAAAGGCTTCAGAGCCGCTTGAGACTCATATGTGAGAGTCGCTATTCTGTCTATGGTAGAAGTGTTACCCTATCGAATAAAGAGATTATTGTGTGTTTAGGTTAATTTGGTTCTTCCTTGTTTGATGTGTGTGCAAGATGCTGCAAAGCTTTTAGGCTTGGATAAGCAACCATACCAAGTTAGTAATTGTTTGCTTAAGTTTTTGAGTCAAATCTTCTCCCCGCATAAGATTCTTGTTACTTGCCTATTCTCGCTTCTCTTTTCCCTGAATCTGCTTGTTCTTCGATGGTGAACACCAGAGCAATAAGGAGTCTGAGGCTGAGAACTCTCAAAGAGAGGACAACAACAATGAAGCACCTAATCCTCAAGCACCACCGTGGACATGAATAATTTGGGTGCATTCTTGACTACTCAGAACCTACCGATGCGGATAATGATGCAACAGATGCAACAATCGGTGAGAATCGTCGCCGCTAATAATCTCAACAACAACCAAGCCAGGCATCATAGGCATCACTCAAGACCGCCGATTTCATGAGAACTAGACCCCAACCTTCTCTCGGGAATGTTAACCCCATAGAAGGCGATGATTGGTTGCGATAATCGAGAGGAAGCTGCACATAACCCAATGTGTCGGCAATGAGAGACTCTGATATGCTTCCCCACCAAGAAGAAGGGATGCTGCCGAATGGTGGAGAATTATTGTGCTTCCCATGAGCATCCTCAGAAATCACTTGGGATGAGTTTGACGCTGCCTTCCGCCAAAGATTCATGTGCCTAAGGGATGATGGAACTCAAGAAAGAGGAGTTTCGATCATTGAAGCGTGGAGGCCAATCTGGGCCGATTATCTTAATAAGTTCACGCAGCTTGGCTCATTATCTTGCACGGGAGGACGCAGACTTGATAAGGCTAGATGTCTCGATTCATGAAGGGACTGAATTCCGACTTCAAGTGGGATTGATCACCCACACATTTCTGGATTTTCAAGAGCTTGATAACAAGGCGCCATTCTTGAGGATAAGCGCAAAGAATTGATGATAACCGTAGCGCCGTATGGCCCAAAGGGAATCGATAAAAGGGCAGCAGAGACCGAGAGTGGTACTCAATAGTTCACTGTGTTCCAGCCAGGAGCAGCGTGATAACACCATTACCTCGTGACAATGACCCACGGGTCGTAACTCGCACACCAAAGAAGAGTAATTAATCGTTGGAGGAAACTCGCAGATGGTAGAAAGACGATGCTACAATCAGAACGAGATGGGGCACTTCGCTAATGCTTGTCCCAAGAAGGAGGAGTCACCTCGTCCGCTTTAACTTGGGTAATACGCCTAACTAAAACTCTGCTCAAGGAGGAAGCCGAGATCTGCTCAAGCCGGAGCTGCACCCCAATCGGTTGTAATGAGGAAGAGTCAACCACATCACGGCAGAAGAGGTCCAAAGCGCCACTTAACGCTGCTAATCGAAACGTTCGACGCCGATGCTGCGCCGATCCGCAAGAAGACGCTCTCTTCGCTAACCAAGATCGAGAGATCGAGATAGCTATCCAAGAGCTCGTGATTCCACCATTCGACATCTCGTGGTGAAGACTTTGAAGAGGAGGATTAACCTGACGCTTAGGATCATGTTTTCCCGGTCGCCTGTAATGTTTTGGACTTTGCTTCGCCAAGTTTATTTGCCGTTTAATATCTCCGATGATATATGACCCACGGGTCCAACTTCTATAATAATGAGCCATGCTCTAACAAGATCAATTCAATTTTAATTATTGCATGGTTATGGTCCATACCGATATGATCTCGACTAGCTATTGACCCGGCTTTATTTCATGAATATGATGAACAAATCATTCATGGAATATCTGGACAAGATTGTCGTTGTTTTCATTGATGACATTCTTGTTTACTCCAAGTCGGAGGAAGAGCACGCACGACATTTAAGGATGGTTTTGGAAAAGTTAAGAGAAAACCAGCTTATATGCAAAATTTAGCAAATGTGACTTTTGGAAAAAGAAGGAAGTTTCGGGTCATGTAATGACCATTGAAGGAGTTGTCGTCCGATCCAAAGAAAGTAGAGGCAATACATTGGGAACAACCAAGTCGCTACCCTGATCGAAGTTTTCTCGGAATGGCGCAGGATACTACCGCCGCTTTCATTGAAGGATTTTCTTCAATTGCGTAGACCTCTCACGCAATTGCTAAAGAAAGAGAAAAGTTTGCATGGTCGCCTCAATGTGAAAAGAGTTTCCAAGAGTCAAGAAGCGTTTGACTTCACACTGCTCGTGTTGCCGAATACCAAAGATAATTTTGATATATACCGTGATGCTTTAATGCCGTGGACTAGGATGTACTTGATGCATAATGGTAAAGTAGTGGCGTATGGCCAAGCGCGATTAAGGCCACATGAAAATGAATTATTCGACTCATGATTTAGAATTAGTCTGTGTAGTGCATGCCCTAAAATTTGACGCCACTATCTTATAGAAATCGGTGAAATATATACTCGACCATAAGAGTTTAAAGTATATATTCACACAATCGGATCTTAACATGAGGCGAGAAGATGGTTAGAACTAATCAAAGATTATGACATCGAATTCACTATCATCCGTGAAAAGCCAATGTGGTAAGGTATGCCTTGAGTCGAAAAAGCCATGGTTTAAATCGATAATAGCAAAAGATCCGCCTCGATCTATGTAAAGAATTTCGGAAGCTAAGGTTGGAAGTTGTACCGGAAGGATTTCTAGCTACTTTGGAGGTTAAGCCGACCCTAGAAGAGCAGATCAGGGAAGGTCAAAAGGATGACGAAAAGATTCAGAGAATTAAGTCCAAAATGGACGAAGACTTAGCCAAGGATTTCAGAGTTGATGAGCAGGGTACTCTTTGGATGAAGAATCGAATTTGTAAATTTCACAAGCCGGAATTGAAGCAGCTTGATATTGGAAGAAGCACATGATTCCAAATATTCAATTCACCCCGCAAAGGCAAAAGATGTACCAGATTTGAAAGAAAGGTTTTGGTGGCTTAACATGAAGAAGGAGGTAGCCGAGCATGTAGCACTATGTGACGATGTCAAAGAGTCAAAGCAATGCATCGAGACCAGCTGGACTCAAGTTGTAACCCCTAAAGATACCGTAATGGAAATGGGAGGAGATCGAATGGATTTTATCACCGAATGCCAAGAACTCAAGGTGGATATGATTCCATATGGGTCATAGTGGATCGCTTAACAAAGGTTGCGATTTCATACCAAAGAAAGACAACCTACTCAGAGATAAGTTATTTAGCCATATATGGCAAGAATTGTTTGTTTAGTACGTGTGCCTAAAAAGATAGTATCGATGAGGTACTCAATTTACCTCGAGATTTTTGGGATAAGCCGTGATACAAAGAATGGGCACTCGTCTCAATTTCAAGATAAATGCATCATCCGCAAAACGTATAGTCGATCAAAGGGTTAATCAGATACTTGAAGATATGCTAAGAGCTTGTGCTTTATCATATACCACATCGTGGATAAATGCTTGCTCAGATTTAGAATTTAGCTACAACAACAGCTACTAAGCTAGTTTGAAAATGTCGCTTTTTGAAGCTTTATATGGTCGATCGTGTTTAACACCATCGAATCGAATGAGACGGAGAACGCTATGTTTTTGGACCAGATTTATTTTTAGATGCAGAGGAAAAGATTGCTCGATTAGAGAAAGATCAAGACTGCATAATCCAGTAAAAGAGTTACGCAGATAATCGACGCCGTGATTTGAGCTTTGAGCCAGAAGATTATGTTTATCTCAAAGTCACGCCGCTCAAAGGAGTTAAAAGGTTTCACGCAAAAGGGAAGCTCGCACCAAGAAATGTGGGGCCATTCAAGATATTGAGCCGCAAAGGAGAAGTTGCGTATCAGACGCCTAGAATCGCCGTAGCTTTTTGAACGGGGTACACGATGTATTCCATGTGTCACAACTGAAGAAATGTCTACGAGTACCGGAGGAGCAGGCGCCTATAGAAGCAATTGAATTGCAGGAGGATTTAACTTACAAAGAACATCCAGTAAAGATTTTGGATACCATGGATCGTGGAGACTGTAAACAAGTCAACCCGCTTGCAGAGTTCGGAGCAATAATCAGTAAAGCGAGGCAACTTGGGAGCGCGAGGAAGATCTAAAGAAGGAGTTTTCCACCTCTTCTTCTAGTTACCTCAATCTCGGGACGAGATTCTCATAAGGGGGAGGTTTGTAACATCCCTAAATTTGCTTTTAATCTGTATTTATGTTATTTCAAATTATTTTAGGAATATCTGAAATTTATTTGAATTTTTGGAATTTATAAGAATTTAAGCTTTATCGAATTAATCATATAAAATAACGATCATGCATTTCTCAGATGGGCTTAAATTTCAAATTTAGTTAAAATAATAACATTTGAAAAATAAGGATGTTTCTTTCAAATACCGCCAAAAACTAGATTAAAAATTAAGTTTGTCGATTATATTAAAAACCGCATAAGTGTCTCGATCCACTAAAAGAATTTTTGCAGAAAATCTATAGATCTAAAAATTGCGAAATCAATTTCGTTAAGTTCCAAATATTCCCTAGTATTTTAGAGAATTTTTCCAAGATTTGTGGGACCATTCTACTATTTTAACTTGAACGTCTTCTCCACTCAGCACTATTCAAAATTACATACGGAAAATGAAACGCGTAACTGTAGATCATCTTTTTCACCTGTTCACATCCAGAGCCAATCGTTTCTCTTCCTTTGACATTAACACATTTTGGCGCTGTTTTCTTTCTTGATGCGCATGATTAGCGACGCCATTCTCGCCTGCTCGTTTTCAGCCGATCATTCGTTTCCCCTGCATTGCATGCGTTTTCATTTCCAGCCGTATCTTCATTCCATTACCAGCCGTTTCTAGCCGTTTCTTCTATTTTCTTTAATTCATCACTACTTGATTACAGCATTTTCTAGTCACGAATGAACTCATCAATTTCTAGTGAATGCATCATCAGTTGTTAGTCACGAAAGCAAAACACTTCCAGTTCCTTTTTCATTCCAGAACTAAAGCCTCTATAGCAAGTCTCCTGCAAAAGTCTTTTCTTGTCGCCCACTACTACAAAACAGCACATAGGTGACGCTCTATTTGTGGCGAAATTATTTAGAACCGCTACAAATACATGTATCGCTGGCGGTTCTTGTGGAAATTGGCGGAGGATTCATTTGTATGGTGTTTCATCCAAAACCGCCATCGATAATACATTATCTCGTGACGGTTTATATTTGAAACCGCTAATGATAACGCAGGACTATTTGTGGCGGTTGGTAGATGGAACCGCCACGTATAATAATTATTCTGTGGGCGTTTGGTTTACAACCGCCACTAATAGATTATCTCGTGGCGGTTTTAATTTAAAACCGCCACAAATAATGTTTTCTATATAAAGCCATCAATCGTCGTCACCGTCATCTTCCTCCTCCTCACGCCCGAGAAAAAAGTTAGCTTTTTCATTTCAGATTTTGTTTGGGCAAGATCTTGTGCTTCTACTTCCTAGAATTGTTCCAAGGTGTGTAAAATATGTCTCTCTCTTCATTTGTACTTTAAAATTGCTATTAATGGTTTATTCCTAGCTTAATTAAGGTTTAGATGCAAGGTCTACATTTAGTTTGTTTTTTATTTACCTAGCAATTTGTAGATGATGAATTTATTACCTTGTTGTATTAGATTAAGTTGTCTACCTTGTTTAGATGATGAATGTTTTGTCAAGCTATATATGAAATTTATGTATTTACTATTATTGGATATTAATGAAAAATAAATTATAGTTAATATGATAGATGGGTGATCATGATGTTAATTGCTATGCATTTTGAGATGAGGAAATTTATTATATTGCTCTTCCAAGGATATGTATAAAAATTACGAGTTAATATTTTTTCTTAGTTACCATTAATTTTTTTCGTTAGAGCGTGTATATACATCTTGCTTCATTAGTGGGTATTGTTAGTGAATTTTATGAAGCATATAAACCCAATTTATGTAATTAAGATTGTTGTATGTGAATGATAAATAAATTTTACTTAATATGGTAGTCTTCTGATCATGAAATTTTGAGGTGAGGAATTTATTATGTTGATCTTCCTGAGGATATATATATATATAATTTTTGGTTACGTATGAGTATATATTAAAATTAATTAATTAAGTTTGCAACATTTACTTAGTATTAATGTTGTCCCGTTAGTGCATATTGTTGAATATTCAATAACAATTTATTTAATTAAGATTTTTGGATATTAATAAATTGCTTAAATTAATGAACTGAGATGGACCTGAGATGGATGTACTATGCGAACTGCTGGTAGCCAAGAATATATCGATGGTATCTGCTGTTTACTAAGGGCAACAGGAGAACAGAACATTTTGCAAAAGAAGACGGAGTACATACATCGTCCATGCATTGATTGCAAAGAATGAGAAGATGTTTTAACAAAAACCATATCCATTTGCACTTGATCCGGAGGGGTTTTGTACCGCTATACAAGTTGGACAAGGCACGTGAAGAGGAGATCATACTTGAACGTGATAACGCCGACGCATTTAATACGAGCCGCAATGTGGCAAATGACATCGCTTATGGATCCGGCGAGGATAGGTTGGTCGCCGATGACGACATTAACTGCTCAAATGTTGCGCGATGCGTAAGAAAACCACACTAGCCGAGAGAGTTTAATCAATTCACGGGTTTGATGGAGGATTCGGAGAAACCTTTGTCTTCGTGTTGTAAGGAGGAATACACAAAGTTGCACACGGTGCTCTCGCCATCAAATTGAAGGCAGCCAATGGTTGGTCCGACAAGAGTTTCACTAAGCAGTTACATATCTCTTAGCGGACATATCGCTCAAGGAAACGTGTTGCCTAAAACCACGATCTAGCTAAGAAGGTTGCATGTCCTTTGGGATTGGAAGTAGAAAGAATACATGCTTGTCCAAACGATCAGATACTCTATCGCAAAGACTATGCGCATATTCATGTATGTCCGTGCAAAGCGACATAAGCGTAGGGCGGCGACAAATGGGTTATCGAGGTGAAGAAAGGAGCTCCCGCAAAAGTGGTGTGGTATTTGCCAAGATTTCGCTTTGAAGCGATTTGGAAACAAAAGCACGCCAAATTGATGCGATACTCGGAGACCGTAAGAGGGATGGAAAATCGAGACACCCTACCGATTCGCCTAAAGGAGAACCATCGATAGACTCTTCAGGAGAACTTCGAAATGAACCGAGGAATGTAAGGTTTGGCTTGAGTACGGATGGAATGAATCCTTTCGCAACATGAGCAGATTCATAGCACTTGGCCCGACTCAGGTATATACAACCTTCCACCGTTGTGTATGAAGCAAGTACATTATGATGTCCTTGCTTATCCAAGGGCCGAGACAACCGGCAACGATATTGATGTATACCTACAACCATTGGTGGAAGATCTTGTGATATTGTGGAACAAGGTGTATAGGTATGGGACGAGTACAAACGAGAGTATTTCACTCTACGCCGCATTGTTGTTCTCGCACCATTAATGATTTTCTCGGCTGGTAACCTGTCCTACCGCATTATAAAAGCGCATGCCCCTCAAGGCATGGATGAAACCGCTAGTGTGTGGCTCAACAACTCGAGGAAAAATACATATGCCACCGGAGGTTCCTTCGCAGAATCATCCGCATGCAATATGAAGAAACAATTGACGGACAAAGGAGGACGGTTTAGCTCCAAGGCGCTCTTGGGGAAGAGGTGTATGATATGGTTAGGATCTTAATGTTGTACTTGGAAAGGGGAGTATCGGTAATACATCGCGGTCCCTGCATCGAGAAGACCACATGGAAGAAGAGATCCATCTTTTGGGACTTACCTACGAAGGATTTGGAAGTTCGACATCGATCGACGCCATGCATGTAGAGAAGAATGCGTAGCTGGTTGGTCTTTACTGAATATTCCTAGCAAAACAAAGGATGGATCAAGGCACGGGGATCTCGAAGACATGAAAATCAGAGCCGGCTACATCCTCAAGACACTGAAAGGCCGCTTTACCTTCCCCCTTTGCTACACTTTAAGTAAGAAAGAGAAAATGTAACTCGCAAGTGCTCGCATGGTGTGAAAGTTCCGCCTGCTCCGCAAACATCAAGAAACCGTATCGATGAAAGATTTGAAGTTAATCGCATGAAGTCCCATGATTGTCATGTGATGATGACACAAATGCTCCCTCTGCAATTAGAGGTGTTTTGCCCGACAAGGTCCGAGAGGTAATCACGAGGTTGTGTTCTTCTTCAACACGATTTCACGTATCATCGATCCCCTGGACTTTACAACTTCAGCCGATGTGGTAAAGACTCCACCGGGATGTATT